>JARQOD010000006.1:317104982-317182511 GCA_033576555.1 Oophaga sylvatica
AGATGCTAGACTGGATGGGCTACTGGTAGGGGGGCCAGATGCTAGACTGGATGGGCTGCTGGTAGGGGGCCAGGTGCTAGACTGGATGGGCTGCTGGTAGGGGGCCAGGTACTAGACTGGATGGACTGCTGGTAGGGAGTCCAGATGCTAGACTGGATAGTCTGCTGGTAGGGAGTCCAGATGCTAGACTGAATGGGCTGCTGGTAGGGGGGTCAGATGCTAGACTGGATGGGCTGCTGGTAGGGTGGCCAGATGCTAGACTGGATGGGCTGCTGGTAGGGAGTCCAGATGCTAGAATGGATGGGCTGCTGGTAGGGGGTTGGGCAGATGCTAGAATGGATGGGCTGCTGGTAGGGCGGCCTGATGCTATACTATATGGGCTGCTGGTACGGGGGGACAGATGCTAGAGTGGATGGGCTGCTGGTAGGGGGTAAGATGCTAGACTGGATGGTCTACTGGTAGGGGGGCCAGATGCTAGACTGGATGGGCTGCTGGTAGGGGGGGCAGATGCTAGACTGGATGGGCTGCTGGTAGAGGGGACAGAAGCTAGGCTGGATGGGCTGCTTTTAGGGGGGTCAGGTGCTAGACTGGATGGTCTGCTGGTAGGGGGGCCAGATGCTAGACTGGATTGGCTGCTGGTAGGGAGTCCAGATGCTAGAATGGATGGGCTGCTGGTAGGGGGCCAGATGCTAAACTGGATAAGCTGCTGGTAGGGGGGCCAGGTGCTAAACTGGATGGGCTGCTGGTAGGGGGGCCAGGTGCTAGACTGGATGGGCTGCTGGTAGGGAGTCCAGATGCTTGACTGGATGGGCTGCTGGTAGGGAGTCCAGATGGTAGACAGGATGGGCTGCTGGTAGGGGGGCCAGATGCTAGACTGGATGGCCTGTTAGTAGGGGGGCGAGTTGCTAGACTGAATGGGCTGCTGGTAGGGGGGTCAGATGCTAGACTGGATGGGCTGCTGGTAGGGGGTCAGGTGCTAGACTGGATGGGCTGCTGGTAGGGGGACAGGTACTAGACTGGATGGGCTGCTGGTAGGGGGGCCAGATGCTAGACTGGATGGGCTGCTGGTAGGAGGGCCAGATGCTAGACTGGATGGGCTGCTGGTAGGGGGGCAAGATGCTAGACTGGATGGGCTGCTGGTAGGGGGTCAGATGCTAGACTGGATGGGCTGCTGGTGGGAGGGGCCAGGTGCTAGACTGGATGGTCTGCTGGTAGCGGGGTCAGGTGCTAGACTGGATTGGCTACTGGTAGGGGGGCCAGATGCTAGACTGGATGGGCTGCTGGTAGGGGGGGCCAGATGCTAGACTGGATGGGCTGCTGGTAGGAGGGCCGGATGCTAGGGTGGTTGGGCTGCTGATAGGGGGGTCAGATGCTATACTGGATGGGCTGCTGGTAGGGGGGCCGGGTGCTAGACTGGATGGGCTGCTGGTAGGGGGCCAGGTACTACACTGGATGGGCTGCTGGTAGGAGTCCAGATGCTAGACTGGATGGGCTGCTGCTAGGGAGTCCAGATGCTAGACTGAATGGGCTGCTGGTAGGGGGTCAGATGCTAAACTGGATGGGCTGTTGGTAGGGGGGCCAGATGCTAGACTGGATGGGCTGCTGGTAGGGAATCCAGATGCTAGAATGGATGGGCTGCTGGTAGGGTCTGATGCTAGAATGGATAAGCTACTGGTAGGGGGGGGCAGATGCTAGAATGGATGGGCTGCTGGTAGGGCGGCCTGATGCTATACTATATGGGCTGCTGGTAGGGGGGACAGATGCTAGAGTGGATGGGCTTGCTGGTAGGGGGTCAGATGCTAGACTGGATGGTCTACTGGTAGTGGGGCCAGATGCTAGACTGGATGGGCTGCTGGTAGAGGGGGGTAGATGCTAGACTGGATGGGCTGCTGGTAGAGGGGCCAGAAGCTAGGCTGGATGGGCTGCTTTTAGGGGGGTCAAGTGCTAGACTGGATGGTCTGCTGGTAGGGAGGCCGGATGCTAGACTGGATGGGCTGCTGGAAGGGAGTCCGGATGCTAGAATGGATGGGCTGCTGGTAGGGGGCCAGATGCTAGACTGGATAAGTTGCTGGTAGGGGGGCCAGGTGCTAAACTGGTGGGCTGCTGGTAGGGGGGCCAGGTGCTAAACTGGATGGGCTGCTGGTAGGGAGTCCAGATGCTTGACTGGATGGGCTGCTGGTAGGGAGTCCAGATGCTAGACTGGATGGGCTGCTGGTAGGGGGGCCAGATGCTAGACTGGATGGGCTGTTAGTAGGGGGGCGATTTGCTAACTGGATGGGCTGCTGGTAGGGAGTCCAGATGCTTGACTGGATGGGCTGCTGCTAGGGAGTCCAGATGCTAGACTGAATGGGCTACTGGTAGGGGGTCAGATGCTAAACTGGATGGGCTGTGGTAGGGGGGCCAGATGCTAGACTGGATGGGCTGCTGGTAGGGAATCCAGATGCTAGAATGGATGGGCTGCTGGTAGGGTCTGATGCTAGAATGGATAAGCTACTGGTAGGGGGGGGCAGATGCTAGAATGGATGGGCTGCTGGTAGGGCGGCCTGATGCTATACTATATGGGCTGCTGGTAGGGGGGACAGATGCTAGAGTGGATGGGCTTGCTGGTAGGGGGTCAGATGCTAGACTGGATGGTCTACTGGTAGTGGGGCCAGATGCTAGACTGGATGGGCTGCTGGTAGAGGGGGGTAGATGCTAGACTGGATGGGCTGCTGGTAGAGGGGCCAGAAGCTAGGCTGGATGGGCTGCTTTTAGGGGGGTCAAGTGCTAGACTGGATGGTCTGCTGGTAGGGAGGCCGGATGCTAGACTGGATGGGCTGCTGGAAGGGAGTCCGGATGCTAGAATGGATGGGCTGCTGATAGGGGGCCAGATGCTAGACTGGATAAGTTGCTGTAGGGGGGCCAGGTGCTAAACTGGATGGGCTGCTGGTAGGGGGGCCAGGTGCTAAACTGGATGGGCTGCTGGTAGGGAGTCCAGATGCTTGACTGGATGGGCTGCTGGTAGGGAGTCCAGATGCTAGACTGGATGGGCTGCTGGTAGGGGGGCCAGATGCTAGACTGGATGGGCTGTTAGTAGGGGGGCGAGTTGCTAAACTGGATGGGCTGCTGGTAGGGAGTCCAGATGCTTGACTGGATGGGCTGCTGGTAGGGAGTCCAGATGCTAGACTGGATGGGCTGCTGGTAGGGGGGCCAGATGCTAGACTGGATGGGCTGTTAGTAGGGGGGCGAGTTGCTAGACTGGATGGGCTGCTGGTAGGGGGGTCCGGTGCTAGACTGGATGGGCTGCTGGTAGGGAGGACAGGTGCTAGACTGGATGGGCTGCTGGTAGGGGGGGCAAATGCTAGACTGGATGGGCTGCTGGTAGGGGGGCCAGATGCTAGACTGGATGGGCTGCTGGTAGGCGGGTCAGATGCTAGACTGGATGGGCTGCTGGTAGGGGGGCTAGGTGCTAGACTGGATGGCCTGCTGGTAGGGGTTCAGGTGCTAGACTGGATGGGCTGCTGGTAGGGGGGACAGATACTAAACTGGATGGGCTGCTGTTAGGGGGGCAGGTGCTAGACTGGATGGGCTGCTGGTAGTGGGGCCAGATGCTAGACTGGATGGGCTGCTGGAAGTGCGGCCTGATGCTAGACTATATGGGCTGCTGGTAGGGGTACAGATGCTAGAGTGGATGGGTTGCTGGTAGGGGGTCAGATGCTAGACTGGATGGGCTACTGGTAGGGGGGCCAGATGCTAGACTGGATGGGCTTCTGGTAGGGGGGCCAGATGCAAGACTGGATGGGCTGCTGGTAGGGGGGCCAGGTGCTAGACTGGATGGGCTGCTGGTAGGGGGGTCAGGTGCTAGACTGGATGGGCTACTGGTAGGGGGTTCAGGTGCTAGACTGGATGGGCTGCTTGTAGGGGGGGCGAGATGCTAGACTGGATGGGCTGCTGGTAGCTGGGTCAGATGCTGGACTGGATGGGCTGCTGGTAGGGGGGCCAGGTGCTAGACTGGATGGGCTGCTGGTAGGGGGGTCAGGTGCTAGACTGGATGGGCTGCTGGTAGGGAGGACAGGTACTAGTCTGGATGGGCTGCTGGTAGGGGGGCCAGGTGCTAGACTGGATGGGCTGCTGGTAGGGAGGCCAGATGCTAGACTGGATGGGCTGCTGGTAGGGCGGCCTGATGCTAGACTATATGGGCTACTGGTAGGGGGGACAGATGCTAGACTGGATGGGCTGCTGGTAGAGGGTCAGATGCTAGACTGGATGGGCTACGGGTAGGGGGGCCAGATGGTAGACTGGATGGGTGGCTGGTAGGGGGACCAGATGCTAGGCTGGATGGGCTGCTGGTAGGGGGGTCAGATGCTATACTGGATGGGCAGCTGGTAAGTGGGCCAGGTGCTAGACTGGATGAGCTGCTGGTAGGGGGGCCAGGTGCTAGAATGGATGGGCTGCTGGTAGGGAGCCATATGCTAGACTGGTTGGGCTGCTAATAGGGGGGTCAGTTGCTAGACTGGATAGGCTGTTGGTATGGGGGCCCGAATGCTAGACTGGATGGGCTGCTGGTAGGGGGGCAAGGTGCTAGACTGGATTGGCTGCTGGTAGGGGACCAGGTGCTAGACTGGATGGGCTGCTGTTTGGGGGGGCAGTTGCTAGAATGGATGGGCTTCTGGTAGGGGTGTAGATGCTAGAATGGATGGGCTGCTGGGAAGAGGGCAGATGCAAGAATGGATGGGCTGCTTTTGAGGGGCAGATGCTAGAATGTAAGGGATGCTTGTAGGTGCAGCAGTTGCTAGAATGGATGGGCTGCTGTGTAGGGGGGCAGATACTAGAATGGATGGGCTGCTGATAGGGGGCAGATGCTAGAATGGATGGGCTGCTGGTAGGGGCTGATGCTAGACTGGATATGCTACTGGTAGGGAGGGGCAGATGCTAGAATTTAATGGGCTGCTGGTAGGAGGGGCAGATGCTAGAATGGATGTGCTGCTGGTGGGGGGGCCATCCGTTCTAGCATCTGCGCCCTACCAGAAGCCCATCCATTTTAGCATCCACCCACCTACAGGCAGCCCATCCAGTCTAGCATCTGACCCCCTACCAGCAGCCCATCCAGTCTAACATCTGGCCCCACTACCAACAGCCCATCCAGTCTAGCATTTGGCCCCCCTACCAGCAGCCCCTCCAGTCTAGCATATGGCCCCCCTACCAGAAGCCCATATAGTCTAGCATCTGCCCTCCCTACCAGCTTCACATCCATTCTAGCACCTGGCCCCCCCTACCAGCAGCCCATCCAGTCTAGCACCTGGACCCCTAACAGCAGCCCATCCAGTCTAGCATCAGGCCCCCCTACCATCAGCCCATCCAGTCTAGCATTTGGCCCTCCTACCAGCAGCCCATCCAGTCTAGCATATGGCCCCCCTACCAGCAGCCCATCCAGTCTAGCATCTGGCCCCCCTACCAGCAGCCCATCCAGTCTAGCACCTGTCCCCCTACCAGCAGCCCATCCAGTCTAGCATCTGGCCCCCGACCAGCTTTCCATCCATTCTAGCACCTGGCCCCCTACCAGCAGCCCATCCAGTCTAGCATCTGGCCCCCCGACCAGCTTCCATCCATTCTAGCACCTGGCCCCCCTACCAGCAGCCCATCCAGTCTAGCACCTGTCCCCCCTACCAGCAGCCCATCCAGTCTAGCATCTGGCCCCCCTACCAGCAGCCCATCCATTCTAGCACATGCCCCCCCCTACTAGCAGCCCATCCAGTCTATCATCTATCCCCCTACCGGCAGCCCATCCAGTCTAGCATATGGCCCTCCTACCAGCTGCCCATCGAGTCTAGCATCTGGCCCCCCTATCAGCAGCCGATCCAGTCTAGCACTCTGCCCCCTACAGGCAGCCCATCCAGTCTAGCACCTGGCCCCCTTACCAGCAGCCCATCCAGTCTAGCATCTGGCCCCCCTACCAGCAGCCCATCCAGTCTAGCATCTGGCCCCCCTACCAGCAGCCCATCCAGTCTAGCATCTGGCCCCCCTACCAGCAGCCCACCCAGTCTAGCATCTGGCTACCCTACCAGCAGCCCATCCAGTCTAGCACCTGTCCCCCCCTATCAGCAGCCCATCCAGTCTAGCATCTGGCCCCCCTACCAGCAGCCCATCCAGTCTAGCATCTGGCCCCCCTACCAGCAGCCCATCCAGTCTAGCATTTGGCCCTCCTACCAGCAGCCCATCCAGTCTAGCATATGGCCCCCCCTACCAGCAGCCCATCCAAGTCTAGCATCTGGCCCCCCGACAAGCTTCCCATCCATTCTAGCACCTGGCCCCCCTACCAGCAGCCCATCCAGTCTAGCACCTGTCCCCCTACCAGCAGCCCATCCAGTCTAGCATCTGGCCCCCTACCAGCAGCCCATCCAGTCTAGCACCTGTCCCCCCTACCAGCAGCCCATCCAGTCTAGCATCTGGCCCCCCAACGAGCTTCCCATCCATTCTAGCACCTGGCCCCCCTACCAGCAGCCCATCCAGTCTAGCACCTTTCCCCCCCTACCAGCAGCCCATCCAGTCTAGCATCTGGCCCCCCTACCAACAGCCCATCCAGTCTAGCATTTGGCCCCCCTAACAGCAGCCCATCCAGTCTAGCACCTGGCCCCCCTGCCAGCAGCCCATCCAGTCTAGCATCTGGCCCCCTCTACCAGCAGCCCATCCAGTCTAGCATCTATCCCTTATCGGCAGCCCATCCAGTCTAGCATATGGCCCCCCTACCAGCAGCCCATCCAGTCTAGCATCTGCCCCCTCTACCAGCAGCCCATCCAGTCTAGCATCTGCCCCCTCTACCAGCAGCCCATCCAGTCTAGCATCTGGCCCCTAGTATGGATGGGCTGCTGATAGGGGGCCAGATGCTAGACTGGATGGGCTGCTGGTAGGGAGTCCAGATGCTAGACTGGATGGGCTGCTGGTAGGGAGTCCAGATGCTAGACTGAATGGGCTGCTGGTAGGGGGGTCAGGTGCTAGACTGAATGGGCTGCTGGTAGGGGTGCCAGATGCTAGACTGGATGGGCTGCTGGTAGGGAGTCCAGATGCTAGAATGGATGGGCTGCTGGTAGGGGGCCAGATGCTAGACTGGATAAGCTGCTGGTAGGGGGCCAGGTGCTAAACTGGATGGGCTGCTGGTAGGAGGGCCAGATGCTAGACTGGATGGGCTGCTGGTAGGGAGTCCAGATGCTAGACTAGATGGGCTGCTGGTATGGGGGCCTTATGCTAGACTGGATGGGCTGCTTGAAGGGGGGCCAGATTCTAGACTGGATGGGCTGCTGGTAGGGGGGGGCGAGACGCTAGACTGGATGGGCTGCTGGTAGGGAGTCCAGATGCTAGACTGGATGGGCTGCTGGTAGGGAGTCCAGATGCTAGACTGAATGGGCTGCTGGTAGGGGGGTCAGGTGCTAGACTGAATGGGCTGCTGGTAGGGGTGCCAGATGCTAGACTGGATGGGCTGCTGGTAGGGAGTCCAGATGCTAGAATGGATGGGCTGCTGGTAGGGGGCCAGATGCTAGACTGGATAAGCTGCTGGTAGGGGGCCAGGTGCTAAACTGGATGGGCTGCTGGTAGGAGGGCCAGATGCTAGACTGGATGGGCTGCTGGTAGGGAGTCCAGATGCTAGACTAGATGGGCTGCTGGTAGGGGGGCCTTATGCTAGACTGGATGGGCTGCTTGAAGAGGGGCCAGATTCTAGACTGGATGGGCTGCTGGTAGGGGGGGCGAGACGCTAGACTGGATGGGCTGCTGGTAGGGGGGTCAGATGCTAAACTGGATCGGCTGCTGGTAGGGGGGCCAGGTGCTAGACTGGATGGGCTGCTGGTAGGGGGGTCAGATGATAGACTGGATGGGCTGCTGGTAAGTGGGGACAGGTACTAGACTGGATGGGCTGCTGGTAGGGGGGCCAGGTGCTAGACTGGATGGGCTGCTGGTAGGGGGGCCAGATGCTAGACTAGATGGGCTACTTGTAGGGCGGCCTGATGCTAGACTATATGGGCTACTGGTAGGGGGTACAGATGCTTGACTGGATGGGCTGCTGGTAGGGGGTCAGATGCTAGACTGGATGGGCTACTGGTAGGGGGGCCAGATGCTAGACTGGATGGGCTGCTGATAGGGGGGCCAGATGCAAGGCTGGATGGGCTGCTTCTAGGGAGGTCAGATGCTATACTGGATGGGCTGCTGGTAGGGGGGCCAGGTGCTAGACTGGATGGGCTGCTGGTAGGGGGGCCAGATGCTAGACTGGATGGGCTGCTGGTAGGGGGGCCAGATGCAAGACTGGATGGGCTGCTGGTAGGGAGGTCAGATGCTATACTGGATGGGCTGCTGGTAGGGCGGCCTGATGATAGACTATATGGGCTACTGGTAGGGGTTACAGATGCTTGACTGGATGGGCTGCTGGTAGGGGGTCAGATGCTAGACTGGATGGGCTACTGGTAGGGGGGCCAGATGCTAGACTGGATGGGCTGTTGGTAGGGAGGCCAGATGCAAGGCTGGATGGGCTGCTGGTAGGGAGGTCAGATGCTATACTGGATGGGCTGCTGGTAGAGGGGCCAGGTGCTAGACTGGATGGGCTGCTGGTAGGGGGGCCAGGTGCTAGACTGGATGGGCTGCTGGTAGGCGGGACATGTGCTAGATTGAATGGGCTGCTTGTAGGGAGCCATATGATAGACTGGATGGGCTGCTAGTAGGGGGGTCAGGTGCTAGACTGGATGGGCTGTTGGTATGGGGGCCAGATGCTAGACTGGATGGGCTGCTGGTAGGGGGGCCAGGTGCTAGACTGGATGGGCTGCTGGTAGGGGGGGCAGATGCTAGAATGGATGTGCTGCTGGTAGGGGCGTAGATGCTAGAATGGATGGGCTGCTGGGAAGGGGGCAGATGCAAAAATGGATGGGCTTCTTGTAGGGGGCAGGTGATAGAATGGATTGGCTGCTTTTAGGGGGCAGATGGTAGAATGGATTGGCTTCTGGTAGGGGGGTCAGAGGCTTGAATGGATGGGATGCTGGTAGGGGGCAGATGCTAGAATGGGTGTGCTGCTGGTAGGGGTGGCAGATTCTAGAATGGATGGGCTGCTGGTAGGGGGGAAGATGCTAGAATAGATGGGCTGCTGCTTAGGGGTCAGATGCTAGAATGTATAGGCTGCTGGTAGGTGCAGCAGTTGGTAGAATGGATGGGCTGCTGGTAGGGGGGCAGATACTAGAATGGATGGGCTGCTGTTAGGGGGGTAGATACTAGAATGGATGGTCTGTTGGTAAGGGGGGTCAGATGCTAGACTGGATGGGCTGCTGGTAGGGGGGCCAGATGCTAGACTGGATGGGCTGCTGGTAGGGGTGCCAGATGCTAGACTGGATGTGTTGCTGGTAGGGGGGCCAGATGCTAGACTGGATGGGCTGTTGGTAGGGGGGGCAGGTGCTAGACTGGATGGGCTGCTGGTAGGTGGGCTAGATGCTAGACTGGATGGGCTGCTGGTAGGCGGGCCAGATGCTAGACTGGGTGGGCTTCTGGTAGGGGGGCCAGATGCTAGACTGGATGGGCTGCTGGTAGGGGTGCCAGATGCTAGACTGGATGGGCTGCTGGTAGGGGGGCCAGATGCTAGACTGGATGGGCTTCTGGTAGGCGAGCCAGATGCTGGACTGCATGGGCTGCTGGCAGTGGGGCCAGGTGCTAGACTGGATGGCTGCTGGCAGGGGGCCTAGATGCTAGTCTGGATGGGCTGTTGGCAGGGAGGCCAGGTGCTAGACTGGATGGGCTGCTGGTAGGGAGGCCAGATGCTAGACTGGATGGGCTGCTGGTAGGGGGGCCAGATGCTAGACTGCATGAGCTGCTGTAAGGGGGGCCAAGTGCTAGACTGGATGGGCTGCTGGTACGGGGGCCAGATGCTAGACTGGATGGGCTGCTGGTACGGGGGCCAGATGCTAGACGCATGAGCTGCTGTAAGGGGCCAAGTGCTAGACTGATGGTGCTGGTACGGGGCCAGATGCTAGACTGGATGGGCTGCTGGTAGGGGGCCAGATCTAGACAGGATGGGCTGCTGGTAGGGGGGGCCATATGCTAGACTTGGATGGTTGCTCAAGAAAGTCTGAAAGGCCAGGTGCGGGATGCTACAGAGTCCAATACTTTCCCTATATCTCACTCCAAGCAAGCTCAGACTCCATCCGGTGCGACCAACTCCTGGGGCACATTGCAACCTAAGCCCTCACACTTAAACAGCATAGTGACTTTGATCCAGGGGGGCCATGCTTTCTAGCAGAGGGATATATGAGCCACCTGGCGTAATAGCAAGTGCAACAACCCACTGTGTATTGTGTAGGAATTTACTCGACTGGTAGGAGCAGGCCACTTTTGGAAACATAATACACTTGATCTTAGCCAAAAGTCCTGGTTTATGAATGATTCAGTGCCCTTTTTCAGCTTTTAAGATTCTTCTCTAATGGATACTGAACATTGTAGCATAATCGTCTGCCTCCTTAAATATATACATAGATTTAGAATTTATTATATATTTTTGATTGCCAAAACATACATGGCTCTTCAAAATGTGACAGAAGTCACACAAATAAAGCAGCGCGGAAAGAGAGGATTCATGTGGACCCTTCCTGGAGTAGAGGATCCCCAATAAACCATCCCCGTGCCTCAGATGCAGAAATCCACAGCAAGGCTCAGGGATCTTCGATGCTCTCCCTAGCCCATGTCGGGGGAGAGGCGTTTTTGTGCTCCCAGTATACAACCAGATTGCCACTCTAGTGGAGCTGGGAGCCGTGTTTCATGTAGGTTTCTCAGGCCAAAGCTGACCGCACCTTTGACCAGGTTTTTCTAAATGCCAGATGCCATCATGACCAGAAGGACAGGAATAGGGGGGTGGGTTTGCTCAAGAAAGTCTGAAAGGCCAGGTGCGGGGTGCTACAGAGTCCAATGCTTTACCGGGATATCTCTCCAAGCAAATTCAGACTCCCACCAGGGCGACCAACTCCTGGGGCTCATTGCAACATAACCCCTCACACTTACACAGCCTAGTTACTTTGATCCTGTGGGGCCATGCTTTCCAACAGATAGATATATGAGCCACCTGGCATACTAGCAAGTGCATGAAAACCTTCCCAGCTTTTCAGTGTTCCTGAATGCACCATGTGTATTGCTTTGTTTAATGGTATGATTTGCTCACCCATCTTCCTGTATACATAATTGTACTCCATTCTTCTTATCTTTACCACAAATCTGAGTGGTCTGTGTAACCCCTCCCCCTTTTATGACCTTTCCTTAACTCTGTACATCTGGCCTGGGCAGTCACAGCCCACTTTCCAATCACACCTGATTGCCCTTAGCTGCAGATATATTCAGTGCAATGGGTCTGCTCCAGACCCATGTCTTCTCCACATATTTCAAATCCCATATTTCAAATTACAGATTTCTAATTACACTACTGTGAATTAGACTAGAATTGGACTGGAATTTGGCTGCAAGGTAATATAATTTAAAACCACTATGTTTCAGTTTCTTTTCACTTTCACCCCCATCCTCCTTTCTTTCTTCCTATCCCCTGTAATCCCCCCACCTAGTAAGTAATTAGTCATTTCCCCCTCCATTCTCCCCAGCCATCTCACCTTTCCCTCAGAACTGTTCCTCCACATACAATCCTTTTTACCAAGACACACACGGCCTCATCATGTCCTATCCTGCTCTCACCTTCTAACGCTCTGTCTGCTACTCCTCATCGCTGGCGATGTATCCCCAAATCCTGGCCCTCCTCAACACATCCCCACACTAATTTCTAACACCCTGCAGCGATCCTCCACACATTTTTGCAACCATGGCAACCTCATACCTATCCATTCACACCCCCATCCCCCGGCCCCCCTATCCGGAGCACTATGGAACGCACGTTCCGTCTGCAATAAACTGTCATTTATCCACGACCTCTTTATCACCAACAAACTCTCCTTCCTTGCCATCACTGATACCTGGCTCACTCCCTCCGACACAGCCTCTCCAGATGCGCTTTCCTATGGCGAATTCCATCTTTCTCACACCCCCCGCCCCAGCAACAAATGTGGTGGAGGAGTTTGGTTTGCTCCTATCTGATACCTGCTCCTTTACCCCAATTCCACTACCCCCCTCCGCTATTATTCCCTCTTTCGAGGTGCACTCCGTCCGCATCTATTCCCCTCCAACCGCCAACTGGCTGTCATCTACCGCCCCCCGTAACTAGCCATCTCCACCTTTCTCGACGACTTCACCACCTGGCTACTCCATTTCCTCTCTGCTGACATCCCAACCATCATCATGGGCGATTTCAACATCCCCATTGACACTTCCACCCCGGCTGCCTCTAAACTTCTATCGCTCACGGCTTCCCTCGGCCTCACTCAATGGTCCTCTGCTTCCACTCACAAACATGGTCACACGCTGGACCTTATCTTCACCCATCTCTATTCCCTCATTAATCTCACTAACTCCCCACTCCCCCTGTCTGACCACAACCTACTGACATTCTCTTCCCTCTCCTCTGTTAGTACGCATCCCCCACTCCACAAACTCACCCACCCTCGGAGAAATCTCAAACACCTCAATTTACAATCGCTCTCTGAGTCCCTCCTCCCTTTCACAGACATAGCCTCATTTCATGACACAGATGCTGCTGCCACATTTTATAACACCACAATAAAAGCCACACTTGATTCTGCCGCCCCCCTCACGCAGAGCAAAACTCGTACAATCAACAGGCAGCCCTGGCTGACCAGCCTGACCAAAGAACTTAGAAGGGCTTACAGGGCTACCGAGCGGAGATGGAAGAGAACCCATTCTACCGAGCACTTTAACGCATACAAGCAGTCCCTTGCCAGCTTCAAGTCCACGCTCTCTGCCGCAAAACAAACTTACTTCGCATCTCTCATATCCTCCCTGTCTCACAACCCTTAACAGCTCTTCAACACTTTCAATTCTCTACTCCATCCCACAGCACCTCCTCCCTCTCCTCTCATTTCTGCCAAAGACTTTGCCTCCTTCTTTAAGCAAAAGATTGATACTATCAGAGAAGGCTTTGGCCCGCAGCCCCCAATGCCCCTCTTAGCCACTCAGCCCTGTTCTTCCAAAACCAGCTTCACCGCCATGACAGAGGATCAGCTCTCCACTCTCCTGTCAAGATCACACCTCACCACTTGCGCGCTTGACGCACTCCCGTCCCACCTCATCCCTAACTTTGCCACAGTCTTCATCCCTACTCTCGCACACCTCTTCAACCTTTCACTTACAAATGGTGTCTTCCCCTCATCCTTCAAACATGCTTCAATCACACCCATCCTCAAAAAGCCCTCCCTCGACCCATCCTCTGCGTCTAGCTATCGCCCGATATCTCTTCTCCCCTACGCCTCAAAACTACTGGAACAGCATGTATATCTTGAACTGTCCTCCCACCTCTCCTCCTGTTCCCTCTTTGACCGGTTACAATCAGGCTTCCGGCCGCATCACTCAACTGAAACTGCCTAACTAAAGTCACTAACGACCTGCTAACCGCCAAGAGCAAGCGACACTACTCTGTCCTCTTTCTCCTGGACCTGTCTTCTGCCTTCGACACCGTGGACCATTCCCTCCTACTACAGATTCTCTCATCTCTTGGCATCACAGACTTGGCCCTATCCTGTATCTCATCATACCTAACAGACCGAACATTTAGTGTCTCCCTCTCACACACCACCTCCTCACCTCGAACCCTGTCTGTCGGTGTTCCTCAAGGCTCAGTCCTAGGACCCCTACTCTTCTCCATCTACACCTTCGGCCTGGGACAGCTCATAGAATCCCACGGCTTGCAGTATCACCTCTATGCCGATGACACGCAGATCTACCTATCTGGACCTGACCTCACCTCCCTACTGACTAAAATCCCACAGTGTCTGTCTGCTAGCTCAGCCTTCTTTTCTGCTCACTTTCTCAAACTGAACATGGACAAAACAGAATTCATCATCTTTCTCCCACCTCATTCTACCCCTCCACCAGACCTATCCATCAATGTCAGTGGCTGCTCGCTTTCCCCAGTCCCGCATGCTCGGTGCCTTGTGGTGATCATCGACTCTGCCCTCTCTTTCAAACCACATATCCAAGCCCTCGCCACCTCCTGCCATCTCAAACTCAAAAATATTTCCCGGATCCGCTCATTACTCAACCATGAAACCACAAAAACACTAGTGCATGCCCTTATCATCTCCCGCCTCGACTACTGCAACCTCCTACTGTCTGGCCTCCCCTCTAGCACTCTGGCACCACTCCAGTCCATCCTACACTCTGCTGCCCGACTAATCCACCTGTCTCCCCGCTATTCCCCAGCCTCCCCCCTGTGACAGGCCCTTCACTGGCTTCCTATTGCCCAGAGGCTCCAGTTCAAAACCCTAACCATGGCATACAGAGCCATCCACAACCTTTCTCCTCCATACATCTGTGACATGGTCTCCCGCTACCTACCTAGACGCAACCTTCGATCCTCTCAAGATCTCCTTCTCGACTCCCCCCTCATCTCTTCTTCCCACAACCGCATACAAGACTTCTCCCGGGCTTCCTCCATACTCTGGAACTCCCTGCCGCAAAACATCAGACTTTCACCAACAACGGAGACCTTCAAGAAAAACCTGAAGACTCACATGTTCCGACAAGCCTACAACCTGCAGTGATCCTCAGTCTACTGAACCATAGTACGACCAGCTCTACCCTCTCCTAGTGTATTCTCACCCATCCCTGTAGACTGTGAGCCCTCGCGGGCAGGGTCCTCTCTCCTTCTGTACTTGTGTGTCCCTTGTCTAGCACATGTTTATTGTACCTGTCTATATTTTTCCCTTTTCATATGTAAAGCGCCATGGAATAAATGGCGCTATATAAATGTATAATAATAATAATAACAACCCACTGTGTATTGTGTAGGAATGTACTCGAGTGGTAGGAGCAGGCCATATTTTGAAAGAGAATACACTTGATCTTAGCCAAAAGTCCTCCTGGTTTATGAACGATACAGTACCCTTGTTCAGTTTTTTCAATTCTGGTGTAATGGATACTGAGCCTTTGAGCATCATTGTCTGCCTCCTTAAATATATAAAACAAGAAAAGAAAAAGGGCGTATGTGTAGACTCACAGGACTAATTTTTTAAAAAATAGTGCCAATGCAGTCACCTGTAATGGTTGTGTGCATCTGCACAACCAAGATTAAGCGTGTGATTAATGAGGCTCCGGGTCACCTCTCTCTATTTGTGATGTCGTCCCATCGGTGTTTGCATCAAGCCTCCGTGTTCCTCTGATGGAATGGCGGTTAGACAAGAAGAAGCACGGACACAGACAGAAAATAGAATGAGCAAACGCTGGGGTCCAATCTGTCTAGACAGAAAAGTACAGGAAAGGATTCTCACTGCAATTCAAAAAAAACCCTAAAAAATACCAACTCTTCTGATTGCAAAAACACCTGAGTTCACACGATCTCTACCACCTAAATCAGATCTCTGATGTAACAAATCTAAGCCGCAGCCACTGAAAAAACAGGAAAAAGCAAATGAACAAATAACAGTGGATTCATATAAACTGAGAGGAGCACAGGGCCCCAGGAGGGGACCCGGCTGACCTCCACAGAAGTGCAGGGAACTATGCAAAAAGCAAGCACAAAAATAAAAGCAGAAAATATCTTATCTGAAAGCAGAAGATGCAGGCAAGACTCAGCTAACTTCCAAATGAACCAGGAACCACAATTGAGACAAGAACAATTGATCACCGGCGATCATCATGGAAGGGAACCTCCCTTATATCAGTCCAGTCCGTGATCCCAGATTGCCAGTCCTCGCTGTGAGGTTCAGTACTGTCTGCAACCACCAGAGGGAGCTTCTACTCAGAAACCATCTCCAGCACATTCATAACAGTAACCCCCCTTGAGGAGGGGTCACCGAACCCTCACCTGTGCAACCAGGCCGATCAGGATAAACTCGGTGATAGGCACGGATCAGTCTCCTAGCATGGATGTCCGAAGCAAACACCCAAGAATTGTCCTCCTGACTATAACCTCTCCACTTAACCAAATACTGGAGTTTCTGTCTAGAAAAACGAGAATCCAATATTTTCTCAACGACATACTCCAGATTGCCCTCAACCAAAACAGGGTCAGGAGGCGCAGCCATAGGAACCACTGGCTCGACAAACCTCTTCAATAAGGACTTGTGGAACAGGTTATGGATCTTAAATGTCCCTGGAAGAAGCAAACGGAAGGAAACAGGATTAAGAATCTCCATGATCTTATAAGGTCCAATGAACCTAGGCTTAAACTTTGGAGATGCAACCCTCATAGGGATATTTCTTGAGGACAACCAAACCAAGTCCCCCACTTTAAACTGAGGACCATCAGTCCTATGCCGATTGGCAAACCATTGGGCCTTCTCATGAGAGAGAGACAACCTCTCCACTACCTGGTCCCAAATCTGCTGCATACGCTCCACAACAGAGTCAACACCCGGACAGACAGAAGCCTCCGCCTGTCCCGAAGAAAATCGAGGGTGAAACCCAGAATTGCAGAAAAATGGAGACATCAAGGTGGCAGAGCTAGCCCTATTATTAAGAGCAAACTCAGCCAAAGGCAAAAAAGAGATCCAGTCATCTTGATAAGCAGACACAAAACATCTCAAATAAGTCTCCAAGGTCTGGTTTGTTCTCTCGGTTTGTCCATTGTTCTGAGGATGAAATGCAGAGGAGAAAGATAATTGAACACCAAGTTTAGAACAAAATGTACTCCAAAATCTGGAAACAAACTGGACTCCTCTGTCAGACATCCTCAGACCAATTGTGGAGCGTATGCAGCAGATTTGGGACCAGGTAGTGGAGAGGTTGTCTCTCAGGAGAAGGCCCAATGGTTTGCCAACAGGCATAGGACTGATGGTCCTCGGTTTAAAGTGGGGGACTTGGTTCGGTTGTCCTCAAGAAATATCCCTATGAGGGTTGCATCTCCAAAGTTTAAGCCTAGGTTCATTGGACCTTATAAGATCATGGAGATACTTAATCCTGTTTCCTTCCGTTTGCTTCTTCCAGGGACATTTAAGATCCATAACGTGTTCCACAAGTCCTTATTGAAGAGGTTTGTCGAGCCAGTGGTTCTTATGGCTGCGCCTCCTGACCCTGTTTTGGTAGAGGGCAATCTGGAGTATGTGGTTGAGAAAATATTGGATTCTCGTTTTCTAGACAGAAACTCCAGTATTTGGTTAAGTGGAGAGGTTATGGTCAGGAGGACAATTCTTGGGTGTTTGCTTCGGACATCCATGCTAGGAGACTGATCCATGCCTATCACCGAGCTCATCCTGATCGGCCTGGTTGCACAGGTGAGGGTTCGGTGACCCCTCCTCAAGGGGGGGTACTGTTATGAATGTGCTGGAGATGATTTCTGAGCAGAAGCTCCCTCTGGTGGTTGCAGACAGTACTGAACCTCACAGCGAGGAATGGCAATCTGGGATCACGGACTGGACTGATATAAGGGAGGTTCCCTCCCATGATGGTCGCCGGTGATCAACTGTTATATTTAGGTAGCTGAGGAGAAAAAGCAAAAATAGTAAAAATAGAGAGGCTGAAACCTATTGGATTGCAGTAACCTGAACTAACCACACAACTAGAGGTAGCCGTGGAGCGTTCCTACGTTGATCCTAGACGCCTCGTCACAGCCTGAGAGATAACTACACCTAAAGGCAGAAAGAGGAAAGCTATCTGCCCCAGAGCAGATCCCCAAAGAAAATAGGAAGCCCCCAAACATATAATGCCGGTTAGACAAGAAAATAGAATGAGCAAACGCTGGGGCCCAATCTGTCTAGACAGAAAGGTACAGGAAAGGATTCTCACTGCAATCCAAAAAAAACCCTAAAAAATACCAACTCTTCTGATTGCAAAAACACCTGAGATCACACGATCTCTACCACCTAAATCAGATCTCTGGTGTAACAAAACTAAGCCGCAGCCACTGAAAAAACAGGAAAAAGCAAATGAACAAATAACAGTGGATTCAGATAAACTGAGAGGAGCACAGGCCCCCAGGAGGGGACCCGACTGACCTCCACAGAAGTGCAGGGAACTATGCAAAAAGCAAGCACAAAAATAAAAGCAGAAAATATCTTATCTGAAAGCAGAAGATGCAGGCAAGACTCAGCAAACTTCCAAATGAACCAGGAACCACAATTGAGACAAGAACAATTGATCACCGGCGACCATCATGGGTGGAAACCTCCCTTATATCAGTCCAGTCCGTGATCCCAGATTGCCATTACTCGCTGTGAGGTTCAGTACTGTCTGCAACCACCAGAGGGAGCTTCTGCTCAGAAACCATCTCCAGCACATTCATAACAATTACCCCTTTTGAAAATTCAAAAGACAAAAAACCTGACTGGCACTTCCAGACTAATGTGAACTAGGTGCAAACCAAGGGGAGCTACCCCCATGTAAAACATCCAAAAAAAGGCTGCACTCAAGCATACTAAAGCATGACAACATAGAATACATGAAATTTTGAATAGCAATATGGCTTTGGAATATAAGGAAAAATTTGAGACGCTTAGTATAAACATTTGGCCAAACATTTTAAAGCTCAACAACCATCGTCAAGGTGGTCTCAATTCTGTTGAGTCCCTAACCTAATGTGAACATACCTCTATTAGGCTGATATCTGAATTTCTGGGCGAATATGCACCTCTGTCAGTAATGCCTGCATATATGGGTAAAGTAGGGAGCCGGTGTAATTAAAATCACCACCTGGTGGGGGCGGAGTGCTCGGTCAGCAAGCTAACATTCAAAAGACAAAAAACCTGACTGGCACTTCCAGACTAATGTGAACTAGGTGCTAACCAAGGGGAGCTACCCCCATGTAAAACATCCAAAAAAAGGCTGCACTCAAGCATACTAAAGCATGACAACATAGAATACATGAAATTTTGAATAGCAATATGGCTTTGGAATATAAGGAAAAATTTGAGACGCTTAGTATAAACATTTGGCCAAACATTTTAAAGCTCAACAACCATCGTCAAGGTGGTCTCAATTCTGTTGAGTCCCTAACCTAATGTGAACATACCTCTATTAGGCTGATATCTGAATTTCTGGGCGAATATGCACCTCTGTCAGTAATGCCTGCATATATGGGTAAAGTAGGGAGCCGGTGTAATTAAAATCACCACCTGGTGGGGGCGGAGTGCTCGGTCAGCAAGCTAACATTCAAAAGACAAAAAACCTGACTGGCACTTCCAGACTAATGTGAACTAGGTGCAAACCAAGGGGAGCTACCCCCATGTAAAACATCCAAAAAAAGGCTGCACTCAAGCATACTAAAGCATGACAACATAGAATACATGAAATTTTGAATAGCAATATGGCTTTGGAATATAAGGAAAAATTTGAGACGCTTAGTATAAACATTTGGCCAAACATTTTAAAGCTCAACAACCATCGTCAAGGTGGTCTCAATTCTGTTGAGTCCCTAACCTAATGTGAACATACCTCTATTAGGCTGATATCTGAATTTCTGGGCGAATATGCACCTCTGTCAGTAATGCCTGCATATATGGGTAAAGTAGGGAGCCGGTGTAATTAAAATCACCACCTGGTGGGGGCGGAGTGCTCGGTCAGCAAGCTAACATTCAAAAGACAAAAAACCTGACTGGCACTTCCAGACTAATGTGAACTAGGTGCAAACCAAGGGGAGCTACCCCCATGTAAAACATCCAAAAAAAGGCTGCACTCAAGCATACTAAAGCATGACAACATAGAATACATGAAATTTTGAATAGCAATATGGCTTTGGAATATAAGGAAAAATTTGAGACGCTTAGTATAAACATTTGGCCAAACATTTTAAAGCTCAACAACCATCGTCAAGGTGGTCTCAATTCTGTTGAGTCCCTAACCTAAGGTGAAAACACCTGAGATCACACGATCTCTACCACCTAAATCAGATCTCTGGTGTAACAAAACTAAGCCGCAGCCACTGAAAAAACAGGAAAAAGCAAATGAACAAATAACAGTGGATTCAGATAAACTGAGAGGAGCACAGGCCCCCAGGAGGGGACCCGACTGACCTCCACAGAAGTGCAGGGAACTATGCAAAAAGCAAGCACAAAAATAAAAGCAGAAAATATCTTATCTGAAAGCAGAAGATGCAGGCAAGACTCAGCAAACTTCCAAATGAACCAGGAACCACAATTGAGACAAGAACAATTGATCACCGGCGACCATCATGGGTGGAAACCTCCCTTATATCAGTCCAGTCCGTGATCCCAGATTGCCATTACTCGCTGTGAGGTTCAGTACTGTCTGCAACCACCAGAGGGAGCTTCTGCTCAGAAACCATCTCCAGCACATTCATAACAATTACCCCTTTTGAAAATTGCAAACTTGGGGTCAGAGCAACATTTTAGCGGAAAAATAGTAATATTCCATTTACTCAGCCCAATGTTATACAGTTTTGTGAATCACCTGAGGGTTAAAAATACTCACTACTCCCCTCCTTGATAAATTCCTTGAGAGGTATAGTTTACACAATGTGATCAGCTGTGGGGGTTTCTGCCATCTTGGCATGTCAGGGGCTTTTCAAATATGACATGGTTTCTGCAACCTATTCCAGCCAAAATAGCACTCATTCGCTTTCCAGCCCTGCCATTCACTCGAGCGCTCATTTTTCCAACAAATATGGGATACTTGCATACTTTGGAAAAATTGCACAACTAATTTTGGCATCCATTTTCTCCTGTTACCCTCTGTCAAAATAATTGAATAATGTTTATTCAACATTTTTGTGGTAAAAATTGGATTTTTTATTTTCACAGCTCAGCGTTAAAAATTTCTGTGAAGCACCTGGGGGTTCAAGATGCTCACCACACATCTAGATAAATTACTTGAGGGGTCTAGTTTCCAAAATGGGGCCATTTGTGAGTGGTTTTCACTGCTTAGGCACATCATGGGCCCTCTAAACACATTATGGCATCTGCTATCAATTCCAGCCAATTCCGCATTCCAAAACTCAAACTGTGCTCCTTACTTTCTGAACCTTACCGTGTGCCCAAACAGTAGTTTTCCACCACATATGGGATATTGGCGTACACAGGAGAAATCACGCAACAAATTTAATGGTGTGTTTTCTCCTGTTATCCTTGTGAAAAGAAAATATTTTGAGCTAAAATAACACTTTTGTGCGAAAAAGTTAAATATTCATTTTTCCTTCCATATTCCATTAATTCCTGTGAAGCACCTGAAGGGTTAATAAACTTCTTGAATGTAGTTTTGAAGACTTTGAGTGGTGCAGTATTTAGAATGGTGTCATTTTGGGTATTTTATGTCATATAGGCTCCTCAAAGTCACTTCCAATGTGATGTCCTTAAAAAAATTGTTTTGGTAATTTTAGAGAAAAATAAGAAATTGCTGATTGCTGATAAACTTTTAACCCTTCTAAATTCGTAACAAAAAATAATGTTTAATAAATTGCGCTGATGTAAAGTAGAAATGTGGGAAATGTTATTTGTGAACTATTTTGTGTGACATACAGTACAGACCAAAAGTTTGGACACACCTTCTCATTCAAAGATTTTTCTATATTTTCATGACTATGAAAATTGTACATACACACTAAAGGCATCAAAACTATGAATTAACACATGTTGAATTATATACTTAACAAAAAAGTGTGAAACAGCTGAAAATATGTCTTATATTCTAGGTTCTTCAAAGTAGCCACCTTTTGCTTTGATGACTGCTTTGCACACTCTTGACATTCTCTTGATGAGCTTCAAGAGGTAGTCACCAGAAATGGTCTTCAAACAGTCTTGAAGGAGTTCCCAGAGATGCTTAGCACTTGTTGGCCCTTTTGCCTTCAGTCTGCGGTCCAGCTCACCCCAAACCATCTCGATTGGGTTCAGGTCTGGTGACTGTGGAGGCCAGGTCATCTAGCTTAGCACCCCATCACTCTCCTTCTTGGTCAAATAGCCCTTACACAGTCTGGAGGTGTGTTTGGGTCATTGTCCTGTTGAAAAATAAATGATGGTCCAACTAAATGCAAACCGGATGGAATAGCATGCCGTTGCAAGATGCTGTGGTAGCCATGCTGGTTCAGTATGCCTTCAATTTTGAATAAATCCCCAATAGTGTCACCAGTAATGCACCCCCACACCATTACACCTCCTCCTCCATGCTTCACGGTGGGAACCAGGCATGTAGAGTCCATCTGTTCACCTTTTCTGCGTCGCACAAAGACACGGTGGTTGGAACCAAAGATCTCAAATTTGGACTCATCAGACCAAAGCACAGATTTCCACTGGTCTTATGTCCATTTCTTGTGTTCTTTAGCCCAAACAAGTCTCTTCTCCTTGTTGCCTGTCCTTAGCAGTGGTTTCCTAGCAGCTATTTTACCTTGAAGGCCTGCTGCACAAAGTCTCCTCCTAACAGTTGTTGTAGAGATGTGTCTGCTGCCAGAACTCTGTGTGGCATTGACCTGGTCTCTAATCTGTGCTGCTGTTAAACTGCGATTTCTGAGGCTGGTGACTCGGATAAACTTATCCTCAGAAACAGAGGTGACTCTTGGTCTTCCTTTCCTGGGGTGGTCCTCAAGTGAGCCAGTTTCTTTGTAGCGCTTGATGGTTTTTGCAACTACACTTGGGGACACTTTCAAAGTTTTCCCAATTTTTCAGACTGACTGACCTTTATTTCTTTAAGTAAGGATGGCCACTTGTTTTTCTTTACTTAGCTGCTTTTTTCTTGCCATAATACACATTCTAACAGTCTATTCAGTAGGACTATCAGCTGTGTTTCCACCAGACTTCCGCACAACACAACTGTTGGTCCCAACCCCATTTATAAGGCAAGAAATCGCACTTATTAAACCTGATAGGGCACACCTGTGAAGTGAAAACCATTTCCGGTGACTACCTCTTGAAGCTCATCAAGAGAATGACAAGAGTGTGCAAAGCAGTAATCAAAGCAAAAGGTGGCTACTTTGAACAACCTAGAATATAAGACATATTTTCAGATGTTTCACACTTTTTCTTAAGTATATAATTCCACATGTGTTAATTCATAGTTTTGATGCCTTCAGTGTGAATGTACAATTTTCATAGTCATGAAAATACAGACAAATCTTTGAATGAGAAGGTGTGTCCAAACTTTTGATCTGTACTGTAACTCTCTGGTTTAAGTGCATAAAAATTAAAATTTGAAAACTGAAAACTTTTCATCAAATTTCCGATTTTTTTTTCAAAATTAAATGTATATTGTATCAAACAAATTTTACCACTATCGCAAAGTACAATGTCCTTTATATTGCTATATTGACTTGTGTTGCATGGTATGCATCATGTGACCATTTTTGTTTTGTTCGTTGATATGGCGATGCGGTTGGCCTTATAGAATTCCAGTCACCTGACCTGCCGTTCGTGCCCCTTTTACCCCTTAACGACCACCGATAGCCTTTTAACAGCTGTAGTTAAGGGTACTTAATCCACAGCGCCGTGGTTAGGGATGGGATTAGGGTTAGGGATGCGTTGTGGTTAGGGTTGGAGTTAGAATTGAGGGGTTTCCACTGTTTAGGCACATCAGGGGGTCTCCCAACGCGATATGGAGCCACCATTGATTCCACCCAATTCTGCGTTCAAAAAGTCAAACGGTGCATCCTCCCTTCTGAGCTCTGCCATGCACCCAAACGGTGGTTTCCCCCACATATGGGGCATCAGCGTACTCAAGGCAAATTGCACAACAACTTTAGTGGTCTAATTTCACCTGTTACACTTGGGAAAATAAAAAACTGGGGGCTAAAAAAATCATTTTTGTGGAAAAAATAAAATGATTTTTAATTTTCACGGCTCTGCGTTAAAAACTTCTGGGAAGCACGGGGGTTAAAAGTGATCACCACATATCTAGATAAGCTCCTTGGTGGGTTTAGTTTCCAAAATGGGGTCGCTTATGAAGGTTTCTACTGTTTAGGCACATCAGGGGCTCTCCAAATGCAACATGATGCCCGCAGACCATTCCATCAAAGTCTGCATTACAAAAGTCACTACTTCCCTTTCGAACCCGACGTGTGCCCAAACAGTGGTTCCCCCAACATATGGGGTACCAGGGTACTCAGGACAAATTGGAAAACAAGTTTTTGGGTCCAATTTCTCCTGTTACCCTTGTGAACATAAAAAAAATCATTTTTGTGGAAAAAAATATGATTTTTTATTTAACAGCTCTGCGTTATAAACTTTAGTGAAATACTTGGGGGTTCAAAGTGCTCACCACACATCTAGATAAGTTCCTTAGGGGTCTAGTTTCCCGAATGGTGTCACTTGTTGGGGTTTCCACTGTTTAGGCACATCAGGGGCTCTCCAAACGCCTCATGGCATCCGATCTCAATTCCAGCCAATTCTGCATTGAAAAAGTCAAAAGGCGCTCCTTACCTTTGAGTTCTGCTGTGCACCAAACATAGGTTTACCCCCACATATGGGGTATCAGAATACTCAGGACAAATTGCAAAACAAATTTTGGGGTCCAATTCCTCTTTCTACCCTTGGTAAAATAAAAATTTGGGGTGAAAAGATCATTTTTGTGAAAAAAATATGATTTTTTATTTTTACCGCTCTACGTTATAAACTTCTGTGAAGCACTTGGGGGTTCAAAGTGCTCACCACACATCTAGATAAGTTCCTTAGGGGTCTTGTTTCCAAAATGGTGTGACTTTTGGGGGTTTCCACTGTTTAGGCACATCAGGGGCTCTCCAAACACGACATGTCGACCAATCAATTCTGCGGTGAAAAATTCAAACGTTGCTCCTTCCCTTCCGAGCTCTGCCATGCACCCAAACAGTGTAAAAAAAAGTTAAATGTTAATTTTTTCCTTCCACATTGCTTCAGTTCCTGTGAAGCATGTAAAGGGTTAATTATCTTCTTGAATGTGGTTTTGAGCACCTTGAGGGTCTAGTTTTTAGAATGGTGTCACTTTTAGATATTTTCTGTCATGTACACCACTCAAAGTGACTTTAGATGTGATGTGGTCCCTAAAAAAATGTTTTTTCTAAATTTTCTTGTAAAAATGAGAAATCGCTGGTCAATAGTGTTGAGCGATACTGCTCGATAACTAAAAATATCGGATCGGAATGGTATCGCCGATATCACTAAATATCGTCGATATCCGATTCCGATACCGGAAGTCCCATGTAAGTCTATGGGAACCAAATATCGACATTAAAAAAAAAACAATCTTGCCTTGTTGGTTAATTGTACATGAAGGAAAACAACAAAGACTAATGTAGAATGTATTGGGGGAGGTTGAGGAGACAATAAAGGCATACATGTTTAACCCAATGCATTGGAATAGCATTAATATATATTTTTTTGGAAATACTTTTGGATTGACTAACAAATTGACAATGTTGTTAACCTTTTTTCTATTTTGGCAAATATGTATGTTTCACAACT
Organism: Oophaga sylvatica; assembly: GCA_033576555.1. Classification (NCBI taxonomy): domain Eukaryota; kingdom Metazoa; phylum Chordata; class Amphibia; order Anura; family Dendrobatidae; genus Oophaga; species Oophaga sylvatica. The sequence goes on from JARQOD010000006.1 coordinate 317,130,401, forward strand.
TCCATGCTCTTCACCTTTTTAACTTTTGCCAGTGCCACACTTTCTCCTTCATAATCTTCAGCAGCATCATCTTTCTCATCAAATTATTCTTCATCTTCACCTTCTTAATCTTCTTCTTAAACTTCTTGCTATTCATGTTTTTGTTTACATTACTCATATTGTTATTATTAAACTAATTAATCTTCTTAATATTCAAATTCTTCATCTTCTTCCTCTTCATCTTCTTCATCATATTCTTATTTGTGACAGAGATTCCTGTACTTGTAATCTGTAAAAGTATGAATTGTTCATCCTTCCGTTCTTGCTGTCACAAAAGATTTAAATTACAACAGTATTTGTCCGTGTTCAGTTTAGCCTGCAGCAGCAGGCATTTTCCAGGGGCACCACGAGGAGGAACGGACTCACCCCCATACACTGCTTAGTCTTCTTCTGCTTAGAATTTAGAGCATATATTTTGCTCTTCATTTTGGTCTTATACTTCATGTTCTTCTGCTTTTTGATCTTCTGCTTATTGTTCTTCTGTCTCTTGTTCTGTATCTTGTAGTTTGTCTTAACCTTCTTTGTCCTGTTGGTGATCTTCTTCTGGGTAATCTTTTATTTTTTCTTTGTGATGGTGTTCAGGCTGGTTGGCTTCATGCTCGTCGTCCTTGTTGTCGTCATCTTCTTCTGGGTGGTCTTTAAGGTCATCTAATTTCCGAGAACCAGCTGACGTTACTGGAACCCTGACGGGTATCAGATGGAGCAAGAGACAATGGAAGTAACGAGGACCAGCTGACTGTGCTGGACCCCGGAGGGAGCAGAAGGAAAAGAGGCAATGTCACAACCGAGTACAGCTGACGTTACTGTGACACGGTTACTAAGCAGGAGGTACCTGTGCTCCAAAGCACTACCAAGGACCAGCAGACGTTGCTGGAACTCGGATACGGAGATGGAGGCACCTAGGCCAAAGGCACTGGGAAGAACCACTTGACGGTACTGGACCCCGGACGGGTAGCAGAAGGAAAAGAGGCAATGTCACAACCGAGTACTAGCTGACGTTACTGTGACACGGTTACTAAGCAGGAGGTACCTGTGCTCCAAAGCACTACCAAGGACCAGCAGACGTTGGTGGAACTCGGATACGGAGATGGAGGCACCTAGGCCAAAGGCACTGGGGAGAACCAGTTGACGGTACTGGACCCCGGACGGGTAGCAGAAGGAAAAGAGGCAATGTCACAACCGAGTACCAGCTGACGTTACTGTGACACGGTTACTAAGCAGGAGGTACCTGTGCTCCAAAGCACTACCAAGGACCAGCAGACGTTGGTGGAACTCGGATACGGAGATGGAGGCACCTAGGCCAAAGGCACTGGGGAGAACCAGTTGACGGTACTGGACCCCGGACGGGTAGCAGAAGGAAAAGAGGCAATGTCACAACCGAGTACCAGCTGAAGTTACTGTGACACGGTTACTAAGCAGGAGGTACCTGTGCTCCAAAGCACTACCAAGGACCAGCAGACGTTGGTGGAACTCGGATACGGAGATGGAGGCACCTAGGCCAAAGGCACTGGGGAGAACCAGTTACGTACTGACCGACGGTAGCAAAGAAAAGAGCATGTCACAACAGTACCACTACGTACTGTGACACGGTTACTAAGCAGGAGTACCGCTCCAAAGCCTACCAAGGCCACACGTGTGGAACTCGTACGAGATGGAGCACCTAGGCAAAGGCACGGGAACATTGACGGTACTGGACCCGGACGGTAGCAGAACGCACCATGAAAATGTAAGTTGACAGACGCAAGCCGTCGCAGTTACCGAATCACACAGTCCTACAGTGGGTGCTTGTCCTATTGTCACAATGGAAACAGCCTTTATTTACATATCCCACAGCACACATAGGAATCACCTAAACTGCAGGCACCATAGAGTCGGCTAACCCGAATGCAACACGACAGCACAACTTATTGGAGGATAATTGACGTTCCACACTGCCAGGAAACAGCTGTCGTGCTGTAACCAGGCTGGCCAGGAGTCAGTACCCCTGCCAATTACTTACGAGCAACAAATGGCGGTGTTGTAGCCCAGGGAGTAGAGTTCAGGTGGTAGAAAGATGAACATAACAGGAGACATGGAAAACGTTGCCAAACAGTTATTTAATCTGAAAACGGACAGGCAAATTCAGGTGAGATCCATGCCTTGTTCATTTTCAGAAAAGTAAGCCGGTCTACATTCTCTGAGGATAGTCGCATGCGACGGTCTGTTACTACACCACCTGCAGCACTAAAGACACGCTCAGATAATACACTGGCAGCAGGGCAAGCCAGCACCTCCAATGCATACTGGCTAAGCTCTGGCCATGTATCCAACTTAGAGACCCAAAATTTGAAAGGGGAAGAGGCATCTGGGAGTACACTTAGAGGGAAAGCCAAGTAGTCTGTCACCATCTTACGGAAACGTTTCTTCCTGGTGACTGGAGCCGTCTCGGATGATGTAGACCTTGCTGGCGCTGTCACAAAACTTCGCCACATTTGTAACATACAGCTCTTGCCCTGTGCAGAGGCGCTGCTTGTGCTCCCTCTTGTTGTAGAGGTGTCTACACTGCCTCGACGCACAGAGCTGCTTTGTAAAGCAGTAGCAGCAGCAGCAGCTCTCTCGGCTGGAATGTACAACAGTATGGATTGCACCAGTGTGTCTTGGTACTCCTGCATTTTAACGGTCCCGGTTCACCGGTGTGATGAGGTTTGTAAGTTGTCCCAGGAGCGAGGGTCTAGGAGGGTGTACACCCAATAATCTGACGTGGTGAGAATGTGGGCGATGCGGCGGTCGTTTCTCAGGCACTGAAGCATGAAATCAACCATGTGCTGCAGACTCCCAACTGGCCAACAAAGGCTGTCCTCTGGAAGAGGCGTCATCTCTGCCTCCTCTGCATCACCCCACCCTCGCTCTACATACTGACTAGAGCGTTGTGTACCTCCCTCTGTAGGGATTTCTTCCTCCTCCATTGACTCCCCTCCTCCTCATCCTCCTCACAAAGTGAGCCCTGCCCAGCCCTTTGTGAGGAACCACGTTGCGATGACTGTCCTGAAGGTAATTAAATTTGTGACTCCTCATCCTCCACCTCTTCCAAAACCTCTTCCTTTAGTGCTTTCAGTGATTTCTGAAGCAGGCAGATAAGGGGGACAGTCATGCTGACTAGTGCATCATCTGCACTCGCCATCCGCGTTGAGACATCAAACGCACGCAAAACATCGCAGATGTCCTTCATAGAGGCCCACTCAGTAGTGGTGAAGTGTGAACGGCGCAAATTGCGAGTTGATTGGCGCCTGTTGCAGCTGATACTCCATTACTGCTGGCTGCTGCTCACACAACCGCTCCAACATATGTAACGCGGAATTCCACCTGGTGGGTACGTCACATATGATGCGATGTTCAGGAAGGCGAAATCTGACTTGCAGAGCTGCAATGCGCGATCTGGCCATGCTGGAACGTCGCAAGTGAGCGCACTCTAGGCGGACCTTGTGCAGCAGTGCATCAAGATCCGGATAGTCCCTCAAAAAACTCTGCACGACCAAGTTGAGCACATGTGCCAGACATGGTATGTGAGTGAGGTTGCCAAGGCCCAGAGCTGCCACCAGATTTCGGCCATTGTCACACACTACCAAGCCTGGCTGGAGATTAGCTGACAAAAACCACACGTCGCTCTCCTGCTTGATGGCATCCAAGAGCTCCTGCGCTGTGTGGCTTCGATTCCCCATGGAAATTAATTTCAGGACGGCCTGTTGACGTTTGGCCACGGCTGTGCTCATATCGGTCGCAACAGGTAAGCGTTCACGGGTCCATGTGGAGGTATACCGTGACGGCTCGTGCAGCGATGATTCTGAGGAACTGGAGTAGGAGGAGGAATCAATGTGTACAGACTGGATTCCTGCAATCGTTGGAGTTGGCAGAACACGTACAGCGCCACTGGCAAGATCTGTACCCGGCTCCACAACATTGACCCAATGGGCAGTGAGGAAAAGGTATCGTCCCTGGCCATGGGTACTGGTCCACGCATCGGTGGTCAGGTGGACCCTGCTACTAAAGGCGTATAGTAGCGCATGTTTAATGTTTCCCTCGACATGTTTTTGCAGAGCAGGGACGGCTTGCCTGCTGAAATAAAATCGGCTTGGCACATTATATTGTGGGACTGCCAATGCCATAAAGTTCCTGAAACTGTCAGTCTCCACCAGCCTGAATGACAGCATTTCAAGGGACAGGAGTTTTGCAATGCCAGCATTCAGAGCCTGTGCTCGTGGATGGTTCGCCGAGTATGGCCGTCTTTTATCCCATGCCTGTGGTACCGATGGCTGTTTTGTGGTCTGGGAGTGTGACGATGACTGTGAACTTGCTGCTGTGGGTGGAATAACAGTTTGTCTATGGACAACAGTGACCGAGGTTCTTCCATGGAGATCCTGTGAGGAAGCCGAACCAGGTGTGTGTGAGCTGGAGGTAGAGGCTCCAACACGACCTGAAGATGTAGATGCTGCTGTAGGTTGGCCTACATCTTCAGTGTGTCTTTGTAACTCAGCTACGTGCTTTGTCCGTACATGTTTCCACATATTTGTGGTATTCAGGTTACTGATATTTTTACCTCTTTTAACTTTTTGCTTACACAGCTTGCATTGAACATAGCAAATATCATGTACAAGTCTGTCAAAAAAGGACCACGCAGTGCAAGTCATGGGAGCGCCAATTTTGACATTTCTAAGAGAACTGCTCCCAACAGGTGCCAAACTGGAGGCTACAGGCAAGCGAGTCTGCAGCCTACCTCTCCCTCCTCTTTGTACCGTTGGGACAATCTCTTCCTCAGAGCTGCTCCCACCACCTTCCTGTTGCTCACGCCATGTTGGGTCTCGGACTTCATCATCTCCACTACCCTCTTCCAAAACCTGCTGCTGTTGGATGGTCTGGGCAGCACCATGCTCCACAAAACCTGGCACCTGAGTCTCATCATCATCATAAGATGCGTTCTGCAGTGTGCTGTCCATCGGCACTGGCTCACCCGCCTCTTCAGATTGAGAGAGACACAGCTGTTGCGCATCACTGCATACTCCCTCTTCAAATTGCAGAATGCTGCTTGCCTGTGCCCGTGTTTGCGAGCCAACAGATTCTGAGAACAGAAGCAGAGACTCAGCTGGCTCCTGTACAGAACTCTCTGACTGCCTGGGCAATTTGACAGGCGGTGAACAGACAGATGGTTGCTCAACAGTGTTGTGTTCCTGAGAGGAGGTGGAAGGAATTGAAGTCGATGCATTGGCTGCCATCCAACCAACAACGGCTTCAATTTGTTCTTCCCGCAGCAGGGGGGCACGCCGAGCTCCTACCAAACTGCGCATAAAGGAACGCTCATGGGTAAAACTGGTGGATGCTGTGTCACTGAGGGCGGCAGCAGCCACAGAATCCCACGTCCTTTCCCTGCTGAAACTCCACGGCCACGACCACGTGCCTTACTCCCTGCCTTCTTCATCTTGGTAGATTGATAAAGAAAGTCAGAAAAGTTATAAGGCCTAAGTGTGGTTATTACGCAGAGACTGAAGTAACACTGAAACACAACTGTTCACAATCTGTGAAAGGCTACTCCTTTGTCTACTTCTATAGTGTTTGCAACCAATGTATTGGATACGGATGGAAGCGCGTCACACTAATAGATTATATTTATTTTAAATGGAATGGAGCAGAACCAATTGGAGAGAAATGAAAAGGATGAGGCACTGAGACACGCTCAGCAGAGTACAAGCAGCAGTGCTTGAACAAGTAACTGGAGCGTGATGTGCACTCAAAAAATAAAAAACACAGACTGAAGTGAACACTGAAACACAACTGTTCACAATCTGTGAAAGGCTACTCCTTTGTCTACTTCTATAGTGTTTGCAACCAATGTATTGGATACGGATGGAAGCGCGTCACACTAATAGATTATATTTATTTTAAATGGAATGGAGCAGAACCAATTGGAGAGAAATGAAAAGGATGAGGCACTGAGACACGCTCAGCAGATTACAAGCAGCAGTGCTTGAACAAGTAACTGAGCGTGATGTGCACTCAAAAAATAAAAAACAGACTGAAGTGAACACTGAAACACAACTGTTCACAATCTGTGAAAGGCTACTCCTTTGTCTACTTCTATAGTGTTTGCAACCAATGTATTGGATACGGATGGAAGCGCGTCACACTAATAGTTAAATTGCATGGAGCAGCAAGAATTACACTGAAGAAAAAAAAGAGTCTGTGAGTGACACGTGCAGATGCCTACAGACAGCGTTGCATGCAGAGCAAACTGCAGCGTCACCTGCACTCACACACACCTTGCAGAGCTGTTAAAACAACACTGCAGGCAAAAGGAAGCTTTACACAGCGGTTGGTGCTAGCCTGCCTACAGCACAGTACACTAAATCGCAATCTCTAACTGTCCCTCAGAGTCAGCACAGCAGCGTTCTGTCCCTTACTGAATTCACAGCACAGTGACTCTAAAATGGCGGCGGCGCCTTTTATAGTGCATTCTGACATCATTTCAGCATCCAATCACAGCCATGCCATTAGTTAACATGACCGCAGCAGTACAAGATGTGCCCACACTTCTTAGGATTCCTCATTGGCTGACTAAAATCACATTGCCTCTCAAAGAATTATGGGAACTTCCGATTCCGGTATACGATATATGGAAAATATCGGAACTAAGTATCGAAAGGCCGAAACAGCTAATATCGGCCGATACCCGATACTTGCGGTATCGTATCGCTCAACACTACTGGTCAACTTTTAACCCTTATAACTTCCTAGTAAAAAATTTTGTTTCCAAAATTGTGCTGATGTTAAGTAGACAAGTGGGAAATTTTATTTATTAAGTAATTTGTATGACACATCTCTCTGATTTAAGGGCATAACAATTTAAAGTTTGAAAATTGCAAAATTTAAAAACATGTTCGCCATATTTCCGTTTGTTTCATAAATAAATACAAGTCATATCAAAGAAATTTTACCACTAGCATGAAGGACAATATGTCACAAAAAGACACTCTCACAATCAGCGGGATCCATTAAAGCATTCCAGAGTTATAGCCTCATAAAATGACAGTGGTCAGAATTGTAAAAATTGGTGTGGTCATTAAGCTGCAAAATGGCTCTGTTACTAAGGGGTTAAAAGATGAAGCTAATAGCATCACACCACTCTGCCTTCTTAATTAATATGGTGCACTGTGAGGCCTATATATATAAAACATAGCACAGCTTCTCTTTGTTTGAGTGACGTGACCGGCATCACATGACCCGTCGTTCAGCCCCTTTAGTCACATGAGGCATGTGATGCGATTTTCCCTTGCACACTATACCAACGCAATGTCACGTATATCCTACACCATTTAATATGCAATTCACATTTCCACGCCCTTTAGTACATGCCACCTTATGATGCAATCAGGTCCTTTTGAGGTTTTCTTATTTATAAGTAATTTAATATAGTGGTAAGTTCTTAATCTTACTTTACTTCCATTATGTTATCCTGGTCACAATATTATCCTGATTTGGGGTTTGTCAGCCCTTAATATGCTAATTGGGTACTGCCTACGTTTTCCCACATGGACTATATAAAACCTAGGTTCAGACCAGCCCACTACACTATCCATCTTCCTATAGGTCACTGGTGAGTACTTTTTTTTTTCCTTTTCAAACATTTTATTGAATTTTGTAAAATGTCAAGGGTTAAGAAATAGGGGAAGGGAAAGGATAAGAAAGGAAAAGGGATGGGAAACAAAGGGAATAAAAATAGAGAACTCGAGTCTATTTAACAAATGCACCAGTAAACAAATTAAAAATTATCAGAGTCTATACCATACATATTTGTTTGAAATCACGTTAGCAGGAACAAACCACATCAAAATATAGTTAGGTGTTGCAAAATTTGATATTTCAAATCTTCAATTTTTTGGAATATCTGTGTAAACCATCATTAACAATTACAAATCTCTTTTCTATGGAACTATGTTGATAAATCTTATCCAAAATTTCAGAAAACAATGGTGGATCAGGTTTTTTCCACCAACTTGCTATCGTATTCTTAACTACTTAAAAGATATGAATTACAATGAATTTGACAGAAGGATCAACAAATTCCAAGTCCAGAGACAGCAAAGCTCTTTGGGGAGTAATCTTAAAATTTTGATAAAAGGAATTAATATGAGATGACACCCTATTCCAAAGATCTTTAATCTTTGGGCAGCCCCAAAACAGATGGAAGAGGTTGCCTTGTTGACCACAATTTCTCCAACAAAAAGGTGAATGCTCCTAATTGATATGAGATAGTCTAATAGGAGTAAAGTACCACCTAGTCAAGATTTTGAAAAATGATTCATGAAGAGCCATTGAGATGTTAGACTGATAAGTAGCTCTAATGGCGCTGTCCCATCTTTCACCTTCCCTGACCATATTCAAATCAGACTCCCACCTCCTCATATATGCGTTTTTAGAACTAACTACATCACCACAGATCCTCCAGATTCTCTGAGCGCCAGTAACCTCTGGGACTTATGGTCCCACTGCCTCAAACAGTCAATCACACCTCAAGACTATAGTTAATATTGTTCATCTCCCTTTTCCACTTCTTCTACTAAGTGTGGTTTGATAAAGACCTTTTTTGGTCGAAACGTTACTTTGACACTTGTACTATTGCTGTGGTGACCCTAATAAAAATCCCCATGTTATGCACTGATAAATATACTCATTGAGTGCGGCTGTTTATTCCTATTTATGTCACCATTGAAACGGTTATATAAATTTATTAAACTCCACAGATTTTTATTATTAACGTTGCACAGTAGTAAAACCAAAATTTCCAGATCTGTATTTTTGATCTGTTTAAGTTTCCTAACACACTTCTTTAGAATTATAAAGGGCACTAATTCTGATGATGGCAAATTATATTTAGACTTGACCTTACTAAAGGAGATAAATTCGTCCTCCTCATAGAGGCTCTCAACTCTTTTAATGTCCGAACTAAACCAACCTTCTGACAAAGGAATATTATATACCAAGGCCAATAAATGTTAAGGGAATTTCCCAAGTTGAACCAATCTGTTATACAATTTGGAAGGTTTTGCGAAGGTTTTCCATGCAAGTATTATAGGTTTAAAAATTGAATGGGATGAAATCAATCTCGGATTATGAAATATAAAATTAAAGAAATGTTCTCTCGCTGTAGTATGATTACCCGCTATATTTTCTACGTCAATCCAGGCGGGTAGGGGCTTATCATTAAATCAAAACCAACTCTGATTGACCAGCACTGCCTGATAGTATGCAAATATATTAGGCAGGCCTGCACCACTATTACATTTACTTTTGCACAATAGATCTTGCGAAACTCTAGCCCTTTTCCCTCTCCAAACAAAGGAATTAATCATATTTTGAATTTTATTAATAAGTTTATGAGAGATAACCAAGGGCAAGGTCCTAAAAAGGTAGAGAATTTTCGTCAAAATAATGGTTTTGACAGTCAGTATTTTCCCAAATAAAGAAAGATCTAGGCTAGCATGGTAAGATGTACCAAGAAAGACAGTCCTGAGAAGATCATTTAAGTTTGTTTTAATGATATTTGATAGATAGTTTGTTATAGTAATCCCCAAGTACTTTATTCCTCTTTCTTCCCAAATGATCACAACCTCCTTTCTAAGCTACTCAATCTCCAGCATGTCCAGGTTGAAAGTCAAATATTTACACTTGTTTTTGTTAACCCTGAATTAGGAGGCCTTGGTAAAGAGCTCCAAATCCTGGGTCAGTGCAACAATAGATTTTCTAGGATTAGTTAGAGTCAAAAACAGGTCTTCCGCAAATAAACCAATTTTATATTCACATTGTGAAGTTCTAAAACCCTGGATCTCACTATTAGATCTAACTCTCTCAGCCAGGGGTTCAATAGCCAGGACGAACAAAAGAGGTGACAAAGGGCAACCCTGTCTTGTTCCGTTGGCAAATTTTTCAGACAGAAAATTATTAGCGTATATTCTCACACTGGGTGCCGAAAAGAGTGCAAAAATTGAAGATAGAAATTTATGGTTGAAACCAAATTTTTCAAGAGCTGATTTGAGATATGGCCAATTCAACCTATCGAAAGCTTTTTCAGCTTCCAGTGTCAAGAAAGCCGCCTGGGAGCCAGTAACTCAATTTTATTCATCAGATTTATCACCTTTCTTGTTCCATCCGAGGCCTGACGCCCCTTTATGAATCCAATCTGATCATCTGAGAGCAAAGATGGTAGAATATTTTTTAAACGATCTGCTAGAATTTTAGAGTATATTTTCACATCGCAGTTCATCAATGATATTGGCCCGTAATTCCGGATCCTCTCGGGGTCTCCCCCCCTTTCGGAATCATAATAATTGTCGCTTCCAGCATTTCTTTAGGGAACGAGCCCCGAGAGGATGCAGCCACAAATACCGACACCAAATGAGGAGCGAGAAGACCTGAAAATGACTTAAAATATTTACCAAAAAAACCATCAGGTCCTGGAGCCTTCAGCGTCTTAAGTCTATTAATGGTTTCAATCACTTCTTTGTCGCTGAAAGACCATTAACAAATTCAAGATCATCTGAAGATATCTTAGGTAAATTTATACCAGAAAGAAAAGCATTAATAGAGGCTGAGTCTACTTTAGGAGTATTGGAGTCATTCTTTAAATTATACAAATTCTGAAAAAAATCAGCAAAGGAGTTAACTATATACTTGGGATGTATCAAGACTTTACCTGCAGATGTAATGATTTTATTGATTCTTCGATTAATTCTTTCCCTTTTAAGCCTCGCCATCATAAACCTAGTTGGTTTATTGATAGATGTGTAATATTTAAATTTAGAGGCCCTAATCATAGAATCATATTCCAACATGATCTCAGACTTCATTTTCTGCCTGAGTTCTAAAATTTCCGCTTGAATAACAGAAGATGGGGTCTGCATTCTAATCTGTTGTTGTTCTTTTTATTGATTTGGTACTGAAGATAAATATTTTTTTCTTTGTTTTTCTTCTTGTACCTGGAATCAATTTGCATAAGGCCACCTCTTATGACTGCCTTATGTGCGTTCCATAGAGTAAAAGTATCTATTTCAGGGGTCGAATTTTCTTTGAAATAATTAGTAATTCCTCAACTTCCTGCTTATATGCTGGTATTTTAAGTAAAGTTGAATTATATTTCCAGAGGTAAGTATTTTCTGAAATTGGACCTAAGGAGAAATCTGCTAGGATAGGGCAATGATCTGATAGAGTTTTCTTAAGGAACTTAAAGCTCTTAAATTTACTTAACGTGAAAACATTCATAAGAATTAGGTCAATTTGTGAAGCAGTGCCATGTACATCCGAATAGTGTGAATATTCGCAAGAGGAAGTGTTCAAGCACCTAAAAACATCAAAAAGTTTGTTTTGATTTAGCCAATTCTTTAATACAGGAGCTTTGTAGCGAACTGTAGATGATGAGTCAGTTATACTATCTGGGACAATATTAAAATCTCCCAGTAAGATAACATCTCCTGTCTTAAGGGTATGCCACACTAAGCGAGATCGCAAGCGAGTCCCACCTGCGACGCTGGTGAAGTCGTTCATAAAGGGTGTCACATTCAGCGATTCAGGCTCACCAGCGGGACACCAATGACCAAAAAACGGCTAGAATGTTCATTAGCGATCAACGACATCTCAGCAGGGGCCACATCGCTGCTACATGTCACACACAGCTAAGTCGCTAACGAGATCACTACTGCGTCACCATTTATGACGTTTTTTGGTCGTTGGTGTCCCGCTGGTGAGCCTGAATCGCTGAGTGTGACACCCTTTATGAAAGACTTCACCAGCGTCGCAGGTGGGACTAGGTTTTCCCAACGACCGCAGAGGTCGTTATACAGATCGCTGATGAGTTGTGTTTGGAATCACAGATCGCTGATGAGTTGTGTTTGGAATCTTAGCAGCTAAGTCGCTAACGAGATCGCTACTGCGTCATAAATGGTGCTATGGAATTTTTTCTACAGACCTCCAATATTCCTCCTGCACTTAAGGAATTTGTACTCGAAGTTTTGAGTTTACCTTAACCCACAACTTCTTTGTATTCAAGGGGTCCTTTTTCCTGCAGACCCAGGGAACAGCCATGGGGGCGGCATTCGCGCCCTCCTATGCCAACCTGTTCCTGGGTCTGTGGGAAAGGGACCTCCTCCTGTCAGATCAGCAGGTGTCTATGGACCGCGTCCTCCTATGGATTTCGGTACATAGACGATATCCTGCTGATCTGGCAGGACTCTACCAATTCATTAGAGGAATTCTTCGATTGGTTGAAAGACAACAATATGAACATCAAGTTGACCTTCTGCCATGATAAGAATAGGATTGAATTCTTAGATGTCACGATGACGAGGGATTCAGATCAAATGATACAGACCACTATCTTTAGGAAATCCACTGCTACCAATTGATTGTTGCACGCCTCCTCCTCTCATCCATCACATATGATTAGAGCCATACCAACAGGCCAGTTTATACGACTTCGTCGTATCTGCTCAACAAATGTCGAGTTTGACAGACAGGCCAGTAATCTAAAAAGAGGCTAGCCGAAAGGGGATATAGTAAGAGATCTATCAAGAAAGGCCTTTAACAGAGCTAAATTTAGCCACAGAAATACTCTATTGTATAAAACCAAAGATAGGCCTCAGTCAGATGTGACTAGATTTATTACTACCTTCAATTCCCAATCCGACAACATTAGGAGAGTCTTGGAGAAGGCATGGCCCATTTTGAAGACGGACCCCATTTTGGCAAAAATCATTCATAGAATCATAAAATCATAGAATGGTAGAGTTGGAAGGGACCTCCTGGGTCATCTGGTCCAACCCCCTGCTCAAAGCAGGATTCACTAAATCATCCCAGACAGATGTCTGTCCAGCCTCTGTTTGAAGACTTCCATTGAAGGAGAACTCACCACCTCTCGAGGCAGCCTGTTCCATTGATTGATCACTCTCACTGTCAAATAGTTTTTTCTAATATCTAATCTGTGTCTCCTCCCATTCAGTTTCATCCCATTGGTTCTAGTCTTTCCATGTGCAAATGAGAATAAAGATAATCCTTCTACAATGTGACAGCCCTTGAGATATTTGTATACAGCTATTAAGTCACCTCTCAGTCTTCTTTTTTGCAAGCTAAACATTCCCAAATCCTGTAACCGTTCCTCATAGGACATGGTTTGCAGACCGAACACCATTCTGGTCGCTCTTCTCTGAACTTGCTCCAGTTTGTTGATGTCTTTTTTAAAATGTGGTGCCCAAAACTGGACACAGTATTCCAGATGAGGTCTGACCAAAGAGGAGTAGAGGGCAATAATGACTTCACGTGATCTAGACTGTATGCTTCTGTTAATACATCCCAGAATTGTATTTGCCTTTTTTGCTGCTGCATCACACTGTTGACTCATGTTCAGTCTGTGATCTATTAGTATACCCAAGTCTTTTTCACATGTGCTGTTGCTTAGCCTTATTCCTCCCATTCTGTATACACTTTTTTCATTTTTATTTCCCAGATGAAGTACTTTGCATTTTTCCCTGTTAAAAACCATTCTGTTAGTTGCTGCCCACTGCTCCAGTTTATTTATATCTTTTTGAATCCTCTCTCTCTCTTCTCTAGTATTAGCTATCCCTCCTAGCTTTGTGTCATCAGCAAATTTAATCAGTTTACCCTCCAGTTAGGCCGTGTATCACATATAGACGTTCCAAGAATTTACGTGAATTTCTTACCTCTAGTCACTACCAAAATAATTCCCCTCGAAGCTTCTTGGACAACTTTGGCAATCGTAAGGGCTGCTTTAAATGTGGGCATTGTGTGGCATGCGTAAATGTGGACCGCAGTTACTCCTTTATGGATTCATCTGGGTCCAAATCCTTTAACATAAAGAAATTTATTACATGTACCACAAAACGTGTAATTTATTATGCCACGTGCCCATGCTCCCTGATTTATGTGGGTCTTACCACACGACAATTCAAGGTTAGAATCAGGGAGCATGTGCTGGGGATAGAGGCAGCAGCTAATGAAGAGGATCCATCAACCCTTAAGACACTCCCTAGGCACTTCAAGATACATCACCAGTGTGATAGTAGGACATTACGCATAAAGGGGATAGATTGCCTGGATTTAGGGATCCGGGGAGGTGGGATTTCACAGTGTTTAGCTCAGTTAGAAGCCCGATGGATCTGGACTCTCAATACAGTCCATCCCAATGGTTTAAATGAAAATTTAAGTTTAGCATCATTTCTATGATCCTTTTGCCTGCTGTTTTGGGTCCATGTCATTCATGTGACATCACCATTACTTTTAACCGTTATGTTCTTTCTTTCTTCTTTTTTTGTATATATTTTATTATTTTTCTTACTTTTTTGTTTTTACATATTTTAGGTTTATTTTGATTTAATATCCGCTAATTTGGACTGATAATACGGATGACAGCATGATCAATTTTATACCATCTGATATCATCAATCGTACATGTTCTATGCGTGGCCATGTTTGATGTATATGTATATCTTACACATGTAATACATGTCGAAATATAGCCTCCCATTTTTTGGGCACATTTATGTATTATTATTGTCTGTTCTTTATATATGTCGTGTATGTACATTCATAAAGTAAAGCTGTGTTAGATATGTTACCCTGATTTAATTTTCATATTGTTTATTTCTATGCTTATATTTGAGACATATCTTGTACATGTAATACATATTGTTGTACAGCTTCTTAATTTGGGCACAATTATGTATCATCTATGATTCGTACTTTATATATAGTGTATACCCATCTTTAGAGTTATGCTGAGACAGATGTGTTGACGGATTTAACATTCATATTGACTAATCATATCTATGCTTATATATAGACTTATGCTAGTAAATGGTTCATACCATATATGGATTTCTTTGAGTCCCTTTTGTGGCTAGATTTGTGATCATTGGTGATTTGGCCATATTCAGAGGTATTTACTTTGAAAATACCACCACGTAGCTAACCATGGCGTGGCCAGTCCATGGCGTATGTCAGACTTCACACTTGTGGTGACCGCGGTCCTGTACGCATGCGTGCTGGGCCGCATCGCGCTGTCCCACCTCCTGTGTCTGTGGCTTGTGGTTACCATGGGGATTTCCAGGCTTCCACTCGTTTGACGCAGGCGCGTGTGCATCGTGTTGTGTCATCGGCATGACATGCGTCACTTCCGGTCCACAGCTTACCACTTCCGGTCCGGCGGATTTTTAAAGCACCCGGTTAACTGTGTTGACACGCCCCCTGATGAAGGACGAGCATCCGAAATGTGCGTTGGGGCACGTACGCACTGACCTGACTCTCCCTGACCGTGCCGCTTACAATACCACGAGAGGTAATACCCCATGCTATACATCGGCACCCTGCCTACTTAGTGGGCAGCAATATGTGATATTTGGGCTCAATCTATTGCAGGCTATTCACCTAACATACAACTTACATTTCCCTAAGAGGTACTTTATCTTTTCCACCTGTGTATGGTTATCGTTTTGTGGTGGCGCACTTTTCACATATGCACTCGCATTTTAGTGCAATGATGCCCATAACTGCCATTTAAATGTTGTTATGTTTTGCTATAAACTGTGCCATAGGAACTTTTACATCAGCCAGGGAGTTCAGCATCAGTGTGTGTTTTTGGTAGATGTCCTTGTTTGACATCACACCCCACTCTTTGTCACTGTTTTTTAGTGCACCTGTCCATTGTTCTATATTTCAAGTATATAATAAAGTAATTGTTATTTTTCTAAATATTGGATCTGTGGTCGTTTTTCTGGTCTCTAACCAAACTCTCTCTTATAGTAGCGATCTCGCTAGCGATCTCGCTTAGTGTGGCATACCCTTTAACCTCATTGACTCTTTTAAGCAGTTTGTTCAAAAAGGAAATGTGTTTTGTATTTGGAGCATATATATATTCACCACTGTACAAGGAGCGTTATTTAGTACACAAATAAGAATGTGGAATCTACCCTGTGGGTCTGCTGCTTCATTGACCAGTTGTAATGGGACAGTGCCACCAATCATGGTAATCACTCCTGCCCTCTTTGATGGAGAAAGTGCTTTAAACACATGTGGAAAAGATTTATGTTTAAAACCCGGATGGTTGTCCCTCACTCACTTGACCTCTTGTAGACAAATCAAGTCAGCATGTGCACGATTAATTTCTCTCACAATGCAAATTTTTTGTTGGGGCTACTAAGACCCCTGACATTGTATGATAAAACCTTCATCAAGTATACTAACAGAGATAAAAAAAAAAACAGGTAAAAAAATTAAATAAACAGTAAATCAAACAGCAATTTACCTACAAAGCCTGTAAACAAAAATGAAGACTAAAGAGCCCTCCTGGCAGACTCCCAAAAAAAATTGGAGTCTTACCTATTTGTGGGGTAAAAAAAATTGTGGCAAAGTTCCCCATGGATCCCACTCGTTAGACAAAAGAATAATACTTATATCAATCTCTGTCTTTAAACTCAGGTTCCTCCAAGAGAAATTTTAAGAACCTGAAACCTTCCTGAGCAGAGTTGATGACATGGTTTCTGTTGTTGTATCAAACTAACAATTTCGTGGGAAACCCCCAACGTTAAGGCACTTTAAGTTCTCTTAGTTTAGCAGTAACATCTCTAAATGCTCTCTTTGCATCCATCGTTTTCTTAGAAAAGTCAGAGAAGATCTTAATATCCCTATAGAGTTCTGGTAAAGAACCTTCTTCTCTGATGTTTTGTAATATCTTCTCTTTAGCTTCGAAGAAATGGATACGTAAGATGGTATCGCTAGGTTTATCTTGAGATAGGTTTTTCGGACATGGAAGATGGTGTATCCGATAAATATTTAAATCTAAATCTGAGAGTGATGGTGCTACTTTCTTAAACATACTTTTTGCATAGCCGGAAAGTTCATTCTGGGGTATACTTTCAGGGATCCCCCTAATCTTCAGATTATTCCGCCTGCTGCGGTCTTCTAAATCAGTTAACTTGGTTTTAAGGGTGCCATTTTCTGCTTGTAGTAATGTGTTTTGTTTGGAAAGAAATCTGGAATCCTTTTCCATTACCTTTACCCTGTTCTCAACTTTATCCAATCTTTTATTAATTGTATTCCATGTATCCTGAAGGGTCTTGTCCTGCGCCTCAAAACCTAATCTGAGGGTTTCATTAAAAGCTTTAAATAGATTGGCCATAAAACCCTCTGTAGTTTGCTTAGAAGATCCTATAAATTCCTCATAATTGATCGCCGGGGGTGGCGTAGCTAATGGGAGAGAAGGTTCTATATGTAATTTTTTAGCCCTCTGTCTTCTGGACTAGCATTTAGTTAATAATCATCAGGTGGAGAATCAGAGTCTTCAACAGTCAATTGGACCTTGCTACCTGATTTTCTGAGCCTTCCCTCTTTGCTGATTTTGTTGTATCCATTTCCTCCACTGCCCCCAACTGATTCCTCCTGAGCTGTTCTAAGGGATTCCCTTCTAATATCAATAGCTGACTGGGATGATGACAGTCACCTTAGGAATGGCACCTTTTTTAGCAACACTACTATAAGTTGTAGAAAGAGATTTTCTAGGAGGATCCTTTTTGGGAGTCCTTTCATTAGGGGGTACCTTGACTTTATTGGACTGATTATATTGGCGACATCCTCCCAAGATTTTGAACTATACTGTGAAGTGAACCTACTCCTTTGAGGTTTGTACGTTGGTTTCCCCCCTGAGACCATAATTGTGTAAAAGTGCAGGATATTCAGGCACACAAAACTTATGCAATATAAATATCTTAGCGTTCCCTACAAAGAAAGGTAAGCGGGTTAATATAAGTGACAAATTACACAACAGGTAAATATGCAAATTGCCTCTTCAAACAAAGAGGACTTGTACTCTATAGCGCCACCTATTGGAAGTAGCGATCCTACAAGTCACAAACAACCCTTTAACGAGTCTTGTAATATGACTTAGGATAAAAGCCAAATCAGAATCTCCATTTGCAGACACGGTGTTTCGGACTGTTGGTCCTCATCAGTGCAAAGTAGGAGAGATCTGATTTGGCTAGATGAGAGGCTCTGGACTGGGGTCTGGGGGGTAAGGTTTCTCCTTGTGGAGAGTGACATACCAGCTCTGGCGTGTCGAGGTAAGGAGGCTTATTCGCCGTGCAATGCTCCTCTGGGAAATTTTAATATGCAAATTGCCTCTTCAAACAAAGAGGACTTGTACTCTATAGCGCCACCTATTGGAAGTAGCGATCCTACAAGTCACAATCAACCCTTTAACGAGTCTTGTAATATGACTTAGGATAAAAGCCAAATCAGAATCTCCATTTGCAGACACGGTGTTTTGGACTGTTGGTCCTCGTTAGTGCAAAGTAGGAGAGATCTGATTTGGCTAGATGAGAGGCTCTGGACTGGGGTCTGGGAGGTAAGGTTTCTCCTTGTGGAGAGTGACATACCAGCTCTGGCGTGTCGAGGTAAGGAGGCTTATTCGCCGTGCAATGCTCCTCTGGGAAAACAGGTAAAGAAATATAAATCAAAAGCATTCCACAGATCCAAGAAGCGTACACAACTACTACAGAAAACGTGTCCCAAATAGGGTTGTTGCTTAATCCTCTTCTGATCCAGTCTTCTACCAACACTTGTATCTCTTAATATAAAGAAAAGGGTCACAGCTTCTATAGTATTGTGTTTAAAAAGTTCCTTTGTTCTGTGAATACTTGTAGACAGCAGCAGGCACAGCTACAGAAGATCTCTTCAAGATGACGCAATAACTGCAGCATGGAAACAATGACAGGCTAAAGCACTGAAGCCTGACCGGAACTACTTGCTATAGTACGACACCCCAGCCTGTTTTCAAAGTTAGGCAGCACCTAGCAAGACTAACTGGCCACAGCTAGTTTAAAGCAGGAACCAGAACGGCATCCATGAGGTTCCCCTCCGGGCAATTCAGGAATTTCAAAGAAATAGTGGGACATAAATTATATCGAGAATTGACAGTCAGTGTACTGCTGTTCACAACGGTGTTTAATCCAGTGCTTTATTCCATACACCATATTCCCCCACTCTCAATGTGGCAGTAGTTCTATATATCCTAGCCGGGAGTCTATATCGCCAAATATATAAAGGCAAAATGTCTATGATGGGAGACTATGTGCCACCGTGGTTGAACTGTGTAGCAGAGTTATAGGTGTTGTGAATGGGTTTGAGATGAGTTCTGAGCAGAGGCTCCCTCTGGTGGTTACAAGCGGTACTAGTGAGGATTGGGAATCAGGTGTTACTGATTGGTCTTATTTAAGGGAATCATTTTCCCATCAGGGTTGCCGGTGATCAATTGTTCTGGTCTGAATCCTTCTTTCCAGTTTCCCTTGTAGCCTGCTGTGTCGTGTCTGCATCTCCTGCTATCAGATAAGACAATTTCTTATTTTGTGTTTTTGCTATATTTTTGCATTTTGTCCTGCACTTCTGTGGGGGCCTTCTGGGTCCCCTCCGGGGGCTTTTGCCCTCTCAGTTTAGTCCAGCCACTGTGTTTTGTACTTTTGCTTTTTGCAGTTTTTTCAGTGGCTGCTGTTTTTGTTACACCAGAGAACTAATTTAGGTGGTAGAGGTCGTGTGATCTCAGGTGATTTTGAAATTGGTAGAGTTGGTGTTTTTCAGGGTTTTCTGAGATTGCAGTAAGTACCCTTCCTATCCTTTTCTATTTAGATAGTTTGGGCCCCAGCGTTTGCTCATACTATTTTCTTTCTGTGTCAGTATTTCCTCTTGTCTAACCGCCATTACATGTTTGGGGGCTTTCTATTATCTTTGGGGTTCTGCTCCGGGGCAGATAGCTTTCCTATTTCTATCTTTAGGTGTAGTTAGTTTCTCAGGCTGTGACGAGGCGTCTAGGACCATCGTAGGAACGCTCCACGGCTGCCTCTAGTTGTGGTGGTTAGTCAGGGTACTGCAATCTCATAGATTCCAACTGCTCTGGTGTATTTCCTTTTTTACCTGCACTCCTCAGCTACCGTAACATAACATATAGGTATGATAGGGACTATTTCCTTATCGGCTAAAGGGATCATCAGTCAGTCAAACTCTCCAGCAATAGACCAGCATCGGATACCAGACCAAGCATACCAATATAGGGGCCAAGACTGTTCCCCTGAGAGTTCCACTACAGATAGACAATGTCTGCACACGGCGCGGCCGGATCTACTTTACCAAGCAGCTGATGTAGATGCCGCTTCGCTGTTACTCAGACTGCCGCTTTAGCCAGGGAAATCTCCGATGTGCTTGACTGTTATGCAGCGGTTCTTACTTCTCATCCCTCCCTGGTGAGTACTTTTTTAACCCCTTAACCCCCAAGGGTAGTTTGCACATTAATGACCATGCCAATTTTTACAATTCTGACCACTGTCTCTTTATGAGGCTATAACTCTGGAACGCTTCAACGGATCTTCGCGATTCTGAAACTGTTTTCTCGTGGCATATTGTACTTCATGATAGTGGTAAAATTTCTTCGAAATAACTTGCGGTTATTTATGAAAAAATGTAAATATGGCAAAAATTTGGACAATTTTGCAATTTTCAAATTTTGAAGTTTTATTCCCTTAAAACAGAGAAATATGTCACACAAAATAGTTAATAAATAACATTTCCCACATGTCTACTTTACATCAGCACAATTTTGGAACCAATTTTTTTTGTTACGAAGTTATAAGAGTTAAAAGTTGACCAGCGATTTCTCATTTTTACAACAAATTATACAAAACCATTTTTTTAGGGACCACCTCACATTTGAAGTCACTTTGAGGGGTCTATATGGCATAAAATACCCAAATGTGACACCATTCTAAAAACTGCACCCCTCAAGGTACTCAAAACTACATTCAAGAAGTTTATTAACCCTTCAGGTGCTTCACAGGTGCTGAAGCAACTTGGAAGGAAAAATTAATATTTAACTTTTTAGTCACAAAAATGATCTTTTACAAACAATTTTATTATTTTAACAAGAGTAAACGGAGAAAATGGACAGAAAAAGTTGTGCAATTTCTCCTGAGTACGCTGATACCCCATATGTGGGGGAAAACCACTGTCTGGGCGCACGGCAGGGCTTGGAAGGGAAGGAGCGCCCTTTGACTTTTTCAAACCAAAATTTGCTGGAATTGAGATTGGACGCCATGTCATGTTTGGAGAGCCCCTGATGTGCCTAAACAGTGTAAAACCCCCACAAGTGACACCATTTTGTAAACTAGACCGCATATGGAACTTATCTGTTATGAGCATGTTAACCCCCAAGTGTTTCACTAAAGTTTATAATGCCTGGATGTGAAAAAAAATTCCATAAAATGATTTTTTAGTCCCCAATTTTTGACTTTTCCCAAGGAAATTGGACCCCAAAAGTTGTTGTCCAATTTGTCCTGAGTACGCTGATACCCCATATGTGGGGGGAAAATACTGTTTGGGAGCTCAAGCAGGGCTCGGAAAGGAAGTAATGACATTTTGGAATGCAGACTTTGGTGGGTGTCATATTCAGTTTGCAGAGCCCTGATGCGCCTAAACAGTGGAAACCCTCACAAGTGACCCCATTTTGAAAACTAGATCCCCTAAGGAACTTATCTAGATCTGTGGTGAGCACTTTGAACCCCCAAGTGCTTCACACAAGTTTATAATGCCGGGGCATGAAAATAAAAAATCCTATTTTTTCCCACAAAAATGGTAACAGAGAAATTGGACCATAAATGTTGTTGTCCAATTTGTCCTGAGTACGCTGATACCCCATGTGTGGGGTGGAACCACTGTTTAGGCGCACGGCAGAGCTCGGAAGAGAAGGAGAACCATTTGACTTTTTCAAACCAAAATTGGCTGGAATCGAGATTGGACGCCATGTCGCATTTGGATAGCCCATGATGTGCCTAAACAGTGGGAACCCCCCACAAGTGACCCCATTTCAGAAACTAGACCCCCTAAGGAACTTATCTAGAAATGTGGTGAGCACTTTGAACCCCCAAGTGCTTCACACAAGTTTATAACGTAGAGCAGTAAAATTAAAAATCATATTTTTTCCACAAAAATGATCCAAGTGCTTCACACAAGTTTATAATGCCCGGGCATGAAAATAAAAAAGCCTATTTTTTCCCACAAAAATTATCTTTTTTGTCCCCAATTTTTTATTTTCCCAAGGGTAACAGGAGAAATTGGACCCCAAAAGTTGTTGTTCAATTTGTCCTGAGTATGCTGATACCCTATATGTGGGAGAAAACTACTGTATGGGCACACGTCAGGGCTCGGAAGGGAAGAAGTGACATTTTGCTTTGCAGACTTTGATGGAATAGTCTGCAGGCGTCATGTCGCTTTTGGAGAGCCCCTGATGTACCTAAACAGTGGAAACCCTCACAAGTGACCCCATTTTGGAAACTAGACCCCCAAAGGAACTTATCTAGATGTGTGGTGAGAACTTTAAACCCCCAAGTGCTTCACAGAAGTTTATAACGTAGAGCCACAAAAATAAAAAAATCTTATAAATATTTTTTTCCACAAAAATGATATTTTCGCCCCAATTTTTTATTTTCCCAAGGGTAACAGAAGAAATTGGACCCCAAGAGTTATTGTGTAATTTTTTCTCAGTACACTCATACCCCACATGTGGGGGTAAACTACTGTTTTGGCGCATGGCAGAGCTCAGAATGGAAGGAGCACCGTTTGACTTTTTCAACGATGAATTGGCTGGAATTGAGATCAGACGCCATGTCACGTTTGGAGAGCACCTGATGTGCCTAATCAGTGGAAACCCCCCAATTCTAACTCCAACCCTAACCCCAACACACCAGTAACCCTAAACCAACCTAATCATAACCCTAACCACAAACCTAACCCTAACACACCCCTAACCCTAATCCCAACCCTAACCCTAACTTAAGCCCCAAACTCTAACCCTAAATTTAGCCCCAATCCTAAGCCTAAACCTTATGGGAAAATGGAAATAAACACATTTTTAGATCTAAGTACGGACATTATTGTGCACAGTCACTTTATTGCTAATATGCACTTTAAGCACTTTGGGCAATGTATTAGGAGGATTATTTAATGTGGTATTATGGTTTCCCCACTTAGATATATGAATTCCTTTTTTATGAAGGACATATTTTATTATTAATTAGTGGGAACTGTGCACCTTAGCATTAGTATCTATTCATGTATTGCCAATTGAATTATGCACATCATGTACCATTGATTTATTTTGTATTATGGTAGCTCCCTCAACTATTCAGCCTGCTTAGTGAGCTGCTCTGTTATTCTATGTATTTTAACTTGGATTTAATAAAATTGTACATTTTTATCCCAAAAAACTCTTTTGACCTGTGTTGCTTTAATCAGTATAAGTGTGTTATGTGATATGTTATTCTGAGTTCTGGATGTAATATTTATACCATTATTTATGGGAATTTTTTGGTACTTAAGATAGATAATAGATAGATAATAGATAGATAGATGACAGACAGATAGACAGATAGATAATATATAGACAGATAGATAGATAGATAGATAGATAATATAGATAGATAAATAGTAGATAGATAGATATGGTACATAAATAGTTAAAGACCCACGCACACATACACACACAAAATCTTCACGCAATTGCGTTAATTTAAAAAAAATGGGAAAAAAATAACATGGGCTCCCGCGCAATTTTCTGCGCCAGAGGGGGAAAGCCCATGACGCAGGCCAATATTTCTAGCCTGGATAGGGGTTAATACCCATGCAGCTTCCCAGGCTATGAATATCAGCCCGCAGCTAGCCTTTACTAGCTATTAAAATAGGGGGACCCCCCAAAAAAATTACGTGGGGTCCCCCAGTAATTTATATACAGAAAGGCTATGCAGACAGCTGCGGACTGATATTCAAAGCCTAGGAAGGGGTCATGGATATTGGCGCTCCCCCTGGGTGAAAATACCAGCACCCAGCCGCCCCAGAATTGGCACATCTGTATGATGCGCCAAGTCCAGCACTTAGCCCCTCTCTTCCCACTCCCTGTAGCGGTGGTATGTGGGGTAATAAGGGGTTAATATCACCTTGCTATTGTAAGGTGATATTAAGCCCGGTTAATAATAGAGATGCGTCAATAAGACTCCTATCCATTATTAATCTTATATTAAGAAAGGGTTAAAAAAACAACACACACATAAGAATAAAGTATTTTAATGAAATAAAACACAACATGGTTTTCATATCTTTATTATACGCTCAGATCCAAGCGACGCCCTCATCTCCTGTAATAAACCGCAAAAAAATGAAACAACCGTATATTCACTGTCCGACGCAGTCCAATTAATAACGAATGTCCCACGACCGTCTCCCCTATAGAACAGTAAAATCAGGTGATGCCACTGCTCTGTAGGGCCTCCCAGTGATGCACTGACAGGAGACTATGGCATCACTGAGTTCATTCTCTCACTTTATGGCAATGCTGCGTGGGAATTTTCTCACCCAGCATTGCCTGTGAGAGATGAACTGTAGTGACGTCATTCTCTCTCGGCGTCTGAGCGACACACAGGAGTGTATCGCAGGGGTGGTGTAGAGCGCTGACATCACCCGATGTCAGCGTTCTATACCAGAGATCGTCGTGGGACACTTGTTATTATTTGGACTACGGATGACAGGTGATGTACTGTATAGATTGCTTTATTATTTTATTTTTATTACAGGAGACGATGGCATTGGGGAATAGGTGATTGGTGAGTATGTACTCTATGTTATGTGTTGTATGTTATGTGTATGTTCTGTATGTTATATGTTATGTGTATGTTCTGTATGTTATGTGTTGTATGTTATATGTATGTACTGTATGTTATGTGTTATATGTATGTTCTGTATGTTATGTGTTGTATGTTATATGTATCTTCTGTATGTTATGTGTTGTATGTTATACTGTATGTTATGTGTTATATGTATGCTCTGCATGTTATGTGTTGTATGTTATATGTATGTTATGTGTTTTATGTTATATGTATGTTTTGTGTTATATGTATGTTCTGTATGTTATGTGTTGTATGTTATATGTATAGTTATGTGTTGTATGTTATATGTATGTACTGTATGTTATGTGTTGTATGTTATATGTATGTTCTGTATGTTATGTGTGATATGTATGCTCTGTATGTTATGTGTTATATGTATGCTCTGTATGTTATGTGTTGTATGTTATATGTATGTTATGTGTTGTATGCTATATGTATGTTATGTGTTGTATGTTATATGTATGTTACGTGTTGTATGTTGTATGTATGTACTGTATGTTATGTGTTGTATGTTATATGTATGTTACGTGTTGTATGTTATATGTATGTACTGTATGTTGTGTTATATGTATGCTCTGTATGTTATGTGTTGTATGTTATATGTATGTTCTGTATGTTATGTATTGTATGTTATATGTATGTTATGTGTTGTATGTTATATGTATGTACTGTATGTTATATGTTATATGTATGCTCTGTATGTTATGTGTTATATGTATGTTATATGTATGTTATGTGTTGTATGTTATATGTATGTTCTGTATGTTATGTGTTATATGTGTGTTATATGTATGTTACGTGTTGTATGTTATATGTACTGTATGTTCTGTGTTATATGTATGTTATGTGTTATATGTTGTGTATGTAATGTATGGTTTTTTTTTACATTCACTCACTGACAGTGTAGCAGGCATAGCCGGAGGGGACTTGTAGTCCCATCGGACGATGTCTGCATACACGCACACACACACAGCCTCGCACACACACACACAAAGCCAGGCGGCACAGCTCAGCCAATGGCGGGGATTTGAATCCCGCGCCCTCATTGGCTGAGCCGCTCGCCGGCTCTGCCAATGAGCGGCTCCACTTTGGCGGGGGATTTGAATCCCGCGCCACTCATTGGCTGAGCCAACGGGCGGCTCAGCTAATCAGCGGTGCCGGCATGGCTTTGGCGGGAGATTTGAATCCTGCGCCGCTCAAAGCCGCGCTGCACCGCTGCACACGTCATCTCGTTGCCCACAGTGTACGTCCTTGCTCATTGGTGAAAAGGCGACACCTGACCCCGACTTTGGTGCTCAGGTCGCCGAGCATTCGGCCGACTGCTCGCTACGGTCGGGTTTCGTTTTTAAAATGAACGACCTGTTTCGCTCAACTCTAGTCATAAGTATTCAGACTCTTTTCTCAGTATTAAGTAGAGGCACCCTTTTGAGCTAGTACAGCCATGAGTCTTCTTGGGAATGATGCAAGAAGTTTTTCACACCTGGATTTAGTTATCCTCTGCCATTCTTCCTTACAGATCCGTGAAACAAAGAGTGAAAAATTTAAAGGGGTCTGAATACTTTCCATACGATACGATACACTTTATTGATCCCGAGGGAAGTTATGGTATCACAGCAGAGTTACAACAGCATTACAAACAAACCATTACAAACAGCATTATGTAGAGTAATTACTAGACACAGATTTGCACATGACTAACGACAATATGTAACAAACAAAGGTACACAAATCTCTAATCATTTCCATTAGTGCGCCAGTCCTAGGTCGTAGTCATCTTTCACCCTTAGTGAGTTGTTATACATCCCCATAGCGGTAGGCACAAACGATTTCCTGAATTTCTCCTTCTTGCACCTTGGAAGGATTAGACGGCTGCTGAATGTGCTCTTCTGCTTCAAGAACAGCTCGAATAGTGGGTGTGTATTATTGTTCATTATAGCCCTGCACTTCTTTTGAATCCTATCCTCCACTACTACCTCAAAAGAGTCAAGATGGAGGCCAACAGCCTCGCTTGCCTTCTTGATAAGTTTGTTGAATTTATTAGAGTCAGCTACTCGCACACTACTGCCCCAGCAAATGATAGCAAAAAAGATGGCGCTTGCTACAACGGACTGGTAGAACATTTCCAGCATTTTGCTGCACACATTGAACGACCTGAGCTTCCGCAGAAAGTACAGTCTGCTCATTCCCTTCTTGTGAACCTTCTCTGTATGATACCTCCAATCAAGTTTGCTGTCAAGGTGAACCCCCAAATATTTGTAGCTCTCAACCATCTCCACCTCCTGGCCAGCAATAGTGATCGGTAAGTAATCATCCTTTTTCCTTCTATAACTCACCACCATCTCCTTGGTTTTCTTCACATTTAGTTCTAAACAGTTAGTCTGACACCAATCCACAAAGTCAGAAACCACCCTTCTATATTCCTCCTCCCCTGGTCTCTCACAATGCCCCCTACAATCACTGAGTCATCTGAGAATTTTTGCAGGTGACAGAAGTCGGATTTATACTGAAAGTCAGCTGTATACAATGTAAAGAGGAAGGGCGACAGCACTGTACCCTGAGGGGCTCCAACACTGCTCCGTACACTGCCAGAAACCACCTCCCCATCCTTACAAACTGCGGCCTGTCTGTCAGTCATACCCACTGTATAAAGATTAATACATAACATCTATGGTCGATAATACATGAATAATTGGAATTCATAGAGGAATATATCTGTAAAACACTCTCTGCATGGAAATATGTCTAAAAATATTTTTTCTTTGTAATTTCATATACACAATGTTCCAAATTATTATGCAAATTATATTTTTCTCTGATTTTCCTAAGTGGTGGGTGCAAATGACAGTCAGTCTAATAAAAGTCATCACCCGTATACATCAAATTTTATTGAAGAAACCTCCCAATGATAACAGTATAATCTGCAAAATGAATAAAAACTCAAAATGCACTGTTCCAAATTATTAGGCACAGTAGAATTTCTAAGCATTTGATATGTTTTAAAGAACTGAAAATGCTCATTTGTGGAATTTGCAGCATTAGGAGGTCACATTCACTGAACAAAAAAGCTATTTAACTCCAAAACATCCTAACAGGCCAAGTTACATGTTAACATAGGAACCCTTCTTTGATATCACCTTCACAATTCTTGCATCCATTGAACTTGTGAGTTTTTGGAGAGTTTCTGCTTGTATTTCTTTGCATGAAGTCAGAATAGCCTCCCAGAGCTGCTGTTTGGATGTGAACTGCCTCCCACCCTCATAGATCTTTTGCTTGATGATACTCCAAAGGTTCTCTATAGGGTTGAAGTCAGGGGAAGATGGTGGCCACACCATGAGTTTATCTCCTTTTATGCCCATAGCAGCCAATGACTCAGAGGTATTCTTTGCAGCATGACATGGTGCATTGTCATGCATGAAGATGATTTTACTCCTGAAGGAACGTGTCTGCTTTTTATACCATGGAAGAAAGTTGTCAGTTAGAAACTCTATATACTTTGCAGAGGTAATTTTCACACCTTCAGGAACCTTAAAGGGCCCTACCAGCTGTTTCCCCATGTTTCCTGTTCAAAACATGAATCCTCCACCTCTTTGCTGACATCGCAGCTTTGTTGGGACATGGTGGCAATCCACCAATCATCAACTACTCCATCCATCTGGACCATCCAGGGTTGCTCAACACTCATCAGTAAACAAGACTGTTTGAAAATTAGTCTTCATGTATTTCTGGGCCCACTGCAACCGTTTCTGATTGTGAGCACTGTTGAGGGGTGACCGAATAGTAGGTTTATGCACCACAGCAAGCCTTTGAAGGATCCTACACCTTGAGGTTCGAGGGACTCCAGAGGCACCAGCAGCTTCAAATATCTGTTTCCTGTTTTTTTATTTGCTTTTTAGCAGCTGCTCTCTTAATCCGATGAACTTGCCTGGCAGAAACCTTCCTCATTCTGCCTTTATCAGCATGAAAACGTCTGTGCTCAGAATCAGCCACAAATCTCTTAACAGTACGATAATCACGCTTAAGTTTTCAAGAAATATCTAATGTTTTTATCCCTTGACAAAGGCATTGCACTATTTGATGCTTTTCAGCAGCAGAGAGATCCTTTTTCTTTACCATGTTACTTGAAAACTCCGGCCTGCTTAATAGTGTGGAACATCCAGTTTTCCTTTTATTGGGCTCACATGGCAAACTAATTATCACAGGTATCTGAGATTTCAGTGATCCAAAGAACCCTGAGACACAATACCATCAATGGAGTTCATTACAAAGAAAAAAAAACGCAATGACACTTAAAACTAATTTGCATAATAATTTGGAACATGGTGTACTTTATCTTCATGCTTGATACTTTCTGGAACTCTTTTGAATTCAATTAAAGCATTGAACACATGAGAGTGTATTTTTGAATAATATTTATGACATAATACCATGTACTGATCCTTTTTATACTTGGAGGGGCAAAATTGTAGACCTGCACAAGGCAGGGATGGCTACAAGACGATAGGCAAGCAGCATGGTGAGAAGGCAATAATTGTTAGCACAATTATTAGAAAATGGAAGAAACACAAGATGACTGTTAATCTTCCTTGATCTGGGGCTCCATGCAAAATCTCACCTTGTGGGGTAAGGATGATTCTGATGAAGGTCATGAATCAGCCCAGAACTACATGGGAGAACTACATGGTCAATCACCTGAAGAGAGCTGGGACCACAGTCTCAAACATTACCGTTAGTAACACACTATGCAGTCATGGATTAAAATCCTGCAGGTAACGCAAGGTCCCCCTGCTCATGCCAGAACATGTCCAGGCCTGTTTGAAGTTCGCCAGTGATCATCTGGATGATCCAGATGGTATCAACTCCACTTGCCGTGTTAAGAGGAAGAAGTAGGATTAGTACAACTCCAAGAACACCGTGTCAACTGTGAAGCATGGTGTGGGAACCATCATATATTGGGGTGCTTTTCTGCAAAGGAGACAGGATGACTGCTCTGTATTGAACGGAGGATGGATGGGATCATGTATCGTGAGATTTTGGCCAACAGCCTCCTTCCATCAGTAAGAGCATTGAAGATGGGTCATGGCTGAATCTTCAAGCATGACAATGACCCCACACAGTCAAGGCATTTCAAGGTTCTGGAGTGGCCTAGCCAGTCTCCAGACCAGAACCCAACAGAAATTCTTTGTAGGCAGCTGAAACTAAATGTTGCCCAGTGACAGCACGAAACCTGAAAGATCTGGAGAAGGGGGAATGGGCCAAAATCCTTGCCGCAGTGTGTGAAAACTTAGTCAAGAACTACAGGAAACGTCTGACCTCTTTAATTGCAAACAAAGATTTCTCTACCAAACATTAAGTTCTGTTTTTCTATTGTATTAAATACTTATTTCATGCAATAAAATGCAATTTAATTATGTAAAAATCATGCAATGTGATTTTCTGTTTTTTATTTATAGATTCTATCTCTCACAGTTGAAGTGTACCTACAATAAAAATTACAGACCTTTCAATTCTTTGTAGGTGGGAAAACTTGCAAAATTAGCATCATATCAAATACTTAGGGTATGTTTCCATGGTCAGTAAACGCTGTGGGTTTGACGCTGCGTACATCCGCAGCATCAAACCCGCAGCGTCCAGATGTTACAGCATAGTGGATGGGATTTCATGAAATCCCATCTCCACTGTGCCTTCAGAGACGCAGGCGGCAGGCCTGCGTAAACAGACATGTGGTGCGTCTTTCCAGACTGCAGCATGTCTATTTACGATGTGGTTCATGAATTTGGTAAAAAGTAAAATTTAGTGTTTTTTCTGTCTTGAATTCTTTCTACCTCCTTCTGGTGCCTAAAGTTGCATGTCTGCAAAAAAGGAGTAAAAATTGAACCAAAATACTGGCGTACTGAAAGATACACCAGGGAGGAACTTGATGAGAGTTGAGTTGAGTCCATTTTTTAAAAAGTCGCAATGGATTATCTGTCTGGTTCTACCTGGATGACATTTTGGTGTACTCGGCGGATAGTTAAACTCACTTGCACCATTTGCGTATGGTTCTTATGAGACTCAAGGAGAATCATTTATATGGCAAATTGGAGAAATGTTCGCTTTTCGTACAAGAACTGTTCTTTCTGGGTTTGATTGTGCGGGGAGGGATTCCACATGGATCCTAAGAAGGTCCAGGCTATTACGGATTGAGTGCAGCCTCATGACTTATAGGGGTTGCAGCGATTTTTGGGCTTTGCTAACTTCTATAGGAAGTTTATTAAGGTTTTTTCGCAAGTGGTAAAGCCTTTGATGGACCTCACTCTTAAGTTGGAAATTTTGAATAATGATGTGAATGATGTGAATTGATGTGAATAATTGGTCCGTGGCTGCGAAAAATTCTTTCCTGACGTTGAAAAAATGTTTTACTTCAGCTCCTGTGTTGGTACAACCCGGTCCGTCAAGCCGTTTTGTCGTGGAGGTTGATGCTTCTGAGGTGGGGGTGGAGGCAGCTTTGTCTCAGGGTCCTTCTAACCCTTACTAATCTTAAGCCGTGCGCCTTCTTTTCTAAAAAAAATTCTCTTCTGCCATGAGAAATTATGATGTCGGCAATAGGGAATTGTTGGCGGTTAAGTTGGCCTTTGAAGAATGGAGGCATTTCCTGGAGGGGGCCGTCCCATCACAGTTATCACTGATCATAAAATTTGGCCTATATAGAGTCTGCCAAGAGATTGACCCCCAGACAGGCTCGGTGGGCGCTTTTTTTTCTCGTTTTCATTTTTACTATCACATTCCGCCTGAGATCTAAGAATATTAAGGCTGATGCTTTATCCCGAAGCTTTGATTCTGTGTCCCCTCCAGAAACCCCCTTCTCCATTCTCCAGCCAGGGGTAGTGGTGGCAAAAATCTCATCTGATTTACAGAGAGAGATTTTGGAGGCCCAAACACGGGCTCCTAGTAATAAACCTCCAGGTAAACTGTTCGTACCAGAACGTTTTCGTCTCAGACTCCTGCAGGAGATTCACGATTCTGTGTTAAGTGCTCATCCTGGGATTGCAGCTACACGGGGGGCAGTCGCAAGGGGTTTCTGGTGGCCCTCTATGATATCAGATATAAAAAAGTTTGTGACTGCATGTGGGGTATGCGCCCGTTCTAAAAGTTCTCATGTCCGGCCAGCAGCGGAATTGGTGTCTTTGCCAATTCTGGATAGACCATTGACACATTTGTCCATGGACTTTATCACAAATCTTCCTCCTTCCAGGAGTAACTCAGCTGTATGGGTGGTGGTGGATAGGTTCTCCAAACAAGCTCACTTTGTACCTCTGCCTGCATTGCCGTCTGCTGAAACCTTGACCCGCTTATATATACAGCATGTAGTTCGATTGCATGGAGTGCCTGTGAATGTGGTGTGAGACAGAGGTGTACAGTTTGTGGCCAGGTTTTGGAGGGCTTTTTGTAAGAAGCTAGGAATTAAGTTGTAATTTTCCTCTGCCTATCACCCGGAATCTAGTGGATAGACTGAACGCCCGAACCAATCTTTGGAGCAAATTCGGAGAAGTATGGCTTCTTCCAGACTGGAGGAATGGTGTGAGGTATTGCCCGTGGCAGAATTTGCATTCAATGGTTGTGTGAGTCAATCTACCGGGAAGTCTCCATTTCAGGTCAACTATGGGTTTAACCCACATTTTGGGGAGTTTTCCCACATGGATTCAGATAGCCCTAGAGCCGAATGCGTGGTAAAATGTTTGAGAACTCTTTGGAGGGAGGTTCAGAGGAACATCTCTAAAGCCAGAGAAGGTACAAACATTTTGCAGACAGGAGGAGGAGGTCAGGTCCGGCTTTTGTAGTTCAGGAGAGGGTGTGGTTATCTACCCGCAATATTAAGCTTAAGATACCCTCTATGAAGCTGGGCCCCAAGTTTATTGGTCCCTACAAAATTGTGGAGGTTGTCAATCCGGTGCCCTACAGACTGCACTTGCCCACCACCTTTAAAATTTCTAATGTCTTCCACAGGTTCCCGCAGTGACTAATAATTAGATGCAGTTTTACCGATAGTCTATGGGAATTTACGCTGCAGGGACTGAGCGTCTGTCACGCTGTCTCTGCATAAGGAGGACCGGGGTCTATGCTGACCCTAAGCTGGGGTCCTGACTAATCCCTCTACCTGGAGGTACTGTTGATGGTACAGAGGTCCAGGCCGCCAGCGTAACCCTATCTCCTGTGAATCCCTGACAACTGTAATCTAGTCCTGAGAAGGACCCTGATTACCACCACAGGGAACGGGAAGGTAACTGCCTACACACAGTATAAGACGAACGAGACAGTACAAGGGTAAAATAAAAGACACCTTGCATACAAAACAACAACTACAGAGGGAACACCAAATGGTAAGGAGATAAATAATAAAGCGAGTAGAGGAGAAAACCACAACAGGTACTCTTAGCTTTAGACTTCTCAATATGATCCACTCTGCTGGTCTGCATGAATGCTTTCACCGACACTTCCCTAGCAGACAGGCAGGTATATGAAGAAATCCAATTATCGCAACATTAATTGCAGCTGAGCGAGGCTGGTCTTGTCCAGCACAGAGAGAGGGAGAATTAACTCTCTCACTGCCGAAAAACACCCAGCAGCAGAAACTCAGCTGTGAGAAGTCAGGGTGTGCAATCGCGACGATCTTCGCAGCGACACACCCATGACAGCGTCTCCGCATTGTAAATAGACATTCTGCAGTCTGCAAAGACACGCCGCATGTCAGTTTATGCAGGTCTGCCACCTGCGTCTTTGAACGCATAGTGGACATGGGATTTCTTGAAATCCCATCCACTATGCTGTAGCAGCTTGACGCTGCAGGTTGGACACTGCGGATGTACCCAGCGTCCAACCTGCAGCGTTCACTGACTGTGTACACATACCATTAGGGTATGTTTCCACGATCAGTTTTGGCAGTGCTTTGAATGCAGCTGATACCCGCTCTGTCCAAAGCGCTGGCGGCTTTTGCACGTGCTGAATCACCGCATCCTATACATAGAACGGTGCTATTTATCATGCGGAGACTGTACGTATCCGCAAGATGAATTGACATGCTGCATTCTAGAAAGATGCGCCACATGTGCCTATAAGACGCAGGTCTGCCACCTTAATGTTTCATAAAATCCCCTCCACTATGCTGTAACATCTGGCCGCTGCGGATTGGACGATGTGAATGTACGCCGTGTCCAATCCGCAGCGTTTCCTGACTGTGGAAACATACCCTAATATATCTAATATAACAGGAAATCACTTTTTTTCCTTCCCAGAAGCCAACTTTCAATTAGCTTTATTTCAAGTGACAAAAAAAGGCATCAAAAACGCATGTAAAAAACGCATCAAAAATGCAGGTGACCTGCCAGTGACCTCAGATGCAGATTTGGTGCAGATTTCACCTGAATCAAATCCTGAGCAAATACTGAGCCAATCCTGACCATGGAAACATACCCTAATTTTCTCCACTGTAGTTCAAGATTATTGTTTAATTAGTAAGATACAAATGGTAATTTCTTGCAGATTAATAATTGAATATATCTATATTGTGATTTCACTGCGTTTTAGCGGAGTTGTTTTTTTTTTTCAGTCAGATGACTTTAAGTTTAATATCAGACATTGAATCTTGTGTAATGTCTGCTCCAATAAAGTGTATTTTCATAATTCTTATGGATTGACAGATATGTGCGTATTAGAATAGCACTGTTTGAAAAGGATTTCTTCCCATGGCTAAACATGAATAGTAATAGAAGTAAACGAAGCAAAGATTCATATAGCGGGGTTGGGGGTCATTGCAGTACTGTGCCTGGCAGATGTGGCATGCGTCTGGTTGTGTCCAAGCTGTTGCAGAGAAGAAGGAGCCCTACCAAAATCACCTTGCATGTAGAGATCCTACCCTCTGGCAAATTAAACACATATCCAGGCAATCTACAGCTAAAATCCTCTAACAATGGACAGAGAAAAAGGAAGACTACTGTATAACGTGTACAGACAGAATTCAATTCATTTGGTGGTGAGAGGCTGGTTTGCTGTGTTTATCCATGAGTAAGGCTCTATGCCGAAACGCCTAGGATTTTCTATGCTACATGCGACTAACTAATGTTAGTTCTGATTGTCTGCACTCTAAAATTTTTTAATTTGTATACAATAAAAAAAATTTTTTTTAAATTTTAAAATAGAAAAACACTTGCTTTTTTAAGCGCCGGATCCACCATTTTTGATTCCATATTCCTGCCTGAGCCTGGGCAGCTCCGTGCGCTGGGTGTGGACCCATAGGTTTTCCTCAGAACAAGGCAAGTAATGAACAAAGCTGGATGAAGTTGCATGGAGCATTTGCTTACATCTCTCAGGAATAAGGTAATCCAACTAAGCTACGCTGGGTTACAGTTTATTAGGGAACAAGCAGCCAGGAGACAATCTCTACACTAAGGGGCCAACCCCAGGGTCTGTAGTAAAACTGGTTTCCCTACCG
This sequence comes from Oophaga sylvatica, assembly GCA_033576555.1. NCBI lineage: Eukaryota > Metazoa > Chordata > Amphibia > Anura > Dendrobatidae > Oophaga > Oophaga sylvatica. Next base: position 317,165,687 of record JARQOD010000006.1, read on the forward strand.
AGAATTCCATAGAAAAGAGAGTTTTACAGGGATTAACCACGCTGTGGTGCCCATGCCCACCATCTGGTTTTCCAGCAGACTGCTCTGAAATATACAAGTTGCCACAGAGGATCCTATGAATCGGTGAGCTGAAATTTTTCTTTTCTATTTCAATTTGACTAAGATCTGCAAATTTTATAAAATTTTACTCAAATTCAATTTGCATCAATTTGATTTCATAATTTCTCTTCTGTGGCAACAAGAAGAAGCAAGTGCTGCTGGGAAATATAGTTATAGCAGCTGAATTGGCAGATCTATTCTTATCTATGTGAAGCTGGAGGCTCAGAGAGCCAGAGAGAAAAGAAAAACTACACAATGATAAAAAAAAGAATGGTAATGTTTGGCATAATCTGTACAAAACAAAAATGCAGACTCGTTTTGAAACTATTTGTTTAATTCATATGAAAATAAAGTCTTGGCTTTTAACCCATGCAGAACTAAAGAGAGAACATAATTTGGGTCCCCCGCAGTATCCCGCTTTTGCGATCGCCGTTATTAACCATATAACGCGATCGCAAAAGAAAAAAAATGCAGCGATCCTGCATGTAATTTCTCTCCCTCTGATGTGATCGCACATCAGAGGGGAGAGAAATAGGGTCCCCGGGACCCCCGATGTGCCCTCCGTACCTCCAAGTATCCCCCCTATCCTCCCGCAGCTCCCAGACTCCCAGCGTCTTCTTCCTGTAAAAGAAAATGGATGGTGCATGTGCAGTGCGCCCGTCGAATCTGCCGACCGGCAGATTCATTCATTCTATGAAAGTACATTTTGATCACTGTGATAAATGCTATCACAGTGATCAAAATAAAAAAATAGTAAATAAACTCCCCCTTTATCACCCCCTTAGTTAGGGAGATATAATAAAATAAAGAAATTGTATTTATTTTCATTTTTCCATTAGGTTTAGGGTTTGGGTTATAATTAGGGTTAGGGTTATAATTAGGGTTAGGATTAGGGTTGGAATTAGGGTTAGGGTTACAATTAGTGTTAGGGTTATAATTAGGGTTGGAATTAGGGTTGGGATTAGGGTTAAGATTAGGGTTAGTGTTAGGATTAGGGTTAGGGTTGGGATTAGGGTTAGGGGTGTGTTGGGGTTAGGGTTGGAGCTAGAATTGAGGGGTTTCCACTATTTAGGCACATCGGGGGGTCTCCAAACACGACATTCAAAAAGACAAATGGCGCTCCCTCCCTTCCGAGCCCTGCCGTGTGCCCAAACAGTGGTTTACCCCAACAAATGGGGTATCAGCGTACTCAGGAAAAATTGCACAATAACTTTTGGGGTCCAATTTCTCCTGCTACCCTTGGGAAAATAAAAAAATAGCATGCTAAAAAAATATTTTTGAGGAAAAAAAGATTTTTTATTTTCACGGCTTTACGTTATAAACTTCTGTGAAGCACTTGGAGGTTCAAAGTGCTCACCACACATCTAGATAAGTTCCTTAGGGGGTCTAGTTTCCAAAATGGGGTCTCTTGATGGGGATTTCCACTGTTTAGGCACATCAGGGGCTCTCCAAACGCGACATGGCGTCCAGCCAATTCTGCGTTGAAAAAGTAAAACGGCGCTCCTTTCCTTGCAACCTCTGCCTTGCGCCCAAAAACTGGTTTACCGCCACATATGGAGTATTGGCGTATTCAGGAGAAATTGCACAACAAATTTTGTGGTTCATTTTTTCTTTTTATGCTTGTGAAAATAAAAAAAAATGGTTCTGAATAAAATTTTTTGCAAAAAAAGTTAAATGTTAATTTTTTCCTTCCACATTGCTTCAGTTCCTGTGAAGCACGTAAAGGGTTAATAAACATCTTGAATGTGGTTTTGAGCACCTTGAGGGGTGCAGTTTTTAGAATGGTGTCACTTTTGGGTATTTTCTATCATATAGACCCCTCAAAGTGACTTCAAATGTGATGTGGTCCCTAAAAAAAAATGGTGTTGTAAAAATGAGAAATCACTGGTCAAATTTTAACCCTTATAACTTCGTGACAAAAAATAATTTTGTTCCCAAAACTGTGCTGATGTAAATTAGACATGTGGGTAATGTTATTTTAAAAAAAAAGGGGGGGTTTTTCAAAAAAAAATTTAAAAAAATTTTTTTTTTTTTTTTTTTAAAAAAAAAAAAATTTTTTTTTTTTTTTTTAAAAAAAAAAATTTTTTTTTAAAAAAAAAAAATTTTTTTTTAAAGGAAAAAAAAAATTTTTTGGGGGGGTTTTTTAACCCTTAAAAATTTTTTTTTCCCCCCTTTTTTTTCAAAAAAAAATTTTTTTAAAAGGGGGAAAAAAACGGGGTTTTAAAAAAAAAATTTTTTTTTTAAACCCAAAAATTTTTTAAAAAAAAATTTTTTTTTAAAAAAAAAGGGGGAAAATTTAAAAAAGGGGTTTTTTTTTAAGAAAAAAAAATTTTTAAAAAAAAAAAAAAAAGGGGGGGGGTTTTTAAAAGGGAAAAAAAAATTTTTTTCCCAAAAAATTTTTTGGGGGGGGAAAAAAAAAAATTTTTTTTCCCCTAAAAAAAAAAACCCCCAAAATTAAAATTTTTTTTGGAAAAAATTTTTTAAAATTTTCCCCCCCAAAAAAAAAAAGGGTTTTTAACCCTTGGGAAAAAAACCCCAAAAAATTTTTTCCCCCAAAAAAAAAAAAATTTTTCCCCAAATTTTTGTCCGGGAAAAAAAAAAAATTTTTTTTTTTGGGGGGGGCCAAAAACCAAAGGGGAAAAAATTTTGGAATTTTTTTTTTTTTTTTTTTAAAAAACCCCAAAGGGTTTTTTTTTTTTTTTCCCTTTTTTTTTAAACCCCTTTTTTCCCCTTTTTAAAAAAAACCCCCCCAATTTCAAAAAAAACCCCCAAAAAAAAAAATTTTTTTTCCCCCCAAAAAAAAAAAACCCCCCTTTTTTTTTTTTTTTTTTTTCCCCCCCCTTTTTTTTCCTTTTTCCCCCCCCAAAAACCCTTTTTTTTTTTTTGGGGGCCCGGTTTGGGAAAAAAAAATTTTTTCCCCTTTTTTTTAAAAAAAAAATTTTAAAAAAAAAATTTTGGGTTTTTTAAAAGGGGTTTTCCCCCCCCCAAAAAATTTTTTTCCCCCCGAAATTTTTTTTTTTTAAAAAAAATTTTTTTTTTTTTTTTTTTAAAAAAACCTTTTTTTTTCCCCCTTTTTTTTTTTCCCCTTTTTTTTTTCCCCGGGGGGGGGCCCAAAAGGGGGCCGGGAAAGTTTTTTAAAAAGGGAAAAAAAAAAAAGGGGGGGGGGGAAAGGGGGGTTTTTTTTTGGGGGCCCCCAAAAAGGGGGGTTTCCCCCGGAACCCGGCCCAAACGGGGGCCCCCAAAGGCCCCAAAAAAAAGGGGGGGGGGGAAAAATTTCCCCCCCTTTTTTAAAAAAAAAAAAAAAAAATGATTTTTTCCCCCAAAAAAAAAAAAAAATTTTTTCCCCCCCCAAAAACCCCCAAATTTTTTTTTTTTAAAAACCCCCCCCCCAAAAGGGGGAAACCCTTTTTGGGTGGAAACCAAAAAAAAACCCCGGGGAAAAAAAGGCGGGGTTTAAAACCCTTTTAAAAAAGGGGGTTAAAAAAAGGGGAAAAAAAAAAAAAACCCAAAAAAAAAAAAAACCCCCCCAACCCCCAAAACCCCCCCCCCCCCAAAAAATTTCCCAAAACCCCCCCCCCCCCCCTTTTTCCCAAACCCCAAAAAAAAATTTTCCCCCCTTTTTTTTCCCCCCCCCCAAAAACCAAAAAAAAAAAAAAATTTTTTTTTAAAAAATTTTTGGCACTTCCAAAAAAAAATTTTTCCCGGGAAAAAAAAAAAAAAAGGGTTTTTTTTCCCCCTTTTTAAAAACCCTTTTTTTAAAAAAAAAGGGGTTTTTAAAAAAATTTTTAAAAACCAAAAAAAAAAAAAAAAGGGGGGAAGGAGAAACCCCCCCCCCAAAAGGGTTTTTAATTTTTCCCCCGGAAAAAAATTTTTTTCCCAAAAAAAAAAAAACCCCTTTTTTTTTAAAATTTTAAAAAAAGGGGTTTTCGGTTTTTTTTTTTTTTAAAAAAAAAAAAAAAAAAAGAAAAAATTAAAAAGGGAAAAAAAAAAAAAAAAAAATTTTTTAAAAAAAAGAAAAAAAATTTGGGGGAAAAAATTTTGGGTTAAAAAAAAAAACCCCCCCAAACCCAAAAAAAAATTTTTTTTTTGGGTTCCAAAAAAAAAAAAAAAAATTTTCCCCTTTTAAAAAGGGGGGGGGGGGAAAAAAACCGGAAGGGAAAAAAAATTTCCCCCCCAAAAGGAAAAGGGTTTTTCCCCCTTAAAAAAAACCCCCCAAAAAAAGGGGGCCCCGGGGAAAAAAAGGGGGGGGGGGGGGAAAAAAAACCCCAAAATTTAAAAAAAAGGGGGGGGGGGAAAAAAAACCCCCAAAAACCCCCCAAAAAAAAAGGGGTTTGGGGGTTTTGGGGGGGGGCCCCCCCCCCCTTTTGGGGGTTAAAAAAAAAAGGGGTTTTTTTCCCCAAAAAAAAAAAAGGGGGAAAATTTAAAACCCCGGAAAAAACCTTTTTTTTAAAAAAGGGGAAAAAAAAAAAAAAAGGGGGGGGGTTTTTTTAAAAAAAAAAAAATTTTTTTTTTTTAAACCCCCCCCCCAAAAAAATTTTTTAAAAAAAAAAAAAAGGGGGGTTTTTTAAAAAAAGGGGGGAAAAAAAAAAGGGGGGGGGAATTTTTAAAAAAAAAAGGGAACCCCCCGGGCCCCCAAAAAAAAAAACAAAAAAAATTTTTTTTTTTAAAAACCCCCCCCCAAAGGGGGGTTTTCCTTTTAAGGGGTTTAAAGGGCCCCCGGAAAAAAGGGGGGGTTTTTTCCCCCCCCCCCCTTTTTGGGGGCCCCCGGGGGTTTTAAAAGGGGAAAAATGTTTTTAAAAAAAATTTTTTTTTAAAAAAAATAAAAAGGGAAATTTTAAAGGGGGCCCCTTTTGGAAAAAATTTTTGTTTTTTTTTTTTTTTGGGGGGTTTGGGGGGGGATTTTTGGCCCCCAAAAAAAATTTTTTTTAAAAAAAGGGAATTTTTAAAAAATTTTTTTTTTTTTTTAAAAAAATTTGGGTGAAAAAACCCCCCAAAAAATTTTTTTTTTGGGGGGAAAGGTTTTTTTTTTTTAAAAAAAAAAAATTTTTTCCAAAAAATTTTTTTTAAAAAATTTTTTTTTTAAAAAAAATTTTTAAAAAATTTTTTTTTTTTTTTTTTTAAAAAAAAAAAGGGGGGAGGTTTTTGGGGTTTTTAAAAAAAAAATTTTTTTAAAAAGGGGGGTTTTTAAAAGGTTGTTTTTTTTTAAAAAAAGGGGGTTTTTTTTTTTGGGGGGAAAAAAATTTTTTGGAGGGGGGGGGGGGTTTTTTTAAAAAAAATTTTTAATTTTTTTTTTAAAAGGAAAATTTTTTGGGTTTTTTAAAGTTTTTAAGCCGGGGGGTTTTTGAAAATTTTTTTGGGGTTTTAAAAATTTTTTTTTTTAAAAAAAAATTTTTTTTAAAAAAAAAAATTTTGGGGTTTTTTTTAAAAAAAGCCCAAAAAAATTTTTTTTTTTTTTTTTAAAAAAAAAAAGGGGGGAGGGGGGGAATTTTTTTTTGGGGGGGGGAAAAAAAAATTTTTTTTTAAAAAAAAAGGGGGGCCCCCCCAAAAATTTTTTCCGGGGAAAAAAAAAACCCCCCCAAACCCCCCAAAAAGGGAAAACCCCTTTTAAACCCCGGGAAAAAAGGGCCCCCCCCCCTTACCGGAAAATTGGGGGGGTTTTTGGGGGAAAAAACCCCGGGGGGGTTTTTCCGGGGGGGTTTGGGGGTTTAACCCCCCCCCAAAAAGGGAACCCCCCCCCCTTTTTTAAAAAACCCCCTTTTTTTAAAAAAGGGGGGGGAAAAAAAAGGGGGGGGCCGGGGGGGTTTTTCCCCCCCCCCTTTTTTTTTAAAAAACCCCCCGGGGAAGTTTATGTATGTTACTTTTTTGTATTTTTGAAAGTATGTACTGTATTTTTATTTTGAGGGGGGGGGTTTATGTATTTCCTGTTGTTTTTATATGTATGTACTTTTATTTTTGTTTTTATATGTAGGTTTCTGTATGTTATGTGTTGTAGTTATATGAAAGTTTCTGTATTTTTGATTGTATTTATATGTATGTTATGTTTTGTAGTTATATTATGTAGTATGTTTTTATTTTTTATGTATCTCTGTAGTTATGTTTTAAAATTTGTATTTTAAAATTTATGTTTTTGGGGTTGAAAGTTTATGAATGTTCGTATGTTATGTTTTTATATGTGTTTTTTATGTATGTTACGTGTTGTTTTTTAAATTTAAACTGTTTTTCTGTGTTATATGAAATTTTAAATGTTTTATATGTTGTGTATGTAATGTAGGGTTTTTTTTTTTACTTTCACTCACTGACAGTGTAGAAGGCATAGGGGGGGACTTTTTAGCCCCATGGGCCCGATGCCCTGCATACACGCACAAAACCAAAAAGCCTCGCACAACACACACAAAGCCAGGGGCCCAACGTAACCAATGGGGGGGATTTAAAACCCCGGCCCCCTTTCTTTGGGCCCTGACCGCTCCCCGGGCTTCCCCAATTGGGGCCGGCCCCAATTTTGGCGGGGGATTTGAATCCCGCGCCACCTTTGGCTAAAACGGGCCCCTCAGCTAATCAGGGGTGCCGGCATGGCTTTGGCGGGAGATTTGAACCCCTGCCCGCCCCAAACCGCGGGCCCCGCAAAACGCCCATCTGTTGCCCAATTTTACGCCCCTTGCCCCAATTTGGTGAAAAGGCAAACCCCGGGCCCCCGCTTTGGTCTCAGGTCGCCGAGCATTGGGCCGACTGCTCCTACGGTGGGGTTTCTTTTTTTTAAAAATAAACCGACCTGTTTCGCTCAACTCTAGTTTATAAGTATTCAGACTCCTTTTTTCAGTATTAAGTTTGGGGGCCACCTTTTTAGCTAGTTTCAGGGCCCTGGTTTCTTGGAATGATGCAAAATTTTTCACACCCGGGGTTTTTGTTATCCTCTGCCCTTCTTCCCTTTCGACCCTGAAACAAAAAGGTGAAAAAAATTTTAAAGGGGGCTGAATTCTTTCCAAACATCATTTCACTTTTTTTTATCCGAGGGAATTTTGGTATCACAGCAGAAATTTTAAAAAGCATTAAAAAACAAAACCCTTACAAAAAGCATTTTGTAGAGTAATTAATAGACACAGATTTGCACCCTGACTAACGACAAAAGAACAAAAAAAAAGGGACAAAAAAATCTCTAATCATTTCCCTTAAATTTTTTCCCCGTCCTAGGGCGTATTAATCTTTTCACCCTTTGTGAGTTGTTTTTACATCCCCATAGCGGGAGGGACAAACGTTTCCTGAATTTCTCCTTTTTGCACCTTTGGGAAAAAATTAGACGGGTGCTGAAGTTCTCTTTTGCTTCAAGAAAGCTCGAATAGTGGGTGTGTAATTTTTTTAATTTACCCCCACTTTTTTTTGAATCCTATCCTCCACTATACCTCAAAAGAGTAAAATGGACCAACCCGCCCCCGCTTGCCTTCTTGAAAAATTTGTTGAATTTATTAGGGGTCCTTCTCGCCACAAATAGCCCCAGCAAATGATAGCAAAAAAGAAAGGGGCTTTTACCCAAAGGATTAGAACATTTCCCCATTTTGCTGACACATTGGGAAAGACCTGAGCTTCCCAGAAAAATTCAGTCTGCTCTTTTCCCCTTTTTGTGGGAACCCTTTCTGATGATTCCCCCCAATCAAGTTTTTTCTGCAAGGGGAACCCCCCAAAAATTTGTAGCTCTCAACCATCTCCACCTCCTGGCCAGCAAATGATCGGGAAGTAATTTTTCCTTTTTTCCCTTTTATAAAAACCCCCAAACCCTCTCCTTGGGTTTTTTTCACATTTAGTTTAAACAGTTTTGTCTTACACCAATCCACAAAGCCCCAAAACCAACCCCCTTTTATATTCCTCCCCCCGGTCTCTACAATGCCCCCTACAATTAAATGAGTTTATCTGAGAATTTTTTCAGGTGACAGAATCGGATTTATATGAAAAAAACCGTTAAAACAAAAGTTAAAAAAAGGGGAAAAACACAGCATGTACCCGGGGGGGCTCCACATGCTTCCGACACTGCCAGGAAAAACCCCCTCCCCCCTCCTTTCAAACTGCGGGGCCCGGGTTTTCAGTCTAACCCCCCCCCCCCGTAAAAAAGATTTAAAAACATAAAAATCTATGGGCGATAATACATGAATAATTGGGAAATTTATAAAATATATCGGGAAAACACTCTCTGTTGGGAAAAATGTCTAAAAATATTTTTTTTTTTGTAAATTTTATATACACAATGTTTCCCAAATTTTTATGCCCAAAAAAATATTTTTCCCCTGAATTTTTCCAAAATGGGGGGTGCCCAAAAAACAGTCAGTCTAATAAAAGTCTCACCCTTTTACATCAAATTTTATTAAGAAACCTCCCAATTTTAACAGTATAATCTGCAAAAAGAATAAAAATCAAAATGCAAATGTTCCAAATTATTAGGCCCCAGTAGAATTTCTAAGCATTTGATATGTTTTTTAAAAACCCGAAAATCTCATATGTGGGAATTTTTCAGCAATTTTTGGGGGCCATTCACTGAAAAAAAAAAAAAAAAGCTATTTAACTCCAAAAAATCCCAACAGGCCCCGTTACATGTTAACATAGGAACCCTTCTTTTAATCACCTTTACAAATTTTTGCATCCTTTAACTTGTGATTTTTGGGGGATTTTTGCTTGTTTTTTCTTTGCATGAAGTCAAATGCCTCCCCGAGGGGCGGTTTGGGGTGGAACTGCCCCCCACCCCCCATAATTTTTGCTTGATGATACTTTTCCAAAAAGGGTTTTCTATGGGTTTAAGTCAGGGGAAGTTTGGGGGCCCCCACCATGATTTTTTTCCTTTTTTCCCCTAGCAGCCAATTTATCAGAGGGATTCCTTTTTCCCCAGACAAGGGGCATTGTCATGATGAGAGAAATTTTTCTCCCGAAGGGAAAAAGTCGCTTTTTATAATTGGGAAAAAATTTTTCCCTTAGAAAAATCATATACTTTTTCAGATTTAAATTTTCACACCTTTTAGGGAAACCCTTTAAAGGGGCCAACCCTGTTTTCCCCCTGTTTCCTGTTTAAAAAATGAATCCTCCACCTTTTCTGACATCGCCCGCTTTGTTGGGGCAGGTGGAATTTACCAATCATCAACTACTCCAAAACCCCTGGACCCCTCCAGGGGTTTCTCAACACTCAACAGTAAACAAGACTGTTTTTTAAAAAAAAATCCTTTATGGATTTCTGGGCCCACGCAACCGTTTTTTATTGTGAGCACTGTTTGGGGGGTTTACCGTTAAATAGGTTTATGCACCCCACAAGCCTTTGAAAGGGCCTACACCTTTAGGTTCGGGGACTCCAAGGCACCAGCAGCTTCAAATATCTGTTTCCTGTTTTTTTTTTTGCTTTTTTTGGGGCTGCTCTCCTTTAAAACCGTTTAAAATTGCCTGGGAGAAACCTTTTCCCCATTTTGCCCTTTTTCCCGCATGAAAAAAGTCTTTTGCTCGAAACAGCCACAAATTTTCTTTAAAAGTAATAATCACGCTTTTGTTTTTTAAGGGAAATAAATGTTTTTATCCCTTTTAAAGGTTGCAAATATTTTATGTTTCACAGCGAGAGATCCTTTTTCCCTTTTTTATGTTTTCTTAAAAATCCGGCCTGCCCTTTAAAAGTGTGGAACATCCCTTTTTTTTTTATTTGGGTCCATGGGAAACCCAATTATCACAGGTATTGAGTTTTTCAGTGATCCAAAGAACCCGGGCACCAAAAAACCCTCAAAAGGGGTTCTTTACAAGAAAAAAAAACGCAATGACACTTAAAACCCAATTTGCATAAAATTTGGAAAAATGGGGTCTTTATCTTCATGCTTGATACTTTCTGGGAAATCTTTTTAATTCAATTTAAAGCATTGAACACATGAAGTGTATTTTTTAAAAATATTTTAAAGACTTTAAAACCATGTACTGTTTCCTTTTTTAAAACTTGGGGGGCAAAATTGTAGAAACCCCACAAAGGGAGGGATGGCACCAAAAAATAGGCAAGCAGCAAGGTTTAGAGGGAAAATTGTTAGCACAATTATTAGAAAAAGGAAGAAAAACAAGAAAGATGTTAATTTTTCCTTTAACTGGGGGTCCAAAGCAAAAACTCACCTTGTGGGGTAAGGAGGATTTAAGAAGGTCATGAATCAGCCAGAATACAGGGGAAACTACATGGAAAATTCCCCTGAAGAGAGCGGGGCCCACAGTCTAAAACATTCCCGGGTTAGTAACACACTAGGCATCTTGGTTTAAAAACCCTGCGGGTAACGCAAGGCCCCCCTGCTCATGCCAAAAAGTCCAGCCGGGTTTAAAATTTTTCCCAGTGATATCTGGATGACCCAATTTGGTATCAATCCCCCCTTCCCCGTGTTAAAGGAAAAGTAGGATTAGTAACCCAAAAAACACCGGTCAACTGGGAAGCATGGTTGGGAACCATCATATTTGGGGTTTTCCCCTTTTTCTGCAAAGGAAAACAGGATGACTGCTCTTTTTAAAACGGGGGAGGGATGGGTTCATTATGGGTGAGATTTTGGCCAACACCCCCTTTCCCAAATCAAAAAGGCATTGAAGAGGGGTCAGGGCTGAACCCTTAAAACATAAAATTTCCCCCAACCATAAAGGGCCTTTTCAAGGTTTGGAGTGGCCTAGCCACCCTCCAGACCAAAACCCCAAACAAAAATTTCTTTTGGGCAGCAAAAACCCTTAAAATTTTTGCCCAGTGACAGCACGAAACCGAAAGATCGGGAGGGGGGGAAAATGGGCCAAAATCCTTGCCGCAGTGTGTGAAAATTAGTAAAAGAAAAACAGGAAAGGGTCGACCTTTTTAAAATGCAAACAAATTTTTTTCCTACCAAACATTAATTTTCTTTTTTTCTTTTGTTTTAAAATTTCCTTATTTCATGAAATAAAATGAAATTTTAATTTATGAAAAAATTCTTTGCAATGTTTTTTTTCTTTTTTTTATTTATAGATTCAAATCTCCACATTGAAGTGTACCTACAAAAAAAATTTACAGCCCTTTCAATTTTTGTAGGGGAAAATTTCCCAAAATTAGCATCTACAAATACTTAGGGTTGTTTCCAAAGGGGCATAAAAAGCTGGGGTTTGACGCGCTACATCCGCAGCATCAAAAACCCCAGCGTCCCAAATTTTTTGCATAGTGGAAGGGGGTTTCAAAAATCCCTCTCCACTGTGCCCTTTAAGACGCAGGCCCGGGAGGCCTTCGTTTAAAAAGAAATGTGGTGCGTCTTTTCCCGACGCACTGTCTATTTTCGATGTGGTTCAATTTGGTTTAAAAAATAAAATTTTTTGGTTTTTTTTTTGACTTGAATTCTTTCTACCCCTTCCGGTGCCTAAAGTTAAAGTCTGCAAAAAAGGAGTAAAATTGAAAACCCAAAAAACTTTTGGGGTAAATGAAAAATCACCAGGAGGAAATTGATGAGAGGGTTTAGTTGTCCAATTTTTAAAAAAAATCCCCAATGGATTTTTCTGTTGGTTTACCTGGGTGACATTTTTTGTTACTCGGGGGGATAGTTTTAAAATCACTTGCACCATTTGCGATGGTTCTTTGAGACTCAAGGGGAAAAAATTATATGGGAAATTGGGAAATGTTCGCTTTTCGTACAAAATGTTTTTTCTGGGGTTTAAATTTTTGCGGGGGGGTTCCACCAAAGGTCCTAAGAAGGTTTCCCGGTATTACGGGTTAGTGCAGCCTCATGATTATAGGGGTTTCAGCTTTTTTTGGGGTTTTCTAACTTCCAAAAGGAATTTATTAAGTTTTTTCGGGAAGTGGTAAAGCCTTTGATGGACCTCACTCTTTTAAAGGGGCGGGGTTTTTGATTAAATTGGTCCGTGGCTGCCCAAAAAATTTTTTTCCTGACGTTTTGAAAAAATTTTTTAAAAACCCCCTTTGGGTTTTACCCCTTTTCCCGGATTTGGGGGGAATGTTTGATTTTTGGGGGGGGAGTTTTTTTAAGGGTTTTCCCCCCCAAACTTCCCTGGGCCTTCTTTTCTAAAAAAAATTTTTCCCAGGGAAAAATTAGTAAAAAAATTTTTTGGCTTAATTGGCCAAAAAGGGGCATTTCGGACTATAAGATACAAAAAAAAAATTTTGGGGCCCAAAAAATGCCAAAAACCCCCAAATGGTTTTTTTTTCTTTTTTTTCTTTTTTACTATCAATTCCCCTGGACCCTAAAAATAAAAAGGGCTGATGTTTTTTATCCAAATTTTTGTTTTCTGTGCCCCCCTCCCGGAAACCCCCTTCCCATTCTCCAGCCGGGGGAAGGGGTGGCAAAAATCTATTAAATTTAAACCGGGAAGAGTTTTTGGGGGCCCCAAACAGGGGCTCCTAGTAAAAAAAACCTCCGGAAAAACGTTCTTTCCCAGAACGTTTTCGTCTCAGCCCTCCTGCGGGAAAATTTCACGATTCTGTTTTTAAGGCTCACCCGGGATTGCAGCTCAGGGGGGCAGTCGAAAGGGGGTTTCTGGGGGCCCCTATTTATCAATAAAAAAAAAGGGTTTGTGACTGCATGGGGGGGAATGCCCCCGTTCTAAAAGTTCCATGCCCGGCAGCAGGGGAAATTTGGGTGTCTTTCCCAAATTTTGGGATAAAACCTTTAAACCATTTGTCCATGGATTTTAAACACAAAATTTCCCCCCTTTCCCGGAGAACTCAGTGAAAGGGGGGGTTTGGGGGATAGGGTTTTCCAAACAAGCTAATTTTTACCCCTGCCTGCATTGCCGTCTGCTGAAATTGAAACCCCTTTTTAAAAACGCATTAGTTCGATTGCATGGAAATGGCTTGAATTGGTGTGAGACCGAGGGGTACAGTTTGTGGGCCCGGGTTTTTGGGGGGCTTTTTGTAAGAAGCTAGGAATTAAGTTTAATTTTTTCCCCGCCTATCACCGGGAAACGTGGGTAGACTGAACGCCCAACCATCTTTGGGGCAAATTCGGAAAAAGTTTGGCTCTTTCCCGAAATGGAGGAATGGTTGGGGGGTATTGCCCCTGGCAGAATTTGCATTCAAAGGGGTTTTGTAGTCAAAACCCACCGGGGGGGCTCCATTTAGGTAACCCATGGGTTTAACCCCCATTTGGGGGGGTTTTCCCCCATGGGTTCGATAGCCCTAAGCCGGGAAAGCGTGGGAAAAAATTTTTAGAAAATTTTGGAGGGAGGTTCAAGGAAACTCTAAAGCCCAAAAAACAAACATTTTTTCGACAGGAAGGAGGGCAGGTCCGGGTTTTAAATTAAAAGGGGAGGGGGTGGTTATTACCCCAATTTTTAAGCTTTAAAATACCCCCCTTTTAAGCTGGGCCCCAAGTTTATTTTGGTTTCCCACAAAAATTTTGGAGGGTTTTCAAATCCGGTGCCCTACCAAAACTGCACTTCCCACCCCCCTTTAAAAATTTTTAATGGCTTCCAAAAGGGTTTCCCTGTGCTAAAATTTAAAGCGTTTTTCCCATAGTCTAGGGAAAAGTACGGGTGCAGGGGTGGCTCGGTTCCAAAACCGGGCTCTGCATAAGGGGGACCGGGGTCTATGCGGGCCCCCAAACTGGGGGCAAAATAAACCCTTACCCGGAGGGATTTGATGGTACAGAGGTTCCCCCGGCCGCCAGCGTAAACCCCAAACCCGGAAACCCTGACAAATGTAAACCATCCCGAAAGGACCCCGATTACCCCCAAAGGGAAAGGGAAGGGAACTGCCCACACAATAAAAAAGACGAACGAGACAGTACAAGGGGAAAATAAAAAACACCTTTCATCCAAAAAAACAATACAGAGGGGAAAAACCAAATGGTAAGGAGATAAATAATAAACGAAGAGGGAAAACCAAAACGGGGTATCTTAGTTTTAGATTCTAAATATGACCCAAACTCGGGTCGCTAATGTTTTCACCGAAACCTTCCCTACAGACGGGCCGGTATATAAGAAACCAATTATCGCAACTTTAAAATTGCAGCGACGGGGGTCTTGCCCAGCACAGGAGGGGAGAATTAACTCTCTCACGGGCCAAAAAAACACCCAGCACAAAACTCAGCTGTGAAAAGTCAGGTGTGCAATCGCGGGGAATCTTCGCAGCGAACACCCTTGAAAAGCTTCCGAAATTGAAAAAGGAATTCTCCCCTGAAAAGAAAAACGCCGAAAGTCAGTTATGCGGTTTCTGCCACCTGCGTTTTTAAACCGCATAGTGGACATGGGATTTTTTGAAACCCCATCCACTATCTGTAGCACTTAAAACGCGCGGGTTGGGACACGCGGATGCCCCCACGCCAAACCGCAGCGTTCACTGACTGTGTAAAACTCCCATTGGGGGTATGTTTCCACATCATTTTTGGCATGCTTTGAATGCAGTGTACCGCCCCTGCCCCAAAGCGCGGGGTTTTTGACGTGCTGAATCACCGCATCCTATACTTAGAACGGGGGTATTTATCATCCCGGAGACTGTAGTATCCGCAAGATGAATTGACTTGCGGCATTCAGAAAGATGCGGGCCCCAAAGTTCCTATAAGAGCGGTCTGCCACCTTAATGTTTCATAAAATCCCTCCACTATGCCCGTAACATCGGCCCCTGGGGGTTTGGCCCATGTTTAATGGGACGCGTGTCCAATTTCCCCGCCGGGGTTTCCCGACTGTGGAAACATACCCTAATTTATCTAAAAACAGGAAATCACTTTTTTTTCCTTCCCCCGAAAACCAATTTCAATTAGCTTTATTTCAAGTGACAAAAAAAGGGATCAAAAACGATGTAAAAAACCGGGATCAAAAATGAGGGGACCTGCCCGTGACCTCAGATGCCCGATTTGGTTAGGGTTTCACCCGAATCAAAACCCGAGCAATACTGACCAAACCCGACCAAGGAAAAAAAACCCTTTTTTTTTTTCTCCACTGAATTTTAAGATTTTTGTTTTAATTAGTAAAAAAAAATGGTAATTTCTTGCAGATTAAAAAATTGAATATAAACAAAATTTTGATTTCACTGCCCTTTTAGGGATTGTTTTTTTTTTCAGTCAGTTAAATTTTTAAATTTTAAAATCAACCCTGAATCCTTTTGTAATGTTGCCCATTTAAAATGTATTTTTTTATAATTTTTATGGATTGACAGATATGTGGTATTTAATACACTGTTTGAAAGGGTTTCTTCCCATGGTAAACATGAAAAAATAATAGAAAAAAAACGGAAAACAAAGATTCAAAAGCGGGTTTGGGGGCATTGCATTTCTGGGCCTGGCAAAAAATTTTGCCCTGCGTTGGGTTTTGTCCCCAAACTGTTGGGAGAGAAGAAGGAGCCCTACCCAAAATTTACCCTTTCATGTAGAGGGCCTAAACCCCCTGGGAAAATTTAAAAACATATCCCGGCAAATTTCGCCCAAAATCCTTAACAATGGGGAAGAAAAAAAGGGCCCCTTAAAATTTAAAGAAAAATTTTTGGGGGGGGGCGGGTGCGTGTTTCCGGAATTTATAAAAACCTGGGTTTTTTTTCCAATTTGCGAAAAAACAATTTAAAAATTTTTGCTGTTTTAAAATTTTTTTTGAAAAATAAAAAAATTTTTTAAATTTTTGGGGAAAACCTTGTTTTTAAGGCGTACCATTTTTTTTTTTTTCCCTCCCTGGGGCCAGCCCGGGGCTTTGGGGAAAATTTTTCCTGAAAAGGGATGCAAGGATAATTCAGGGATTTTTTAATCCTGGTAAGGAACCCCTTTGGGGCCCGGGATTTATTGGGGCAAGGCGGGAAATTTTCAAAAGGCCCCCCCAAAAATTTTTTTCCCTGAAAATTCCTGGGTTTTTTTAAATTCCACCTGTGGTGATCCCCCCTTGTTTACCGGTTAAAAAAAGTTCCCAAGGACCTTGAAGGAAAAATTTTTTTTTTTTAAAGCTAAAAACTGAAATTTTTTTTTTTTAAACCCTTTTTTTAAAAAAAATTTTTTTCCCCCCGAAAAATTGGGGAAATTATAACAAATTTTAATTTTTTATTTGTAAGCGGATAAACCCAAAAAAAAAATAACTGAAAAAAAAAAAAAGGAAGTTTTGGTTTGTAAAAAAAAATGCGATTTTAAAAATTTTTTTAAAAAGAAAAAAGTTTTGGCTTTTCCCCTGGAAAAAAAACTTTTGGGCCCCCCATTCCCCTTTTTCACGCCGTTATTAACCATATCCAAAAAAAAAAACCCACTCCTTTTTTTTCTCCAAATTTTGCCAAAGGGAAGAATGGGGGTCCCCCCCCCGAGTGCCCTCCGTCCCCCAAAGACCCCCCCCTGGTCCCAAAAACCCCAGTTTTTCCTTAAAAAAGGGTTTTCATTGTAGGGCCCCCGGGCCCCCGCCGGAAAAACAATTCACAGAAAAAACAGATCAGTGTTTTAAAGGAAAAAAAAAAAAAGTTTTTTCCCCCAAAATGGTAGGGGGGGGGTTTTTAAAAATAAAAGTTTGATTTTTTTTTTCCAAGGTTTATTTGGGGTTTTGGGGGGTTTTAGGGTTAAATTAAAATTGGGAAATTTAGGGGGGGGGGAAATTGTGTTGTTTTTTTTTGGGTTTGGGGGGGGGGAAAAAAGGGTTTTTGGGGGGTTGGGTTGGAAGGGTTTTTGGGGGTTTTATTGGAAAAAAAAGGGGTTTTAAAATTTTGGCCCAAGGGGGGTTTTCAAACACGAAAAAAAAGAAAAAGGGCCCCCCTCCCTTGAGGCCTGTGCCAGGGTTTCCCCCCAAAAAAGGGGGGGGTTAAAAAGGGGCCCACAAA
>JARQOD010000006.1:317182611-317304727 GCA_033576555.1 Oophaga sylvatica
AACCCTTTTTTAAACCTTTTTTTTTCACTTTCCTAATTAAAAAAATTTTTTCAAAAAAATCAAAATTGGGTATGTAAAGGGGGACATGTGGTAAATGAATTTTTATTAACTATTTTGCTGTTTAAAAACTCTGGTTTTAAGGGGTCAAATTTTAACCCTTAGCGCGGGGACCCAATTTGCACTTAAGACCAGGCCAATTTTTACAATTCTGACCACTGTAATTTTATTAGGTTATAACCGGGGAAAGCTTTGATGAATCGAAATGTTTTTTCGTGACATATAGTTTTACGTTAGTGGAAAAAAATTTTTTATATGACTTGCATTTGTTTTTTAAAAAAATTGAAATTTTGATAAAAAAATTTTAAAAAAAAAAAAAAATTTAGAAATTTTCCCAAATTTTAAAATTTTTTTATGCCTTAAATCAGAGAGATAGTCCACAAATTTTTTAATAAAAACATTTCCCAAATTTTTTCCAATGTTACTTTACTCACCAATTTTGGAAAAAATTTTTTTTTTTTTTTGTTAGGAAGTTTTTAAGGGTTAAAAAAGTTGACCACGATTATTTTTTTTTACAAAACAATTTTTTTAGGGCCCACATCAATTTTAATCATTTTTGAGGGTCTATAAATAGAAAATCCAAAAAATGAACCCCATTCTAAAAAACTGCACCCCTAAAGGGTGCTCATTAAAGGGGAAATTTTTATTAACTCTTTTTCGTGCTTCACGGGGAATAAAGAAATGGGAAAAAAAAAAAAATCAACTTATGCGGGGTTTCCAGTAAATTTCCCCCATAACTGCATTTAGACAAATGTACAAACCACCCCCATTATGAGGCACATGGAGTCACTTTGGACTAATCTGGTTCTAGTGGTTTTTCCCATCAATTAGGCTTCTTTATAGCCACACAACAGGGCCGGCTCCAGGTTTTTAGGGCCTGGGGCGAAAATCTCAGTGGGCCCCTTAAAAAAGACCACGTTCATGACACAGATACTGCAGGAAAAAATGGGTATAGCACAACGCCAAAAAACTTCTTTTTCATTTCATGTGTTACCTATTGAAATTTACAATAGCTCAAAATCGCCCCAAATCCTCACAGCGCAAATTTTCAGACGGCAGTACAGACCCCCATTTCAATATTATGGGGCACCCATAGCTCCCCCTCATCACCCATATAAAAACCTCATGCGGGTGTCACCCCGCCATCCCCATATAATGCTCCATACAGAATACTGGACCCAATATAATGCTCCATACAGAATACTGGACCACATATAATGCTCCATACAAAATATGGAGCTCTCCTCTACACTGTGCTGCGTTCTGCACTGTTACGGCTCAGGAAAGGGCGCTGTGGAAAGACTCCCCATTATCATCATCATTGCCTGCCCATTATCATCATCATTGCCTCCCCTCATCATCATTGCCTGCCCATCATCATCATCATTTCCTCCCTATCATCATCATTGCCTCCCCATCATCATCATTGCCTGCCCATCTTCATCATTGCCTCCCCATTAATATCATCATCATCATTGCCTTCCCATTATCATTGCCTCCCCATCATCATCATTATCATTGCCTCCCCATTAATATTACATCATCATCATTGCTTTCCCATTATCATTGCCTCCCCATCATCATCATTATCATTGCCTCCCCATTAATATCATCATCATCATTGCCTTCCCATTATCATTGCCTCCCCATCATCATCATTATCATTGCCTCCCCATTAATATCATCATCATCAATGCCTTCCCATTATCATTGCCTCCCCATCAGCTTCATTATCATTGCCTCCCCATTAATATCATCATCATCATTGCCTTCCCATTATCATTGCCTCCCCATCATCATCATCATTGCCTCCCCATCATCATTGCCTCCTCACCATCATCACTGCCTCCCCCCACCACCATCACACATACAGCACCGCAGGCAGCACTCTCTCACATACACACACGCAGGCACACACACACAGGCACACACACACACACACACACCTCACCTGTCTGGCTCTGCGTGCTCTCTGCCACAGCCGGCCGCTGAATGATGACGTCATTCAGCGGCGCTGCTGTGAGAGAGGAAGTGCCAGCAGAGGCGCCGCCTGGAGCCTGGAGCTGCGGCAGCAGAGGCACGGGGAGAGGTAAGTATTGCGCCGGCTGCTGTCGGGGCCCTGAGCAAGCGGGGGGCCCAGTGGCGGCGTTGACACCGCTAATGGGCGCCGGGGTGCCTGACGGCGAGTGGGCCCCCCGCCTGCTCAGGGCCCCGGCACTTGCCCGGGTATGCCGGGTGCTGACGCCAGCCCTGCACACAAGTGTGGGCTACCACAGATCTGTGAACACCTAAAAAGATGGAGACGCCAAATGGAGTACGAAGTGTCTCCATCTGCCTCATGGTAGGTGGTTGTCTTGGGGGTTTCATTGGAATCGCATTATTGTGGGATTTAGACAGAAATCTCCACGTAAGTGCTCAGTGTAGAACACAAGAATGTGATCCCATCCTTATTGTGTAAGCGATCAAATAATATTATGAACCCAAAATGTTACCAATAAAAGCCCTAATTTATGCCACACAAAACCAGCCCCACTCCGTCATCTGTCACTGGAACTATAGGGGGTTCACACGTTACTGGTAGAATAAAGACTCAGCAAAAGTGACATGGCTCTCGCCCCTTCAAATAAAATCCTGTGAATTCTGCGCTTCCAAGACCAATGTCCACCTCCTGAGCTCCACCATTATTGTAATGGAGAGAAGGCACTTAATTTACGGGTGCGTAAAGCACAAACTGGGCACTATGGGCACTAGACCGGCAGATTTCCAATTCTCCAGAATAAAACACTGCGTGATGTTACAAAATGGTCATTGCAGCCATAGATTAATTCATTGAGAGGTGAAGTTTCTACAATGGTGTCATTTTGGGGGGGTTTCTGCTGTTTTGGCACCTTCCGACCTCCATAAATGCCCACCAGCAAACTATTTTATCAAAATCTGTGCTCCAAAAGCCAAATAGCACTCTTTCCTTCTCAGCCATGACGTATGGCCTAACAGTAATTTCTGACAACATATGGGGCAGCACAGCATTCGGGAAAAAATTATGCAAGAAATTGTGGGGTCTAGTTTCACCTATTAACTATTATGTACCTGACAAATTTGCAGCAAATACAAAAATTTAATGTTTAAAATAAAATCTCATATTTTCACGTATCAATGTCATAAAATACTGTGAGGCACCAATAGGTTCAAAATACTCACTACACCCCTAAATGAATTCCTTGTGGGTTCAAGTTTCCAAAATGGGGTCACTTGTTGGGGGTTTCTGCTGTTTTCACATGTCAGGAGCTCTTCAAATGCGACTTAGCATTCACAATTTAAACCAAGCAAGCAGAAGTTTTTGACTACATATGGAGTATAGTAGCATTTGGGAGAAATTGAGCAACAAATTATGGGGTATGTTTTCTCCTCTTATCCATTGTGAAAATTACAAATTTTGAGCTAAAACAATTTCAAGAAAAAAATGAAAATTTTCAATATGACTACCAAAAGTTTTCAAATTCTGTGTAGTACCTGTGGGTTCAAAATGCTCACTGTACCCCTGGATAAAATTCTTGAGGGGTGTAGTTTCCAAAATGGGGTCACTTTGTGTTTTTTTTACTGTTTAGGCACATCAGGGGCTCTCCAAACACGACAGGACTCCGGCAGACTACTCCATCAACGTATGCGTTTCAAAACGTCACTCCTTCCTTTCCAAGTCCTGCTGTGCGCCCAAACAGTGGTTTTCTTCCACATTTGGGGTATTAATGTACTCAGGAGAAATTTCACAACAAATTTTTTGGTCCATTTTCTCTTGCTACCCTTGTGAAAATGAAAAAATTGGGGCTAAAAATACATTTTTGTGGGTAAAATGTGATTTTTTTAGTTTCACAGCTCTACGTTATAAACTTCTTTGAAGCACCTGGGGGTTCAAGGTGCTCATAACAAATCTAGATAAGTTCCCTAAGGGGTCTAGTTTCCAAAATGAGGTCACTGGGGGGTCTCCACTGTTTAGACATATCAGGGGCTCAATTCCAGACATTTTTGCGCTCAAAAGTCAAAAGTTTCTCCTTCCATTCAGAACCCTACCGTGAGCCCAAATAGTAATATTCTCCCACATATGGGTGTGGAGACACAGCATTGTAACTTAATTAACCAGACTTCTATTTTTAGAAAGCCAAGAACAGACTGTTATCTATATGTAGACTTTTGAATGTATGTGTTTTTTTCTAGTTGGTCAAGAGAATAGACTTTTGCTTGTGTAAGCCTGTAATGTTGACAAGCTGATGTAACATACTGTGATGTTATCCTGGATGACTAGTGATGTTTGCTGATATGCTAAGTGCATATTGTCCAGGCCAGCTAGTTTGTTGACTTTTAAAGTAGAGGAAGAGAGCTAAAACTCTAGTGCCACCTATTGGAAGGTAGCAATCCTACAAGTCAATGTTGACCCTTTAACGAGCCTTATCACATGACCTAGGATAATAGCCAAACCAGAATCTCAATTTGCAGACACTGTGTTTCGGGGTACAGCCCCTCGTGAGACAATTTGCATAATTAGCATATTTCCCAGAGGAGCATTGCGACTTTAAGTCTCCTCATCTCGGCATGCTTAGCATGTTGATCTCCGCAAGGAGTGACGATACTTCTTGGACAAAGTACAGGAAGAAAATCTATGCAAATAGATTAAATAATCAAGTAATGCTAGTTGATCTTATCAGCATTCTTCCTCTTTACCTGTAAATACTGAAGGAAGGACACTTGTTAATTTTAAAAAGAGGTTATATGACTCTGTAAGAGACACAGAGAGACAGACAGAGATTTAGCCAAGACATCCAAACACCATAGGGCCAGAGACAGGACAGCAGCCAAGACATCACAAGGGTCACAGATTTATCATTCTATAGGATGCCAGCTTAGGCGACCACGGCCCCGGCTGGAAGAATATACATATGCTCCATTGACCATCGTTGAACCATGGATACGTTTGGAGAAAGCCAGGATTGGGACCCGCAAGGCACCTGGCTCCATGGAGATATTCAGAGAAGCCAGGTTGTGACTCTCCGGTCAACTAGCTTTGAACCTGAGTGGACTGTCATCTTCCTAAGCTTGTCTTTACCTTCTCTCTGTGCGTGCCACATGTAGGATAGTCAGCCCTGGAAGATGAAGCCAGGTTGTGACTCTCCGGTCAACTGGCCTTGTACTTAAGTGTTCTGCCATCTTTCTACGCTTGTTGTTACCTCCTCTGTGTGTGTGTGCAACAGGTGGGGTAGTCGGCCCTGGAAGATCTTAAGTCACAGATGCTTTTATCCTGGCGATTCAGCAGAAGGGTGAGGCCGTAATATGCACCATCTTGGGTATTTTGCTGGGTCTGTTCTATGTGTTATCTGCCTATTTTGTGGTTCAATAAAGTATTACCACACTGTTTTACCCTCACCCTGTGTTGTCTGAGCAGCGTTATGCCCACATTAAAAGTAGAGTGGGCATTCAGTGGAACAATCCCTGGTCCATGCGATTTCGGCTAGAGGACCGATGCGCCCGCCGACACCCATGGGGTAGCGACATACTCAGTAGAAAATATTCAAATTTTGGCATCCATTTTCTCCTGTTACCCTTGTGAAAATAAAAAAATTGGGCTAAAAGTACATATTTATTGGTAGAATGTGATTTTTTTATTTTCACAGCTCTAAGTTATAAACTTCCTTGAAGCACCTGTGCATTTCAGGTACTTATGACACATCTATATAAGTTCCTTAAGGGGTATAGTTTCCAAAATGGGTTTACTTGTGGGGGGTTTCCACTGTTTAGGCACATCAGGGGCTCTCCAAATGCAACATGGCATCTGCTCTCGATTCCAGTAGTTTTTGAGTTCAAAAAGTCAAACGGTGCTCCATCCCTTCCGAACCCTGCCGTGTGGATTTCCCCCACATATGGGCTATTTGCATACTCAGGAGAAATTGCACAACAAATTTTAGGGTCCATTTTCTCCTTTTACCCTTGCGAAAATAACAAATTTGCAGCTAAAGTACATTTTTTATGAAAAAAAGTTAAATGTTCATTTTTTTCTTCCACATTGCTTTAGCTCCTGTGAGGCACCAAAAAGGTTAACGAACTTCTTGAATGTGGTTTTGAGTACCTTGGAGGGTGCAGTTTTTATAATGGTGTCAGTTTTGGGTATTTTCTGTCATATAGGCCCACCAAAGTCACTTAAAATGTGAGGTATTCCCCCAAAAAAATGGTTTTGTAAATTTTGTTGTAAAAATGGGAAATCGCTGGTCTACTTTTAACCCTTATAACTTCCTCACAAAAAAAATATAATTCAAAAATTGTGCCGATGTAAAGTAGACATGTGGGAAATGTTATTTATTTATTATATATTTTGTGTGACATGACTCTCTGATTTAAGGACATGAGAATTAAAAACTTGAAAATTGCTAAATTTTCAAATTTTTCAACAAATTTCCAATAGTTTTACAAATAAACACAATTCATATACACTCCCTGACAGAAGTTATGTCGCTTATCCATGTTATGTAAATAAAAGCTTATAACCTGACGTTAAATTCATCCATTGGTTGTATAAATGATTCTTTTGAAAGCTGAAACCCTCCAAAATATGGTTTAGGTTAAGAAAATAAATTGGCATCAATGGCAGAAATATTGATCATTTAATGGACATAGAATGGTCAGATTTTGGAAAGAAAAAAGTTTTGTCGTCAACAGAAAGTAATGTGATATTCAAACAAATAATAATTAACTTAAAATACAAATATATGTGTTAGGAGTCGAGTTCCCGCTTCTGCACAAGGGGAATCTCGAACTATCCCCGCTGCGGTCTCCCATCTGTCTCCAGCCGCAGTGGACTCTGCTCAGCAGAGACGTCGGTCCCAGCGTCTTGCCCAGTCTAATACTGTGCAGAGGATTACTGCTGCCTCTCCAGGTTCTGCTATTGTAGCCAGTACTGGTCAGCGGAGAGCAGATGTCTTTGGGACTAAGTCCTGCGTTTCCCCTTCTGAGCATGCCCAGGGTAAGATCTCTCATTGGAGATCAGGGGTCACATGCTCAGGTACTGCAGCAACTCCTATTGGTCCACCAGGAAGGTCCTGAAACTGCTGACGTTCTGAAACAGTTTCTCATTGGTCCTTTTCTGGAAGGTCTTGTAGTTGCTGCTATAAAAGGGTTGCATGGCCGCACGGCCATACGCTAGTATCAACTGTGTTATGTGCTTTGCACCAGTGTGATCATGCACGCATACAGTTAGGGCTCGGCTGAAATAAGACCCTTGAATACTGGCACCTCCGGTGAGGCGTTTTGCATGCACGTGTTCAGTGCTTGGCTGAAATAGCCTCTAGAATGCCGGCTACTCCGGTGAGGAGTTGCTTGTTTGCGTTGCTGACTGCATGACCACGGACTGCTATCCGCACAGCAATTATCTGTGTACCCCTGTGGTGTTAACAGGACACAGTCTCTATCTCTGCGTCTCTACCTCAGCGACTCTGTGGTGTAACAGAGTTCGCTCATACCGCCATATAGTGCAACAACGCCTATGTCTGCGACTCTGTGAAGTAACAGAACTCGCTTATATCGCCATATCCTGTCATCTTACTAGCAGCAGTCTCTGCCTGCACGGTGGACCCCGGGCTGCGAACGCATCTATTATTTATATTTATTTGGTGCGTTCTGCAGTCCCTAACAATATGTTGCATAACATTGGTGAATGAAGTTGTGGTGCTATTAGAGTCATATTTAATATTTTGTGTGACTTCCATGAGCTTGAAGGACTGCATCCATGCGATTCAACAATGATTCATACAATTTATTAATGAAGTCATCAGGAATAGCAAAGAATGTAGTCTTACATGCCTCCTACAGTTTATCTAGATTCTTTGGTTTTGTCTTCCAAGCTTCCTCTTTCATCCTACCCCACACATGCTCAATGATGTTCATGTCTGGTGACTGGGCTGGCCAGTCCTTGAGCACCTAGATCTTTTTTGCCTGGATGAACTTTGTTGTAGAGATGGATGTATGATATGCAGCACCATCCTGCTGCAGAATTTGACCCCTTTTATGATTTGGAATATAAGAGGTAGCTAATACGTCTTGATATTTTAGGCTATTGATATTGCCTTCTACCTTGCAAATGTTTCGCACACCCCATACTGAATGTAACCCCAGACCATAATCTTTCCACCACCAAATTTAACTGTTTTCTGGATGTATTTTGGATCCATACGGCTCCAGTAGGTCTCCTGCAGTATTTGCAGCGGCTGTGGTGTAATTCTACTGAAGATTCATCAGAGAAATCCACCTTCTGCCACTTTTCCAGCATCCGTAGTATAGTAGGCTGTGGGACTTTGCAAATGCCACATGGTTTTAATTGCCTTTTTTTTAGTGTTGGCTTCTGGGCACTGATTCGACCATGGAGGCTATTTCGAGACAGAATCCTACAAACTGTTCCAGTTGATACAGGGACTTGAGGTGACCAGGCCTGTTGGAGCTCTGCTACAGTGGAAGAGGGGCTTGCTTTGGATTTTCTAACCAACAAATGTTCCTCCTGAGCAGTTGTCTTGCGGAGTCTGCCAGACCTGGGCTTGTCAAACACATCTCCACTCTCTTCAAATCTTTTTTTAATTCTTTGTACTTGACGCTGAGACACATTAAAGGAGCCAGCCACCTCTGCAGTGGATCATGGTCTTGATAATCCAGGCTTTGGTTGCAGGGTGGATTTTTGGCATGTTGTCAGAGAGCAAGTTGCAGTTCAAGTGAAGGTCTGGGGTGCTGGGTTTCTTTTCATACACACCCACTAGTTAACCGATCACTTACTGAGCACAGCTGAGGATGTAAACTAGGATTGGGTGCATTATATGACCAGGCGACAAAACTTTTGTGTTGCCAAAATCTGACCATTCTGTGTCCATTAAATGATTAACATTTCTGTATTGATGCCAATTTATTTTCTTAACCTAAACCACATTTCGGAAGGTTTCAGCTTTCAAAAGAATAATTTATACAACCAATGGATGAATTTAACATCAGGTTATAAGCTTTTATTTACAATGCATCATAACATGGATAAGCGACATAACTTCTGTCCGGGAGTGTAGAAGAAATTTTATCACTGACATGAAGTACATTAAGTCATGAAAAAAGCAATCTCAGAATCAGTGGGACCCATTAAAGGGTTCCAGAGTTATAACCACATAAATTGACAGTGGTCAGAATTGTAAAATTTAGCTTGGTCATTAAGGTCAAAATTGGCTCAGTCAATCAGGGGTTAATGCAAACCATTCACTTGAAATAAAAAATATTATAGCTAGAACCAGGTAATAATATTTGAGCTATAGTTTTCCCAGAGCAAGTTAAAAATTCAAAAGCTATGATCAGACTGGTTGCTCCAGGCATTAACTTCCTTTTAAGTCAGGCTTAGTTTTGGTGCAGGTAGGTCATCCCCTTATAGCACAACTCACAATGTTTTACACTAGATAAAGAATGAGTCAGCTGTATCGATAAAAAATTGCTTATAGAAATAACAATAAAGTTTTTTTTTTAAAAAAAACTGCTCTTGTTGAGTAATTACACGATGTGAACTGAAAATTTCTTTCTCTGTAATTGGCACTTTTTAACAATTTTTCAAGCAGGGAAAAGCTAGATGTTGCACTTAGATACAATGAAGACACTAACTTCGAATTTTTAAGACATGTTGATCAAAATTACAGAAAACCTCCAGTCTTCAATATTATGAAAGGCATACCCCATGAGTCTACACAAAGGAGAACTAGAACAGTGTGTTCTTATGCACAACTTTGACAATAATCATCTCAGTATACATAATAGATGAGAGAAGAGAATAGATTTAAAAAAAGTACACCATCGCTCCTTTGAGTTCATGGTGATTCTACAGTAGGAATGCTAACAGTTATCACAAAAATGTAGGTGAATGACTCAGAAATTTAAAGGGCAACTGTCACCTGATTCATGCTGCCCAATCCTCAGACAGCATGAATAAGATCCTGGCTGCACAATTTCAGCCATGTGTATTTTTCTCTGAAATGCTGCACGGTTGTACTTTTAAGATACCAGCAACACTGCAGATGATTGAAAGGTCTCTCATAAAGTGAACGACCTGCCAATCACCTATAGTGGTGTTTGGGCACCATGAATCAGGGGACAGGTTCCCTTTAAAAAAAATGTATTACTTTAAGGGTGTGCACGTATGAATGGCGGATTTCGCGCAATCCCGCACCTCCTGCCATGGAATACAATTTTATAGGTATGCGTATTCCCGCCAGAAACTATCATTTTGCAATCGCAATTAGCTTGCAGAATGCTAGCGTTTTCCAAGCGATCTGTAGCATCGCTTGGAAAACTGATTGACAGGTTGGTCACACTAGTCAAACAACGTGTTTGACAAGTGTGAGCAACTTTTTACTATTGATGCTGCCTATGCCACATCAGTAGTAATAAGATCTAATGTTAAAAATAATAAAAAAATAAATAAATCGTGATATTCTCACCTTCCGGCGGCCCCCGCAGCCTTTCTGGGCCTCGCGACACTCCCGGCAAGTTCAGTTCCCAGTGATGCCTGGCGACAATGACCCCAGATGACGTAGCATCACGTGAGACAGCTATGTCATCTGGGGTCATTGTCGCTAAGCACCCTGGGTACGGCAGTTTCCGGGAGCATCGCTGACGAGCAGGAAAACTGCAGGGGCCGCCAGAAGGTGAGGATATCACTATTTTTTATTTTAATTGTTTTAATATGGATATGGTACCCAGGGCCAGGAGGAGAGTCTTCTCTCCTCCAGGCCCTGGGTACCATCCGCACATGAGCCGCACACTTTGCGCATGTGGGCATAGCCACATGCGGAAAGTAAGCGGTTCAATGCATTTCTATGGTGGCGGAAACGCCGCGATTCCGGAAAAAGAATGAACATGCAGCGCTTTTTTCCGCGATGCGTTTTTTTTGCAGAAAAAAACGCATGTGCACAAAAATTTGGGAATGCATTCTACTAATAAGATGCTTAATGCATGCATTTTTTCAGCATTTTTGCAGTGGAAAACCGCCGCAAAAACGCTAAAAAAGCGCGAAAAATCCTAAACGTGTGCACATAGCCTAAAGAGTCAAGTTACTTTTTCTGTATGTGTTATTTTTACTGTAAAAAACATATAGAGTGCTTTCAGTGGGAGAAGCAAATAGGAATCTTGTGGGTATGATACCTTTTAATGGCTAAAAAATATAGTTTAAGATATTACAGGGCGAGCTTTCGAGACTGCTTACGTCTCTTCATCAGGCTGGTGTAACAAAATATTTGAAGAAACAATTATATACAGTGAAAAGCACAGGGATGGTACGGGATGTGTGATACATGGACATTTAAATAAACAAACACTGAAATAAACAAACACTGAGCTTAAAGAGAGAATCCTTAATTAGGTAAGATTAGATAAGTGGTGTGAAAGTTTTATGGACCCCATATGCATGTGGGATCAAAGGACTGGTGGTGTCTCCATTGTTTTTGGAGGAAGTTGCTCAGATTTGGTAATGGGACATGAATCCTCCTGACAAATTGAGTCCTGTGTGAATAGAATCAAAGATGTTAATGAATTTGCTTTCCCAAACTCTGCGATGTGTTTGCGATTGGAAATTGCCTCTTAAAATGACAATTTTCATATTGTATATGTTGTGTCCTGGACCACAGAAATGTTTAGCCACTGGTAGATGGTTTTTTTTGTCTGTAATCGTATGACGATGAGACCTCATCCTTGCTCTCAGTCTCTGTCCTGTTTCTCCAACATAGAGGCCACCCACAGGACATATATTGCAAAGAATTAAATATACCACATTAGAGGAGGAACATGTGAAAGTCCCGGGGATCTTATAGTTTTGCTGTGTGTTGGGGATTTGGATCTTGTCGTTGGTCTCTATATGACTGCAAGTTTTGCATCTTCTCCCATTGCAAGGATAGGTCCCTCTTGGTGAATCTGAGGGCATTGAACTTCGGATCATGATGTTTCTTAAATTTGGAGCTTGCCTGTAACACAGCAAGGGGGGGTCTTTGAATAATATTTTTAACTGGTCATCCTTGTGTAGTATATGGTGAAGTTTTTTAGCCGTTTTTCTCAGTATTTCAAGCTGTGGGTTGTAGGCACTACCAGAGGTACACGGTGATTTTCCTCTCTTTTCCTGTATTGAAGTAATCTTTTTTCGTTTATCTTTACTGTAAAGCACTATCCTTTAGCTTTGTAGCATTTGCCTGAATCTAAGCAGATTGTATCTGTACACTCCAGATTTCATCCTGCTACTTTTGTATGTAAACATGACAAATGAAGATCTCCAGCAGACTCGGATTAAAACATATATCCTATGCATTCAGGCATTACATTATCCTTTTTTATGATTGTCCTTTGTTATGGTTAGGGTCTAAGGTCATGAATAAAGACAGCGTTAAGTGCAAATCACATAGCATGCTGCGCTAATACTGTTAGGTCCGGGATTCTCCCGCTGCGCAGGATAGATCCCAAGCACTGTCTGGTGCTGTGGTCTCCCATTCACGCCTGGCTTCTGCAGCTGTTGCTCAGCACAGACGTCGGTCCCGTTTGCGGTGGAGCTTAAGGTTTAAAAGGCTTTCAGCGGCACACGTGGGCGCGATAGTATCATTCATGTTTGGTGTGTGTGGATACTCTACCACTCTGCCTGTACAGTTGCGTGTGTCCATTTGCTCAGTGTATGAACGCATTGGCAGATAGCTTGCACACTTCTGTGGTTTCATGCCCTTGGCTCAGTACCAGAGCCTAGTCTACTATTAGCTTAGGGTGCCGGTTAGGTACAGGTTTAGTAGCTTCAGGACTGGGGTGATTAGACGCTTGACTATCTAGCGTCACCGTCCCTGTGGTGTTAACAGGGTATTGCACTTTGTATTGTTTAGTTCTGTACTGCTTCGTGAATTAACGGAGCTTGGTACTATGCGTTCCGTTCACATTGTGTGGCGTTAACACAGTGTGCTTAAGGTGAACGTTCGCTACTCTGTACCGTCATTGTCCACACTAGCAGCAGTTACACAGTACAGACCAAAAGTTTGGACACACCTTCTCATTTAAAGATTTTTCTGTATTTTCATGACTATGAAAATTGTAAAGTCACACTGAAGGCATCAAAACTATAAATTAACACATGTGGAATTATATGCTTAACAAAAAAGTGTGTAACAACTCAAATTATGTCTTATATTCTAAGTTTTTCAAAGTAGCCACCTTTTGCTTTGATGACTGCTTTGCACACTCTTGGCATTCTCTTGATGAGCTTCAAGAGGTAGTCACCGGGAATGGTTTTCACTTCACAGGTGTGTCCTGTCAGGTTTAATAAGTGGGATTTCTGGCCTTATAAATGGGGTTGGGACCATCAGTTGTGTTGTGCAGAAGTCTGGTGGATACACAGCTGATAGTCCTTATGAATAGACTGTTAGAATGTGTATTATGGCAAGAAAAAAGCAGCTAAGTAAAGAAAAACGAGAGGCCATCATTACTTTAAGAAATGAAGGTCAGTCAGTCCGAAAAATTGGGAAAACTTTGAAAGTGTCCCCAAGTGCAGCTGCAAAAGCCATCAAGGGCTACAAAGAAACTGGCTCACATGAGGACCGCCCCAGGAAGTAAGGCCAAGAGTCACCTCTGCTTCTGAGGATAAGTTTATCCGAGGCACCAGCCTCAGAAATCGCAGGTTTACAGCCTCTCAGATTAGAGACCAGGTCAATGACACGCAGAGTTCTAGCAGCAGACACATCTCTACAACAACTGTTAAGAAGAGACTTTGTGCAGCAGGCCTTCATGGTAAAATAGCTGCTAGGAAACCACTGCTAAGGACAGGCAACAAGCAGAAGAGACTTGTTTGGGCTAAAGAACACAAGGAATGGACATTAGACCAGTGGAAATCTGTGCTTTGGTCTGATGAGTCCAAATTTGAGATCTTTGGTTCCAACCACCGTGTCTTTGTGTGACGCAGAAAAGTTGAACTGATGGACTATACATGCCTGGTTCCCACCGTGAAGCATGGAGGAGGAGGTGTGATGGTGTGGGGGTGCTTTGCTGGTGACACTGTTGAGGATTTATTAAAATTGAAGGCATACTGAAACAGCATGGCTACCAAAGCATCTTGCAGCGGCATGCTATTCCATCTGGTTTGCGTTTAGTTGGACCATCATTTATTTTTCAACAGGACAATGACCCCAAACATACCTCCAGGTTGTGTAAGGGCTATTTGACCAAGAAGGAGAGTGATGGGGTGCTGAACCCAGTCGAGATGGTTTGGGGTGAGCTGGACCGCAGAGTGAAGGCAAAAGGGCGGACTAGTGCTAAGGATCTCTGGGGACTCCTTCAAGATTGTTGGAAGACCATTTCCAGTGACTACCTCTTGAAGCTCATCAAGAGAAAGCCAAGAGTGTGCAAAGCAGTCATCAAAGCAAAAGGTGGCTACTTTGAAGAACCTAGAATATAAGACATAATTTCAGTTGTTACACACTTTTTTGTTAAGTATATAATTCCACATGTGTCAATTCATAGTTTTGATGCCTTCAGTGTGAATGTACAATTTTCATAGTGTGATGATCCACACTGTGTGTGGACGGGGATCACTCGCTTTGGTGGTCTTTGAGGTAAACACTGGCACACTCAGGGTTAAAACAATAGTCCATTTCGTTTATTACATCCAACTTAACACAAAAATGCAGCCTTTCTCTCAATAATTCTTCTTACTGATCCCGACCAGTATAACACGGTTGTCAAGACCGTCACCTGTTGGCGTCAGCCACACAGGTTCCTGGAGACCTCAGCCTCAGAGGTATCCAGCAAACACAAAAATACAGTCTTTCTCTCACGAATAGTTCCCTCTGGTCCCGACCAGCATAACATGGTTTTCAAGACACACAGGTTCCTGGAGACCTCTTCTTAGAGGTATCCAGCAATCACCAAACAGTCTCTTTCTTACCAATACTTCTCACGACTTGAACACATTCTTCATGACCCCGGTCATCCTCCACAGACTCCTGTCTGTCACCTGTTGGCCACGTAGGTTCCCGGATACCTCATTCTAGAGGTATTCAATACATACTTCATACTACATTCTGATCCCGATCAGTCTCACCATGGTTTTCAAGACCGTCCGTTCCGCTGCCTCAAGCACGCCAGCTTTCAGTCTTCAGTCTGTGCGACATCCCGCCTGGATGTCAGGGAGCTCTGTCCATCCTGACAGACTCCCAAGACCCTCACAGTCTCAGTACAGACTCACGCTACACTCCTTCACCATGTGCCAAACACTTCCTTAGATACCTGTAGCCACTCCCCCAGCTATGGTATGGAGCACATGGTCTGGTCACATGCACGACCTCATCACAGGTCCTCAACAAAAGCTCACAACTACCAGTGGGCAGTGTATGTGTGGTTAGCCAGTCCCACCCAGCTCACAAGCTAACCCTGTAAAGCCACCCTAGAAATACACACGACTCTTATGGGACTACAAGTCAGGAACAACACTAACTTGGCTTACAGTGCAGAGGAGCTCTGCAACATATACCTTCCATTCACAATACTGCCAGGGCCTATTTTACCACTCAAATCATGCCTCCATGCATATCCCGAGGAGCATACACAGTGCCCTCTAGCTGTAGCATGGGTCACTACACCACAATAGCCATGAAAATAAGAAAAATCTTTAAATGAGATGTGTCCAAACTTTTGGTCTGTACTGTACATCTCTGCACAGTGGACCCCAGGTTGCGATTGAACTTTATTATTTTATTTAGTGCAATCCGCCAATCCTAACAAATACTTTTCCAAATTTGCCTTGACTATTAAACTGCTGAAATAAATTATTCAAATGCTGCCTATCTGTGCTGAGGATTCTTAGAAGCACTGAAGAAGATTAACTGGTTTACTTATTTTCTGTATACTCTATAGTTACATCATCAGTAACCCAAGTGACCCAGTTCAATGACAGCCATATATGCCCATACAATAATTCTGCGTCAATCAGAGGTGTATCTAGCTTTTCCTGCACCCGGGGCAAAGGATCAGTTTGGCGCCCCCCATGTATATATCGTATTTTAACAAAACAATAACATACTAAACCTAAGCTAGTCAGTGGGTATGAATAAAACTGCTGGTATACCTGTGAGGCTGTTGGTGATGTAATAAGAATTTGCTATGTTCCACAATTGAATAGTCTAAAATTTAATTTCTCCCCCCTATAATGTCCTCAGATTTCAACCCCCATAATGTCCTCAGGTTTCTGCCCCCATAATGTCCTCAGGTTTCTGCCCCCATAATGTCCTCAGATTTCAGCCCCCATAGTGTCCTCAGATTTCTGCCCCATAATGTCCTCAGGTTTCTGCCCCCATAATGTCCTCAGATTTCTGCCCCTATAATGTCCTCAGATTTCTGCCCCCATAATGTCCTCAGGTTTCTGCCCACATAATTTCCTCAGGTTTCTGCCCCATAATGTCCTCAGCTTTCTCCCCCCATATTGTTCTCCGGTTTCTGCCCCCATATTGTCCTCAGATTTCTCCCCCCTCCTCCCATATGTTCCTCATATTTCTCCACCACATGCATCTGTCTGCCCCTGGCCTTGCCCTCACACACTGTCCTCAATTTACTGCTCCTGCTCCCTCCCTATCCATGTGTCTGCAGCCATCCCCCAATCTCACATATTCCCTTGCACCGACCCGAACCATCCCTTCCTAGCCCCCAGAGCATGTTCTAATTTCCACCATTAATCTTCTTCGGTGTCTTCAGCTCCATTACCCGTCTGGAGCACTTACCACCAACCACAATGCTGCCTCACTGCCTGACTGTGTCTTCGCCTCTGAAGTGCTGGCATGTGACGTCAGCAGCATGATCATGTAACCTGATCATGCTGATGGCGCTTCATTGATGCGGAAGTGCCGGCAGCGGTCTGGGCTTACATCAACAAGTGAGTCATGTGTACTAGCGTCTGAAGACACCTGAAGACGCTAGTACACAAACAACGAGCTGAACTTTCTCTGAGCCGGCTGTCAGTTTGACAGCCGGCTCAGAGAACGGGAGAATCTTAGTGTGGGGGCGGCAGAATGCATCAGGCGGCCCAATAATGCCCCCGTTGGCTGCGCCCGGGGCACATGCCCCGACTGCCCCCCCTGGATACGCCTCTGGCGTCAATCATGTTTGCAGATAATTGGTATGATTCAGATCATGAACCTTTCCTTTACTTTTTCATACCGTTCTCCTCAAATCATTCTGGTACAGATGAATCTTGGTTTAATTTGTCCTTCTGCTATTGACAAGAACTTGGCATGCTTTTTCAATGTTTTCTAGCAAGATTTTTTCTGTCCTTTTAGCTCTTGCATGTTACTAATGATTTACATCTTGAGATAAACTGCCTGGATTTATATGTATGAAGATGTATTTTGATTGAAGACTTGATACATTTATTTCCTTCAAGTATTCTTGGCTGGCCTATATATTGTGAAGTAGTTTTTCCTTACCAAGAAAAGGATTCTGCATGCCTGCACTTTTGCTGGCCAATTGCCGTTGCCTAACTTATCAGTGCATTCCTTCTTTTAAGCAATGCATCAAATTGCACATTGGCCACTTTTAGGGTATGTGCAAATGATATCTTGGAAAAGCACTCAATAAACATTTAAAATAATGAATATTTGCACAGCAATGTCAAAACAACTTGCTGTGTAGATGTTTTGTCTTTTTGACCTTTTTTTAATTGCCTAACGCTTAGAAAGTCATTGACCGTGTCAGTGACCTGAAAATTCTTTAGAAGTTGCCATTACTACTATATACAATAAAAAAGTGGCAAAAAATGACCATGGTGACGCTAAAAAAGACACTTTAGGAAAAACAAAACCGGTGTTTTCCTGATCCATCCATCTTCCCCTGGAAAAAAATTCTTCAGATATTTCAACATCTATAAGATGCCATGTGCACATATCTTTAAACTTTCTGCTATTTTCTATTAGTTTTTTTATCCTAATTTTGGACATCTTAATTTACCAAACACATGAAAAAGCTGTCAGCTTAACACCCTTCATTCAACAGCAATCTTTCCAGACTTTCCCATACACTGTACACATGAATGATTGTTTGGCCAAGTATTCATGTGTTTTCAAAGACTAAAGGGTATGCCACACTAAACAACATCGCTAACGGGATCGCTAAAAAATGTCACTATTTAGCGATCCCGTTAGGATGTTGTTGTGTGCGGCATCTACCAGCGACGTGGCCCCTGCTGAGATCCTGCTGTGATCTCGCTCGTCGCTGACATCGTTCCGGACCCTATTTGATCGTCGGCGCCCCCGCTGGTAAGTATATATCGCTGAGTGTGGCACCTTTTCTTAGCGATTTAGCGGTACTTTTGTACCGCTAAAGTCGTTAAGGAGATCGCTAACCGCGATAGCGTCCTTAACGACATCGCTAAGTTAAGCCGCTATCAGCGATATAGAAACAATCCCGCTAGCGATCGCATTAGTATGCGTCGTTATCGTGATCGCTAGCGGGATTGTTTAGTGTGGCAGTACCTTAAAAAGGGGAGAAAGCACATGCGAGACTCCTCGAGCAGTGATTAATCTTGCAGATAATAAAAAGATCTAGAGTTCACATATAAACTGCACAATCCTTCACTCCTCCAATATCATTAGAGTAAATGCAAATTCAACACTTGTAATCAACTCCAGGACCATTATTGCCTTAATTTGTCAGGAAGTAATGGAGTAACCGCTCACACTGGACTATAAAATGGCTTATCCGTCAATTCTACAATTACTATTGAGCCTTTGGTAATTAGGCCAGTATAAAAATGTTTGTAATTCCTAAACCGCTGAATCTCTACACCTGAATAGCATCCTGATAGTTTTCAAATCTATTGTACTTGTGTACAGAGGCCACATTATGAAAATTGTGTCCGCATCCGATTACTGCTGAGCACAATAAGATGCATAGACTAACTTTATCTTTGGTGCAATTTAAGTTACAGATATACCGTAATAAGTAAGGTATAACATTAAAACCGTTTAGTTCACAAGCTGCCGGCAGTTGGCATTTTTCGCACTGTACAGTAAACACACACGGCTTTACAAAGAAATGGGTTAGATAACTAAATACACTTATAAAAATAATATTAAAAATAATAGATATCAAAACGTAAAAAAAATCGCAGAGGACCAACCGTATGGTTGACTAGTCAAAAAGCCAGTCTCTGAAGGCTTCTCTCTGCGCGCTCCCTAAGAGTGATGGGTATCTCACTGCGTGCTTGTATAGGGAGAGACCTGTCAGCCATTGACAGCAGCCAGGAGAAGCCGCCAGGGACCCATATTTTCAACTAGTCAACAGTATGACTTGATCTCCGACTGCCCTCTGAAGCATGCTTTTCTATGAAATGCCGCAGCATTTCAGAGTCAAATGTACATGGCTGACATCATACAACCAGCGTCTGATTCATGCAACCATGGTTCGGGCAGCGTGTATCTGCTGTCAAGTGTTAATGCTAAACTGCAACTTTTTTACCATACCTTTAGCAGATGTCATATGCATATTGGAGTGCACGCCAGCTGCTTCTTTTACTACAGTTTTACATACAGTCTTATATATTATAAAGTCACATATTGGTTAAACAGAGATTTACTTGGATTTACATTGGATCCATAAGTTGTTTTCAATTACTATGCTCTAGGTTATTCCCCTGTTAACACCGATTAGCTATAAGACAACATATGTCACTCCTATGGGAAACATTGTGACAACGCCTCTTCTTTTCTACCATAATAAACACTAAATTGCTCGACTAGAGTGCAGGGGTCCCAGGTTACCTGCACTGTATTTCAGGAAAATAACCTTATATATCCACACTGCAGCAGAACATTATATTATACAGGAAAAGTGCACACTAGAATTGCATGACGTGTAACACTTATAAATGTAGGGCTGGGTACTTGGTAAGGAAATATACAAA
The DNA here is from genome assembly GCA_033576555.1 of Oophaga sylvatica. Lineage (NCBI taxonomy): Eukaryota > Metazoa > Chordata > Amphibia > Anura > Dendrobatidae > Oophaga > Oophaga sylvatica. The sequence goes on from JARQOD010000006.1 coordinate 317,202,626, forward strand.
AAGTAAAATACTACCTAAATAGGAAACACTTTGTAAAATTGACATGGAACCTGACAGACATTTTTTGTTGACAGAAAATTAACTTTGCAACCAGTGTCAAGCAGCTGCTGACAAGGTAATAGGGTGAAACATAAGGTTTATGGAGGCACATCGTGAGGACAGGGTTCTACCTCTTTACAAATCACAAATTGCTGCATTTGCCAGAATTTTTTTTTAATTCAAATATGCTAATGAGGTGCAGGTGGCACCCTTATCATGGTCGAGTAGTTCAGTACATCTTTCGACATGTTTGTTTTCCATCTATCAACCATCTTCTGTTAAGCTAGAACTGTCAATCAAGGAAGCAGAGGACTTGGCAGTACAGGAAAGCCACCCAGGAGATAGGAAGGGGAAGGACTGCAGCTGACATGATTAAGAGACAGTGTGGAGAAGAAACAGTAAGTGAAGCAGACAGGATTTTTTAAAGAGTGGTAACGACAACATGGATTCTTGATTGTTAAAATGGTTTTAGTAATTAGTGAAAAGGAGTGGGATATAGAGAATTGTCCCCTTCAGTTTGACAGATTGTATAATGATGACTTGCAGTCCAGTCAAACAGCTAATGTATTGTACAGTATATGTGCTTGAACGCTACTAGTGATTAGTCTAATGAAAAGGAATGTGTTAATTGGCACACAAATACATATACATACACTTCAAGTTACATAAAAATTCCAACATCTTTTTTTCCATCAATACATAGAGAACATCACATGGAGAAATATGGTGAAGTTCTCTATGAATGGATTGAAAAAGTGTGTGTTTTAATTTCTTATGTGAATTGAAATGTTTTTGTTTTTGCAAGTACAATGTGTGATATTCTGTGAGGAGGGTAGGATATATACAGTGGCGACCAAAAGTTTTCTATTTTTTTTAAAGGGAACCTATCAGCAGGATAGTGCACAGTAAACTACAGACTCTGTCAGGTTGGCACCGTTATACTGATTAAAATGATACCTTGGTTGATGAAATCCATCTTGTGTTTGTTGTGTAATCTTTATTTTCAGTTTTGAGTTAATGATATGCTCGTGCTCCGGGGCGGCCTATGGGGTGGTGGTCTTCATGTGGTGCTCTGATTAGGTATTCATCAGTATGGCTTCTGACAGGTCACTGATCCCACAGTGACCTGCAACCTAGTTTACATAATGAATATTCTATATATTGGAAAAAAAAACACCTTCAGCAGGCAGGCTCTGGCCGCACCTGCGCTGTAGCAGCGGCGAATGCGATAGATGCTACTGCACAGGTGCCGGTGGTGCCATCTTGCTAGAGAAAAAAAAATTGTCCACTTCCAAGATGGAGCTGCCAGGCACCTGAGCAGTAGCATCTATTGGATCGCCAATAGATGCTGCTGTGCAGGCGTAGCTGCGCTATTTTGAGACAGTTTTTTTTTTTATGAATTTATTTATAACATCAAATAAAAGAATTACATGCTCATTATACATGAGATTAGGCTGCAAAGCAGGTGCCACCGCCGGCACCTGCCTGCTGAAGATGTTTTTCTTTTTTCAATGTATAGGATATTCATTATGTAAAATAGGGGGCACGTCACTGAGGGATCAGTGACTTGTAAGAAGCCATACACATGAATACCTAAGCAGAGCACCACCGGAATACTCTCCCCACAGGCCATCCCAAAGCACAAGCATATCATTAACTCAAAATTGAAAATAAAGATTAAACAACAACCACAAGATGGATTTCATCAACCCAACCATCATTTTAATCAGTATAATGGTGCCAACCTGTCACTGTCTGTAGGTTACTGTGCACAATCCAGCTGACAGGTTCCCTTTAAAGGGAATCTGTCACCCCATTTTTGGATTTTGAGATGAGGCCATCGCCATCAGGGGCTTATCTACAGCATTCTGGAATTCTATAGGTAAGCCCCCGATGTTACCTGAAAGATGAGAAAAACAAGTTATATTATACTCACCCAGGGGAGGTCCGCCGTCCGGTCGGGTCCGATGGGCATCGCAGTCCGGTTTGGCGCATACCATCTTCTAGCGAAGCCATCCTCTTTTCTGCGTCCCGTCGCAGATCCTATGCAGGCGCACTGATCTGCCCTGGTGAGGTCAGAGCAGAGTACTGCAGTGCTCAGGCGCCGGACCTCTCTGACCTTTCCCGACGCCTGCGCACTGCAGTACTCTGCTCTGCTCTCACCAGGCAGACAGATGTTCATAAGCTTAATATTCTGAGAGTGAAGTCAGGCAAAAGCCAAAAAGTGGAAAACTTTCTCCAAAGTTGATCACATTATTAGGAAAAAGTCAGTATCTGATGTCCATAAAAGTGCTGTACACCCAAGGGAAAGAGACACATTGGTCTCAGGTGTTGTGGTCGGATAAATCCAAGTTCAGTCTGTTTGGTAGTGATGGCAAGCACCATATATACCGCCCAATTGGAAAATGTAAGGATGTTAGGTACCAAACATCTACAGTGAAACATTGTGGTGGCAATATCATGGTTTGGGGCTGATTTTCTGCATCTGTCATTGGCCCTCTGCATATAATTGATGGAAATATGAATGCTATCATGTACAAGGATATACTGAAGATTGTAATGCCGCCACATAGTGAAACCAAAGTAGGCAGGGGCTAGAAATTTCAGCAAGACAATTATGCTAAGCCTGCATCCAATTTAGTGAAAAATTGGTTAGCAAAGAGAAATGTTTGCCTATTGCAATGGCCAAGCCATTCTCCTGATTTAAACCCTATAGAGCACCTTTGGGATGAGTTTGGGCGACGAGTTAAGACCGTACCCATAGCAATAAAGATTGTTTGTAGATTTGCAAATGGAATGGAGCAAGATCCCTCAAGATGTCTTGAATACCCTAGTGGCTTCAATGCCCGTCGGTGTGGTACAATAATTAAAGCAAGAGGTTATGCTACAAAATACAAAGTTATGGCATTGTAAACAATTAATTACTCTCTATGTTGTGATCAATAAATAGTATATGCAAAACGTTGGCAGTCAGTTTTCTTTAATTAAATGACCATATCTACAGGTCCTTCTCAAAAAATTAGCATATAGTGCTAAATTTCATTATTTTCCATAATGTAATGATTAAAATTAAACTTTCATATATTTTAGATTCATTACACACCAACTGAAATTTTTCAGGTCTTTTATTGTTTTAATACTGATGATTTTGGCATACAGCTCATGAAAACCCAAAAATCCTGTCTCAAAAAATTAGCATATCAAGAAAAGGTTCTCTAAACGAGCTATTACCCTAATCTTCTGAATCAACTAATTAACTCTAAATACATGCAAAAGATTCCTGAGGCTTTTAAAAACTCCCTGCCTGGTTCATTACTCAAAACCGCCATCATGGGTAAGACTGCCGACCTGACTGATGTCCAGAAGGCCATCATTGACACCCTCAAGCAAGAGGGTAAAGGTACTGCCACACTACTCGATCCCGCTAGCGATCTCGTTAGCGTTGCATACTAATGAGATCGCTAGCGGGATTGTTTCTATATCGCTAAATGCTGCCGCATTTAGCGATATAGTTAACGACGCTATCGCCGTTAGCGATCTTCTTAACGACTTTAGCGGTACAAAAGTACCGCTAAATCGCTAAGAAAAGGTGCCACACAGCGATTAGATACTTACCCAGCGGGAGCGCCAGCGATGAAATAGGGTCCGGAGCGATTCCAGCGACGAGCGAGATCACAGCAGGAAGCTCGTCGCTGGAAGCTGCCGCACTGAACAATATCGCTAACGGGATCGCTAAATAGTGACGTTTTTTAGCGATCCCGTTAGCGATATTGTTTAGTGTGGCATACCCTTAAGACCCAGAAAGAAATTTCTGAACAATTAGGCTGTTCCCAGAGTGCTGTATCAAGGCACCTCAATGGGAAGTCTGTTGGAAGGAAACAATGTGGCAGAAAACGCTGTACAACGAGAAGAGGTGATCGGACCCTGAGGAAGATTGTGGAGAAGGACCGATTCCAGACCTTGGGGGACCTGCGGAAGCAGTGGACTGAGTCTGGAGTAGAAACATCCAGAGCCACCGTGCACAGGCGTGTGCAGGAAATGGGCTACAGGTGCCGCATTCCCCAGGTAAAGCCACTTTTGAACCAGAAACAGAGAAGCAGCACTGGGCTACAGAGAAGCAGCACTGGACTGTTGCTAAGTGGTCCCAAGTACTTTTTTCTGATGAAAGCAAATTTTGCATGTCATTCGGAAATCAAGGTGCCAGAGTCTGGAGGAAGACTGGGGAGAAGGAAATGCCAAAATGCCTGAAGTCCAGTGTCAAGTACCCACAGTCAGTGATGGTGTGGGGTGCCATGTCAGCTGCTGGTGTTGGTCAACTGTGTTTCATCAAGGGCAGGGTCAATGCACCTAGCTATCAGGAGATTTTGGAGCACTTCATGCTTCCATCGGCTGAAATGCTTTATGGAGATGAAGATTTCATTTTTCAGCACAACCTGGCACCTGCTCACAGTGCCAAAACCACTGGTAAATGGTTTACTGACCATGGTATTACTGTGCTCAATTGGCCTGCCAACTCTCCTGACCTGAACCCCATAGAGAATCTGTGGGATATTGTGAAGAGAAAGTTGAGAGACGCAAGACCCAACACTCTGGATGAGCTTAAGGCCGCTATCGAAGCATCCTGGGCCTCCATAACACCTCAGCAGTGCCACAGGCTGATTGCCTCCATGCCACTCCGCATTGAAGCAGTCATTTCTGCAAAAGGATTCCCGACCAAGTATTGAGTGCATAACTGAACATTATTATTTGATGGTTTTTTTTTTATTTTGTTTTAAACACTTTTATTTTATTGGACGGATGAAATATGCTAATTTTTTGAGACAGGATTTTTGGGTTTTCATGAGCTGTATGCCAAAATCATCAGTATTAAAACAATAAAAGACCTGAAAAATTTCAGTTGGTGTGTAATGAATCTAAAATATATGAAAGTTTAATTGTAATCATTACATTATGGAAAATAATTAAATTTAGCACTATATGCTAATTTTTTGAGAAGGACCTGTATATTCTAAAGGATTTTGGTTAAAATTAAGGTCTCACATGATGACAACTTCATACACCACAAAAATGGCATCACAACAACCAGATAAAAGTAATAACATTTTTTTTTTATAAAAAAGCAAAACTTTTGGTCTCCACAGTATATTAAAATTATTTTCTGTCCGACAAACAAATCCAGCATGTGTTTATAACTTCAATAAAGAATCCACATGATAAAAAAATCCACATAATGAAGGCTTGATACATGCAGTTAGCTAGCAGGATGTGATAATAAATTACGGTCCTCTACGGTCCTTGGTTTTGGATCGAGGAGGTCAGAAACGCATTGCCTTTCACCTGTTCTCATTTTTTATTTTCATTATATCTAACTGCATGCATTTGGCCTTCATTATGTGGATTTTTAATTATGTAGATTATCCACTGAAGTAATAAATTTGAAATATTTTAGAGCAACGTGCTGGCTTTGTGTCTTAGTCTAAAATTCATTGGAGAGCTGTCTGTCTATGCCATGAGCTGGATGGTATTTTTTCTTCTTCTATTGAAATTATTTTGCTTTTGGAAGTATAATAGGTGACAGGGCCGCCATCAGGGCATGACAACCCTTACGAGTGTATGGGGCCCGGTGATTGGGGGGGTCCTTCGCCCGAGCTCGCTGGCAGGCCGGTCTGCGCTCGGGCCCGGGGCCCCCAACATTTTGAGGCTCCCCCTCGTTTGTCATAAAGCATAACCCGGCGTCTGCCTGGCCCCCCCCCCTGTGAGGCACGGGCCCTCCTCCCCCCGCCACTGCTTTGAACTATACCGAAGTCCGCCGGTACAGTTCAAAGCAATGATGGAGGAGAGCGCGTCAGCTGATGCTCCCTCTCCCATCATTCCCCGCTCTGTCTCTGACACAGCGGGTGCGCAATGACGTCATCGCGCACTCACTGTGTACCAGGCAGAGCAAGTGATAGGAGACGGGAGCAAGCGCGGGCACCAGGAGAGGTGGGGAGTGTTTCTTTTTTTTTTTAAATATGTCTGCGTACTGAACTGTGGGGCCATTCCTGGGGGGTGGAGGGTGAGAGATGAGGGCTGTGCAATGTGGGCTCAGCTATTATACTATTTGGGCCCTGCTGTATACTATGTGGGCCCTGCTGTGCAATGTGGGCCCAGCTATATACTATTTGGGCCCTGCTGTATACTATGTGGGCCCTGCTGTGCAATGTGGGCCCTGCTATATACTATTTGGGCCCTGCTGTATACTATGTGGGCCCAGCTATATACTATGTGGGCCCAGTTATATGCTATGTGGGCCCAGCTGTATACTGTGGACCCTGCTATATACTATGTTGGCCCTGCTATATACTACGTGGGCCGCGCTATATACTATGTGGGCCGCACTATATACTATGTGGGCCATGATATATACTATGTGGGCCGTGCTATATACTATGTGGGCCCAGCTATATACTATGTGGGCCCAGCTATATACTATGTGGGCCCTGCTGTATACTATGTGGGCCCTGCTGTGCAATGTGAGCCCAGCTATATACTATTTGGGCCCTGCTGTATACTACGTGGGCCCTGCTGTGCAATGTGGGCCCAGCTATATACTATTTGGGCCCTGCTGTGCAATGTGGGCCCAGCTATATTCTATTTGGGCCCTGCTGTATACTATGTGGGCCCTGCTGTGCAATGTGGGCCCAGCTATATACTATTTGGGCCCTGCTGTATACTATGTGGGCCCAGCTATATACTATGTGGGCCCAGTTATATACTATTTGGGCCCAGCTATATACTGTGGGCCTGCTATATACTATGTGGGCCCTGCTGTATACTATGTGGGCCCTGCTATATACTATGTGGGCCCTGCTGTATACTATGTGGGCCGCGCTATATACTATGTGGGCCCAGATATATACTATGTGGGCCCAGCTATATACTATGTGGGCCCTGCTGTATACTATGTGGGCCCTGCTGTGCAATGTGGGCCCAGCTATATACTATTTGGGCCCTGCTGTATACTATGTGGGTCCTGCTGTATACTATGTGGGCCCAGCTATTATACTATGTGGGCCCTGCTGTATACTATGTGGGCCCTGCTGTATACTATGTGGGCCCTGCTGTGCAATGTGGGCCCAGCTATATACTATTTGGGCCCTGCTGTATACTATGTGGGCCCTGCTGTATACTATGTGGGCCCAGCTATACACTATGTGGGCCCAGCTATATACTGTGGGCCCTGCTATATACTAAGTGGGCCCTGCTGTATACTATGTGGGCCCTGCTATATACTTTGTTGGTCCTGCTATATACTATGTGGGCTGCGCTTTATACTATGTGGGCCGCGCTATATACTATGTGGGCCCAGCTATATACTATGTGGGCCCAGCTGTAAACTATGTGGGCCCTGCTGTATACTATGTGGGCCCTGCTGAATACTATGTGGGCCCAGCTATATACTATGTGGGCCACGCTATATACTATGTGGGCCCAGCTATATACTATGTGGGCCCTGCTGTATACAATGTGGGCCACACTATATACTATGTGGGCCCAGCTATATACTATGTGGGCCCAGCTATATACTATGTGGGCCCTGCTGTATACTATGTGGGTCCAGCTATATACTATGTGGACCGCGCTATATACTATGTGGGCCGCGCTATACGCTATGCGGGACGCGCTATATACTATGTGGGCCCTGCTGTATACTATGTGGGCCTGCTATATACTATGTGGCCCTGCTATATACTATGTGGGCCCTGCTATATACTATGTGGGCAGGATTGGAGATGATGGGGCATGACTGCAGACACATGGGGCAAGATTGCAGAAAAAAGGGGCAGGATTGCAGACACGGGGGCAGGATTGCAGACATGGGAGCAGGATTACAGACACGGGGGCATGATTGCAGACACGGGGCATGATTGCAGACAGAGGGGGCAGGATTGGAGACAGATTTTGCAGGATCATGGGGCAAGATGGATACGATGGAGACAGATGGGGAAATCATATGGGGGCAGAATGGATACTCATGAGGGCAGGATGGGAGAACAAATGGCTGGAGCCAGGAATGAGACACACGGGGGCCAGGATGGGGATGTTAATACCATAGGGGCAAATTAAGGGATATTATTACTGCAGTGATGTATTGTCATGTGTGCATTACCACGAAGATCGTCGCGGTTGCACATGTTGACTTCTCACAGCTGAGTTGCTGTTTCTTTGTGTTTGGCAGCTAGGGAGTTAATTCTGTCTGTGCTCGGTGCTGGGACTGGGTGCAGTTTCTCCTGGCTGCAATTGATTATTTGTTGATTGGTTTCCTTTAAATTCCTGGTTGTCTGTTTTGGGAGTTGCCAGTGAAATCCTTCATTCAGACCACAGATAGGAATGAATCTGTATTGACTTAAGTTGAGAGCTCCTTAGCTGTTTTAAGCTCAACTTGCTTATAGTTTATTTCCCAGACCATTTATGTTCCTTCGGTGTTTGAGTGTGTATGCAAGTGAGTGCTATCCTGTCTGTCTTATATGTCTAATCTATGTATTTAGCTGAGATCAGCCCATATCCCTTTGGTGGTAATCAGGATCCTTCTTAGGACTGATTACAGGGTTCAGGGTCTGACAGGAGACAGGGGTAGGCTGGAGACTTGGACCTCTGAACCATTATCAGTACCTCCAAGCTAAGGGATTAGTTAGAACCCCAGTGCAGGGTCAGGTTAGACCCGGTCCTCCTCTTTCCAGTTACAGCTCATCAAGTCCTCAAGATTAACCCTGAGTTCAACTATATCGTTCTGCAGAGATTGTGGCAGGTAAATCTATTTTATACCTACATTCTAATGTTGCTAAACTATATGTTGTATAGAGTGTGGTTCCTGTATAAATAGTTTACTGACATTGTATTCAAATCATTAGACAGCGTGACATTTTCACTGGCCTTAAAAAATTATCTATAGTTACCATGGATCCAGTAGCCCAGCTGGCTCTGCAGTTGCAGGGATTATCCATGGAGCTGACGGACATTAAGTCCAAAGTTTTGTCTCCCCTGGAGCAAACCAGAGTTGAACCTAAAGTTGCTCTTCCAGATAGGTTCACTGGTGGGCGAGACAAATTTTTTACCTTCCGGGAGGCATGTAAATTGTATTTTCGGCTTCGGCCGCGATCATCAGGGAGTGATGAACAGAGAGTGGGAATTGTTATCTCACTTCTTCAAGGGGACCCCCAATCCTGGGCATTTTCCTTCCTCCGGGATCCCCGGCTCTACAGTCTGTAGATCAATTTTTTACTGCTCTGGGATTGGTATATGATGACCCAGATCGGGTCTCTCTTGCTGAGACCAAATTACGTAAGTTACAGCAGGGAGATCGTCCGGCGGAGGAATTTGCTTCTGAGTTTCGTAGATGGGCCACGGATACTCAGTGGAATGACCCAGCTCTTAGGAGCCAGTTTTGTCATGGGCTTTCTGACAAATTAAAAGACGTTTTGGCTCAGTATGAGTCTCCTCCTTCTCTGGAGGCTGCTATGGCCCTAGCTATCCGTACTGATAGACGGCTTCGGGAGAGGGATGAGGTAACTCCACTCCCTGTTGTTTCTCCACCTACTACTAAAGTCCCTTATGTTGAGGTTCCCCTTGTCTGTTCGGATGAGCCTATGCAGTTGGGAGGGACATCTTTTCGTAGTAGGGGATTGGCGGCACGCCGCAGGACTAGAAGGTGTTTTTTCTGCGGGAAAGAGGGACATTTTGTTGGAGATTGTCCATCCCGTGTCTTGTTAAGTAAAAAGTCGCCGGAAAACTGCTAATCCCAGGTTGTGTGGTGGATGACAACCTGGGAGTATGTATTTCATCCGCCGGTTCTCCTCAGTTCCTTGTACCAGTGGAAGTGGTGGTTGGTACTAGAGTGAAGAGATTGTCTGTTCTTCTGGATAGTGGTTCTGGGGCTAATCTGGTTGATGCTCAGTTTGCTCAGGCTCAAGGTATGCATCTGAGTGTATTGGTCAAACCGATCCCTATTTTCTCCATTGACGCCAGGCCTCTCGGCCAAGGTAGCTTTGTTCATGAGGTTCATAACATTGACCTTCGGATAGGGGCAATACATAGGGAACAATTATCTTGTTATGTGTTGGAGGGTCTACCTACTCCCATTGTGTTGGGACTTCCTTGGCTGGTTAAACATAACCCTGTGATTAATTGGCAGTACAGGGAGATAAGCCAATGGGGTGAGTTTTGCAAAAGCAACTGCATGAACACAGTCATCAGTGCGGTCGTGCCTAGTACATTGCCTCCTTTTTTGGAGGATTTTGGGGATGTTTTCTCTGAGGAGGGGTGTCGGGAGTTGCCTCCTCATCGCGTGTATGACTGCTCTATTAATCTACTTCCTGATGCTAAGTTGCCTAAAGCTAGGTTGTATAATCTCTCTGGTCCTGAAAGACAGGCTATGAAAGATTATATTTCTGAAAGTCTGGCCAAAGGGCATATTAGACCTTCATCTTCCCCTGTGGCCGCGGGGTTCTTCTTTGTGAAGAAAAAAGATGGAGGCCTACGCCCTTGCTTGGATTTCCGAGAACTTAATCGGATTACTGTTCGAGATCCGTATCCACGTCCTCTTATTCCTGATCTCTTCAATCAAATTGTTGGCGCCAAATGGTTCTCTAAATTGGATCTCAGGGGGGCGTATAATCTGATTAGGATAAAAGAGGGGGATGAGTGGAAAACGGCGTTTAACACGCCGGAGGGACATTATGAAAACCTGGTCATGCCTTTTGGTCTGACTACTGCTCCAGCAGTATTCCAACATTTTGTTAATGACATTTTTCGTCACCTTGTGGGGGTGTTTGTGGTCGTATATTTGGATGACATTTTAATTTACTCGCCAGATCTTGTGTCTCACCAGGAGCATGTGAGACAGGTGTTGCAGATCTTGCGAGACAATAAACTATACGCCAAACTGGAGAAGTGTGTTTTTGCCGTACAGGAACTTCAGTTTTTGGGTTTTTTGTTGTCAGGCTCCGGTTTCCGGATGGACCCTGAAAAGGTGGGAGCAGTACTTGAATGGGATCAGCCAGGGGATCTTAAGGCTCTGCAGCGTTTTTTGGGGTTTGCTAATTACTACCGGAAATTTATTTGTAATTTCTCGTCTGTCGTCAAACCTCTCACTGACATGACGAGAAAAGGGACGGATTTTTCTAAGTGGTCGGACAAAGCTTGCCAAGCCTTTTCCTCTTTAAAAAGATGTTTTGCTTCGGCACCCGTTCTCATCCAACCAGATGTATCTCAGCCGTTCATTGTGGAGGTGGACGCGTCTGACGTAGGAGTGGGTGCTATATTGTCCCAGGGTCCGTCCCCTGGTAAATGGCATCCGTGCGCTTTCTTTTCTAAGAAATTGTCGTCCGCCGAAAGGAATTATGATATCGGCAATAGGGAACTTTTGGCCATTAAATTAGCTTTTGAAGAATGGCGTCACTTTTTGGAGGGGGCAGTCCACCCGGTCACCGTTATTACTGATCACAAGAACCTGCTGTATTTAGAATCCGCTAAGCGTCTGAATTCCAGACAAGCTCGATGGTCGTTGTTTTTTACCAGGTTTAATTTTGTCGTCACTTATCGTCTGGGGTCTAAGAATGTAAAGGCTGATGCTTTGTCTCGCAGTTTCCCAGGGGCCGGGAAAACGGACGACCCTATTCCTATCCTTCAGGAGGGGGTGGTAGTGTCGGCTGTATGTTCTGAGCTTGAGGAGGAGGTGTTAGAGGCTCAGGGGGACGCCCCTGCAGGACCTCCAGGGAGACTGTTTGTCCCGAATCAGTTGAGACAAAAGGTTATTGAGGCACATCATAATTCTGCTTTAGCAGGACATCCAGGGAGTAAGGCTACTTTAGATCTCCTTTCCCGCCGATTTTGGTGGCCTAACGCTAATAAAGATGTTATAACTTTTGTCGCGTCCTGTGGGGTTTGTGCTCGCTCTAAAACTCCTCATACTCGTCCGTCTGGGACACTTTTACCCTTGAAACTTCCGGAGCGTCCATGGACTCATTTATCTATGGACTTCATTACGGACCTTCCTCCGTCGTCTGGGAATACTGTCATACTGGTGGTTGTTGACAGGTTCAGTAAGATGGCACATTTCGTTGCTCTTCCTGCACTCCCTAATGCTAAAACTCTGGCGCAGGTATTCATTAGGGAGATCGTGAGACTTCATGGGTTGCCTTCTGATGTGGTGTCAGATAGGGGGTCTTAGTTTGTGTCCAAATTTTGGAGGGAATTTTGTTTACGTCGGGGGATGCAATTGTCGTTTTCCTCGGCTTTTCATCCACAGACCAATGGTCAGACAGAGCGTCTGAATCAGAGTTTAGAGACATATCTCCAGTGTTTTGCATCGGAGAACCAGGAGGACTGGTCTTCTTTCTTGCCTCTGGCAGAGTTCGCTCTTAACAACAGGCGGAGCGAGTCCACTGGTAAGTCCCCGTTTTTTGGGGCATATGGTTTTCATCCCCAGTTTTGTACTTTCAATGGGGGGGGTCCTTCTGGGGTTCCTGAGGAGGAGCGTTTCTCGTCGTCACTTGCTTCTGTGTGGCGAGGTGTATTGAATAATTTGAGTACTATGGGAACCGTTACAAACGTATGGCTGATAGGAGGAGAGTTTCTGGTCCAGATCTGAATGTAAACGATTTGGTATGGTTGTCTACCAGGAATATAAAACTTAAAGTGCCCTCCTGGAAACTGGGTCCCAGATTCATCGAGGCCGTACAGGATCAGTTCCATAATTAATCCTGTGGCATTTCGTCTGGAACTCCCTTCTACATTTTAAAATTCATAATGTATTCCACAAATCATTACTTAAAAGGTATGTGGCAACAGTCATACCGTCACCTCTACCTCCTCCTCCAGTGTTGGTCAATGGTAATTTGGAATTTCAAGTATCAAAAATCATTAACTCTCGTCTGAATCGCCGTTCCTTCAGTACTTGGTGCATTGGAAGGGGTATGGTCCGGAGGAGAGGACGTGGGTCCCTGCGTCTGATGTTAACGCAGATCGTTTGGTTCGGACCTTCCACAGAACTCACCCGGGCAGGCCTGGCCCTGAGGGTCCGGAGGACCCTCGTAGAAGGGGGGGTACTGTCATGTGTGCATTACCACGAAGATCGTCGCGGTTGCACATGTTGACTTCTCACAGCTGAGTTGCTGTTTCTTTGTGTTTGGCAGCTAGGGAGTTAATTCTGTCTGTGCTCGGTGCTGGGACTGGGTGCAGTTTCTCCCGGCTGCAATTGATTATTTGTTGATTGGTTTCCTTTAAATTCCTGGTTGTCTGTTTTGGGAGTTGCCAGTGAAATCCTTCATTCAGACCACAGATAGGAATGAATCTGTATTGACTTAAGTTGAGAGCTCCTTAGCTGTTTTAAGCTCAACTTGCTTATAGTTTATTTCCCAGACCATTTATGTTCCATGTTTGAGTGTGTATGCAAGTGAGTGCTATCCTGTCTGTCTTATATGTTTAATCTATGTATTTAGCTGAGATCAGCCATATCCCTTTGGTGGTAATCAGGATCCTTCTTAGGACTGATTACAGGGTTCAGGGTCTGACAGGAGACAGGGGTAGGCTGGAGACTTGGACCTCTGAACCATTATCAGTACCTCCAAGGTAAGGGATTAGTTAGGACCCCAGTGCAGGGTCAGGTTAGACCCCGGTCCTCCTCTTTCCAGTTACAGCTCATCAAGTCCTCAAGATTAACCCTGAGTTCAACTATATCGTTCTGCAGAGATTGTGTCAGTTAAATCTATTTTATACCTACATTCTAATGTTGCTAAACTATATGTTGTATAGAGTGTGGTTCCTGTATAAATAGTTTACTGACATTGTATTCAAATCATTAGACAGCGTGACATGTATTTATTTTATTTTTTGAGGATACTGTTTTAAATGGGGGGTGGTCCTGTTACTGTGCAGAGGAACACTATGTCTCCTTTTTTTCTTCATGTGGTGTAATGTAGAAGTTGGGAAAAACATAAGTAATGTGTTCTGCAAGCCGTCCTCTAGATAACAGTGTTATTTCCTGCAGAGACGAGACCTAGCTGGAAGAAGTGACTGCGGTCTGTGCTGGATGAAAGATGAAAAGCAAAGATAAAGAACTTCACCTAGAGACGTCACTGGTGAGTTAGTGTGCTACCTGTACACTGACACTATACACTATATAGTATATACAGAGCTCCTGTGTATGATGTCACTGGTGATCACTGTATTACCTGTGCACAGACACTGCATACTAAGTACAGATCTCCTGTGTATAATGGCACTTGTGGTGATAGTATTGTTTTTTTTGTTACTGATCAGTATTGTAGTATTCAGTCACTTTGTGGTGGTAGTATGTGGTCTGGACATGGTGTTGCGGTATTTGTTCCTTGTATGTGATATTATTCAGTCACTGTGGTGGTAATATGGGGTCTGGACATGGTGTGGCGGTATTTGTTCCTTATATGTGGTATTATAGGTCACTATGTGGTGGTAATATGTGGTCTGGCCATCGTGCAGTGGTATTTGTTCCTTGTATGTGATATTATTCAGTCACGGTGGTGGTAATATACGGTCTGGTCATGGTGTGGTGGTATTTGTTCCTTGTATGTCGTATTATAGGTCACTATGTGGTGGTAATACTGTCTCGCCATCGTGCGGTAGCATTTGTTCCTTGTATGTGATATTATTGGTCATTTTAAAAATTTAAAAATAAATAAAAATATACCTAAATTGTATTGCATATTTTAACAAATATTTAATAGGTTACAGTAGAGTAGGGCCCGGCCAAAAGTGTCTACTGTGTTGTGATGGCGGCTTAAAAAATCTTTTGGCCAAAACAAATGCTGTCGGCTATATGTGTGATCTGGTGATGGGAACTGTTAATGTATGATAGGTGAGAAGTGGAGTTTTTCCAAGAGAGAGCGGAGGGACTGTGAACAGTTTGAGGGGTGGAGGCAGAGCTGGGGTGGAGCCTGGGCGGAGTCTCAAGGGGGCCCCGAAAATTTTGCCAGTATGGGGCCCCGAAATTCCTAGTGGCAGCCCTGATAGGTGATATTCTGTGGCATGTGTGATATAGAGTTTGCTTACTCTTGCTTGTAATTGTTAACGAGTGACAAGAACTTTGAGGTCTGATTTACTGTCTTAGGCCGGGGTCACACTAGCGATGAATACGGACAAGTGCTATGCGATAAAACATCGCTTATCACTCGGACCAGCATAAATCCATGGGGCAGCACCCATCAGCGTTTTTTTTTCTCAGCCGTATTCTACATGCGAGTGAAATCGCAGCATGCTGCCACTGTTACCGACACTTGGCCCAGTCATGGCGCACTCACACCCATATAAGTCTATGTGTGCGAGTGACGCAGCGCACATCACTCGGATATCATCCAAGTGCTGTGCGATATACGCCGGCCAGGGGTGGGATTAAAATTTTTAACAACAGGTTCTGTGTTTGTGCGTCGTAAAACCACACCCATTTTAAGCCACACCCATTTTTAAAACCACACCCATTTTTAAAGCCACACCCATTTACACACAACTTTTTCTCAAACGTATACAAGTAGGGGCGCAGTCAAACATTTGAAAAAAATAAATTGGAATGGGATCAGAACAGTGCACATTCTGGCCAGCGGCTCTCCTGACCCGAGTGTGACAGCTGCATATATTTCTATTTCTATGTCAGTCATGGATGGAGGCCTGTACACATATCAATGCTGCAGCCAGTTATAGATGGAGGCCTGTACATATTTACTGCTGCAGCCAGTCATGGATGGAGGCCTGTACACATATTACTGCTGCAGCCAGTCATGGATGGAGGTCTGTACACATATCAGCGCTGCGGCCAGCTATGGATGGAGGTCTGTACACATATCAGCACTGCAGCCAGTCACGGATGGAAGCCTGTACACATATTACTGCTGCAGCCAGTTATAGATGGAGGCCTGTACACATATCAGCGCTGTAGCCAGTTATGGATGGAGGCCTGTACACATATCAGCGCTGCGGCCAGTCATGGATGGAGGCCTGTACACATATCAGCGCTGCAGCCAGTCATTGGGATGGAGGCCCGTACATATATCAGAGCTGCCTCAGTCCACTCCAGGCAGCGCTGTGTTTTCCTTACACCCAGGATCAATCATTTGGTGACTGGTCATCATTACAATCCATAATCACATGATCTGCATTTTCTGCCATCACCCCCGCCCGGCCCTATGAAGCCCCCAGCCCGGCTAGTTACCGCAACAGCACAACGCAAAGGCCAGGCCCAGCCAGGGCCAAACTTCAACACCGCCCTGAGAGCCCTCGTTGAGTTGAGTCCTTTTCTCTAATGTCTGCAGTGCAGCTGCCGCAGGGCCTTACACACTGTCCACTGACACTAGGGACCGGCCGGGTAGCTAGCAGGGCAGCGGAGTAGCTGTGTGCAGCCTGTGCTGTGCCGCATGCCTCCTCCTCGTGACTGAGAAGATGGCCGCGGCCGCGCTACCCAATCGCCGCACTGCACTCCAGAGATATCAGTGCGCAAGGGCCGGGCCCGGCGGTGTATCATGGTGTGAGTGTATCAGTGTGCCGCGCTGTATGGATTCTGGCTAGGAAGCAGAGCCCGACTCTGGAGTTCCCCTCAGGGCCGGCTCCAGGTTTTTATGGCCCGGGTGAAAGAGTCTCAGTGGGCCCCCTTAACACAGACCACGATTCATGATGCACAGATACTGCAGAGAAATATGGGTATAGCACAACGCTAAACACTTCTTTTCTTCCATTACATGACTGCTACCTATTGTAAATTGTACAATAGCTCAAAAACCGCCAAATCCTCACAGCGCACAGTACAGACTGGACAGTACAGTCCTCCATACAATATTATGGGCACCACATAGTCTCCCCCTCATCACCCATATAATACCCCATGCAGGATGTCACCCCGCCATCCCCCATATAATGCTCCATACAGAATACTGGACCCAATATAATGCTCCATACAGAATACTGGACCACATATAATGCTCCATACAGGATACTGGTCCCCATATAATGCTCCATACAAAATACTGGACCCAATATAATGCTCCATACAAAATATGGAGCTCTCCTCTACACTATGCTGCGTTCTGCACTGTTACGGCTCAGGAAAGGGCGCTGTGGAAAGACTCCCCATTTTCATCATCATTGCCTGCCCATTATCATTATCCTCCCTATCATCATGCCCATATCATTACATTCCCCCATTAATTATCATCATTCTCCATTACATACTCCATCATCATCATGCCTTCCCATTATCATCATCATCGCCTTCCCATTATCATGCTCCATCATCATTTATCATTGCCTCCCCATTAATATCATTATCATCATTGCCTTCCCATTATCATTGCCTCCCCATCATCATCGCCTCCTCACCACTGCCTCCCCCCACCACCATCACACATACAGCACCGCAGGCAGCACTTTCTCACATACACACAGGCAGACACACACACACGCAGCACACACACACACACACACACACACTGATACACACAGACAGACACACATACACACACCTCACCTGTTCGGCGTCCTCGCGCTCTCTGCCACAGCCGGCCGCTGAATGATGACGTCATTCAGCGGTGCTGCTGTGAGAGAGGAAGCGCCAGAGCCCCCTGGAGCTCGGAGCTGCGGCAACGGTGGCACGGGAGAGGTAAGTATTGCGCCGGCCCTTGTTCCTCTCCTTCAAGTTGCGGCGCGCCGGAAACTGCAACAAAGTACCGGATCGCAGTTAAGAATCTCCCCGGTTCGAGGAACCGGCTGCTTTTTTAACAACTGGTTCCACCGAACCAGGGAGAACCGGCTGAATCCCACCCCTGACGCCGGCAATGGAGGAGATAGAGAAATTAGTTTCTCTGCCTCCTCCGCAGCTGTGCTCCGATCCGCTCTGTGCGAGAGGCTCGGAGCACAGTAGCATGACACTTGGCACCCACTCACAGCAGAACAGGAGCCGAGGGTCATTAGCATATCGCATCTTATGCTCTCGCATCGATGCCATATCCTAGTCTAACCTCGGCCTTAAAGTTACACTGCAGACAAGAAAAAATTATTGAAACAGCCTAATTCTAATGGTGAAACTATAGTTGAAGTTTTGGAAGAGGCAAATATTGGATCAATCAAGGTCTTATGTACAAAAATAAAAATAACGATGTTATAATATATGGAATGTGTGAATTGAAAACTGCTATAAAGTGTACTATCATGGACATCTTTTAATAATTGATTTAGAGAGTAATCTTTGTAGCGTTCTTTATTGATTATGGAATAATAATTTGTACAATATGTTTTATTTGAAATGATATTTCTATTTTTTGGTCTGGAATTCTACTATACTGGGTGCAAAGAAGCTTATTAGAATGGATGATGGATGAATGGAACTATGATTGTCAATGTTTGTTATGTGTCGATCATGTCAACGCCAGTGCAGGTTCATTTGTGTTTCATGTTGAAGTGGATAGATTAAGCAAATTTGGGTGATAAAAGGGAGCAAGTGAAGGCCAGACAAAGGGAGGCAGCAACATATGATCTTGTGTTAAGGGAGCAAATAGATGGGACAAAGAAGGCATATATTACACAAAGATAGCTCTTCTGCTCCACCTCTAACGCAGACTAGTCACTCTTATCAAGGGAAGAAGAAAAAGATTTTTCTCTTTTCTGGAGTAACAAACTTGATTAGATTCAAAAGGAGGGGAGCATTAAACAAAGAACAGACCTAAAACCTTCTGACCCCCATTATGATTCTCTGGAACATCTGAATAGTGAAATACAAAATTTAGCAAATGTGACTGGGGATACATTTCCTATTGCAGAATTTGAGGTTTCTAAAGATGCCTCTAGCTTTTACAAATAACAATCCTCCAAAACTCAGTCTGAGATACTGTGCCCGCAACCGATTTCTCCTCAAATGTCTGATTAAGAGGTCAAGTTCCATGTAAGAGGGCAAAAGTTAAGATGGCGATAATTTACATAGATTTCAGATCTGCTTTTGGCATTGCCCGTAATTATGGAACTTTTTAGTATAGTAGCAACTTTGCTTGATTCCTATGCAGAACAATCAAAAATGTAGAAGCAGTATGGGACTTTGTGGACACTTTCACCTCTTTCCAACATCTACAGTACATATATGTTGCAATGCAGGTGTAGGGAGCGGGCTCAAGAGCTGAGCTGCACCATACCCCGCAAATGATGACTGTGCTATACAGCGAGCATCTGTCACTGAGAATAGCATTCAGAAAAAAGATCTGATGTTTGCTGTTAACTCGTTAAATAATACTATCAATCTTTGACAGTGGCATTTAAGGAACACAATCTGGAGAGGCGCCCTTCAGTCCCTTGCTGAGCAATTGCATGGTGCCAATGGGTTGCCATGGCAGCTTGCGAACTGCTGAAGGTGCCCATGGCTAGCACAGAGGTATTCCTTTAAAACCCAACCAGCTGTACTACAGTATACAGAAAAAAAAACAGATGACCACAGGTTCAAGTCTCCCATAGAAGCTAAAAAAAAGATAAAAAGTAAAAAAAAAAGAAGTAAAAAACCCTTAAAATTCAAATCACCCTTTTCCTCCATTAAAAAGCAAAAAAGTAAAAAATAAACGTATTCAGAACTGCTGTAATAATTATATGTATAATTATTTAACCCATACAATAAACTTAAAAAAAAATTGAAAACCCACAATTGTTTTTTTGTCAAAATATATACACCCATAATTGGGTTATCTCAGAAAATGCCAACGCAAAGCAAAGCAAGTACATTGCATGGTAAGATGACTGGTGTCATTAAAAAGTACAACTTAGTGGGAAAGAGATGACCACTCCTAAAGCAAGGGGGAATCAAATGGCAGACGAGATGGCCAAGGCAGCAGACCTCTTGTCACTTATTCAAAAAAACCCTGTTTGGGAGAGAAAAATAGACAAATCGAAGCGCCCTAAGTGCGTAAAAACAATATTATAGTCTTTAAAGGGTACACACTTTTATGCACTCACCTGATAGATGACTAATATGGCTTTAGATTGTGTATCTGTAAAATCCTTCTGAGATACTTTCAAATAGACAGGGCTTGCAGCTTGTGTGTGGCCCAGCTGCGCGTGGCACACATGTCTCCTGGAAAATGCACAGGAAAGGTAATTGTAAAGCCTGATATTCATTCACATCACACATTTCCCAACACTGCCACCAGAGGGCAACTTAGATTATTTAAGTAGTGTGACGTAGCAATAGTGAGTCATTCTAGTCAGTAGAGAGAAGAGACGAGATTCAGTCTAGTTCCTGTCTCAGGACAGGGCAGTTCTAGTCTTGGAGGGAAAGGAGATAAGACTGATTTCTGAAGGAGCTCCTGTAGCTCACCTCATACAGAAGTGGAGGCTAGTACGAGTGGACAAGTGAAGCACTCTAGCCTAGTCAGAGCTGCAACTGAAGCAAGTGAAACAGTTACCTCAGAACAAGCTGTCTGTGTTCTCTAGAACGTGGAAAGTGATTCTCAGAGCTACAGCGTGTATACAGTCTGACGAAATGTCCTGTGAGCTGCTCTGGACAGAGTTTGGAAGGAAAGAAGGAAGGGAACCACTGCAGTTATAACAACGAGGCAACTGAGAACAGGTCAGTGAGCACTGGAAGGAAAGCTTACGACTACAACCACTGCTACCTGTGCTTATGTTAAGGGCAAGAGCAGGGCGACAGGCGAGTGGAAAAAGAAGGACAAGTGACCTAGGTGACAGATCACCTTCACTTAGTAAACCGGACACCGGGGTCCGAAGCGTTGCTAGTGCTTCACGCCTAGTAATAAGAAACACCGGAGGCCTTGCTGGACTTCAAGTCGCAGAAGGTAGCCCTAAGTGCCGATACGTAACCGGGGTCAGGAAGGACAACAGTCTAGCAGGGCCCTGCACAAAAACTAGTTCTATCCAACAGAAGACACCCACCACAATGTCGACCGGGCATAGCTGTTGCATTAAGAGTTAAACTTGACTTTATGCAAGTTAGGACTCACATACACATTAAGGATAAAGGAGGCCTCAAACCTGCTCAGCAATTCCCTGAATGTGCATTCTCCAACCTTACCAGCTTCCCGGGACATACCTGCAACATCTACAAGTAAAGGTATGGAAAGAGACTGCATTGTGTGTGACTGACTTCTTATCCGCACCCTGCATCACCATAGACTTTGAGGGACCAGTCCCACCTGTGGGGGACTTAACATCTAGCTGCCATAACATCCCCTCAGAGATTTACCCTACAGCGCTGGTCAATCAGATCAGAAACCACAGGTGGCGTCACGAACTATCTTTATAATCCCCTGTAAATATTCCCCCATTGTATGAGCGCCCAGGGCCACGGACTGAGCTCTGCTGCCCGTGACATCCCCCATAGACTTCCATGGGCTCGGTGCCGAGTACCCCATAGCCCTGGTACCCACACCACTTGGCGTGTGCGACTCATCTTTGGCGGCACGAACAGGATACGAAGCTTACTGGATGTGAGTCCTGTGTGCCTATTGAACTGTTTAGTGCAAAAAGACTGTGTGCAGTTTTTGGTGATTTTTGGCGCCATTTTCCGCCATTTTGCCGCCATATTCGCGCCTGAGGCTCTGGTGAAGAAGGTGGTGTGCATTGGTGAGCGTGTACCCCCCCTGTGGCGCGAAAGTGATGGGCGCCCTCTCAAAATGTTATTACAATGTCCGTGCCTGCCCCACTGCAAGGGAGATCCGCCTCCTCTTCATCTTCTATGCAAAAAAGAGGAAGCGCAAATCCCGCCCCCACGGAAAAGACCAGATTGTTCCAGATGGAAAGCACAGTCTGGCCTGGAGAGAGATGGCGGAAGGGCAGGAGGTGCTGTGTGGAGGAGCGGCGGCGCGCAGGCCCCGTTCCCCAGAAGAGCTACCGCTTGTGCTGGAGCCGTCCCCAGTACGGGACCCTCAACAAACCATGCTGGAGTTAAAGGAGGAAAATGCGGTGCTCAGAAGATTGATCCAGCGCCGTGCAGACATGGAGGAAACGGAGAGATGCTGGCGTGCCCAGAAACAGCGGCTGCTGTGGGACGCAGTGCTCTCTCCTACAGGAACAACGCCGTTACCTGAACTCCCTGTGTCACCGCTGCAAAAGGCTGAAGGAGAACCGGAGGCCGGCCCCGAAAGAGCTGTACCTTACCCCACCGATGGAGCGGTGGAAGAGAAGGAGGCTGAGGAGGCCCTGCCCGTTCCGGAGTGCCAGCCAGGCCAGGAGGCCACCGCGGAGCACAATCCCCCGGTAGGGACACCGGAGGGGTCCCAGCCATCCCTGCTAGAGATCGACTGGGACGTGATGGAGTATCTGGATGACGTGACCTATGACATCCAAACTGAAAATGCATGGCAACGCCGCGAGCAGGAGAAACAACGCCAGCAGGAGGAGAGAGAGACGCAGCGGGACCGTCAGCGACGCCATGAAGAGTTCCTCGCCGACAAGGAGAGTGTCCGCAGGAATAAAGGTACGCTTCGGGAACCGCGGCGTCAGGGGTGCATCACCAGATTCAAACTCACAAGGGCTGGGGCTTCATCCATGAGCCGGGCCTGTATCAGGAGATCTTCGTGAGTCGCAGGGACGTAGAGTCCCACCTGCCCATCGGACACCCGGGAAGGGATCTCATAAACGGGGACATCGTTAGCTACACACGTCACTGGTGTCTAAAAGGATGGTATGCCCTAAACGTCTCAATTGTCAGCGATCCCGTCCCCGACGCCGGTAATGTACACCATGCCGCAGCGTCCCAATCCCGGGCTCCCACAGCGCCAGGCCGTGCACCAGCATCGCCCCCTGCGTACTCCTCTCCACCCAGGTCTTGCTCAGCATCGCCCCCTGCGTACTCCTCTCCACCCAGGTCTTGCTCTGCATCGCAACCTGCGACCATTTCTGCATCGCAACCTGCGACCATTTCTGCATCGCGACCTGAATTGCACACTGCGGCACCTTTTACAACGCAACCTGCGTTCTACTCTGAGGATGTACCCGTTGGTTCCCTGGAGGATCAAACAAAAGATGTAGCTTCGCAAACATATATTGCAGGACACGATCTTCTTGTGATGGGTTCCCGAGGGCATCGTACACTTCTGGCCCCAGGGATGGAAAAAGTAATTGTCATAAGCAAGAAAGATGAAAAACAGTAGGACCCAGACAGGGGTTTACTGCACCTGAACATGTATAAAGTTGAAGAAGTTTTATTGAAGAAAAATTTGCACTTTATTGAAATGTTTAATAATGTTTTGCTTATTTAAAGTAGAATACCCGGCTGGGTAAAGAGTTAGTGAAATGTGATTTCTCTTGACATGTGAAATGTGTTTTATCATGCAAGGACTGCGTGGCTGTGGACTGTGCCAGCCCAAAAACTTTATTGTAAATAGTTCGCACTTCGGTGCCCCATCTTGGTTTTACATAAAGCCATATCTACCTCTGAAGAAAAACCCGTATGGTGTGGCCTAGAGTGAGGTCTACAGTAATGAAGTCCTGCAGCCCACCCAGGACCCACGTGGGAGGTTTTTGGTGCGGGTCCTCCACAAGAATCTTGTCTTATATTGTATTTATGTGAAAAGTATTTTGATATTTTTCTAATGCCATTGTATACATTGTAACGTTAAAGAGTCCTTACCTCCCGCAAGGGATGAGTTTAAAATGTTTATGTTATATGCAAAACAAAAATGTTTTTCTTTTCTATTTCAGCCCGGGAGTGCTGAGTTTAACTAGGGGGGGATGTGTGGCCCAGCTGCGCGTGGCACACATGTCTCCTGGAAAATGCACAGGAATGGTAATTGTAAAGCCTGATATTCATTCACATCACACATTTCCCAACACTGCCACCAGAGGGCAACTTAGATTATTTAAGTAGTGTGACGTAGCAATAGTGAGTCATTCTAGTCAGTAGAGAGAAGAGACGAGATTCAGTCTAGTTCCTGTCTCAGGACAGGGCAGTTCTAGTCTTGGAGGGAGAGGAGATAAGACTGATTTCTGAAGGAGCTCCTGTAGCTCACCTCATACAGAAGTGGAGGCTAGTACGAGTGGACAAGTGAAGCACTCTAGCCTAGTCAGAGCTGCAACTGAAACAAGTGAAACAGTTACCTCAGAACAAGCTGTCTGTGTTCTCTAGAACGTGGAAAGTGATTCTCAGAGCTACAGCGTGTATACAGTCTGACGAAACGTCCTGTGAGCTGCTCTGGACAGAGTTTGGAAGGAAAGAAGGAAGGGAACCACTGCAGTTATAACAACGAGGCAACTGAGAACAGGTCAGTGAGCACTGGAAGGAAAGCTTACGACTACAACCACTGCTACCTGTGCTTATGTTAAGGGCAAGAGCAGGGCGACAGGCGAGTGGAAAAAGAAGGACAAGTGACCTAGGTGACAGATCACCTTCACTTAGTAAACCGGACACCGGGGTCCGAAGCGTTGCTAGTGCTTCACGCCTAGTAATAAGAAACACCGGAGGCCTTGCTGGACTTCAAGTCGCAGAAGGTAGCCCTAAGTGCCGATACGTAACCGTGGTCAGGAAGGACAACAGTCTAGCAGGGCCCTGCACAAAAGACTAGTTCTATCCAACAGAAGACACCCACCACAATGTCGACCGGGCATAGCTGTTGCATTAAGAGTTAAACTTGACTTTATGCAAGTTAGGACTCACATACACATTAAGGATAAAGGAGGCCTCAAACCTGCTCAGCAATTCCCTGAATGTGCATTCTCCAACCTGACCAGCTTCCCGGGACATACCTGCAACATCTACAAGTAAAGGTATGGAAAGAGACTGCATTGTGTGTGACTGACTTCTTATCCGCACCCTGCATCACCATAGACTTTGAGGGACCAGTCCCACCTGTGGGGGACTTAACATCTAGCTGCCATACCATCCCCTCAGAGATTTACCCTGCAGCGCTGGTCAATCAGATCAGAAACCACAGGTGGCGTCACGAACTATCTTTATAATCCCCTGTAAATATTCCCCCATTGTATGAGCGCCCAGGGCCACGGACCGAGCTCTGCTGCCAGTGACATCCCCCATAGACTTCCATGGGCTCGGTGCCGAGTACCCCATAGCCCTGGTACCCACACCACTTGGCGTGTGTGACTCACTTGCCTCTGGTGGATCCAAGTGAAAGAGCCAGATTCAGGCTCACACAGGACAAGTAAATCAAGAAAGGCACATCCAGCCCATGAATGGCAGCGCTTCCCAGGTCTCAAATCCAAAGATGATATTTCATATTTTTTTTATATGATAAGTTAAAATAGAGGAGATACAACGCGTTTCGGATACAGTATATATCCTTCATCAGGTATCGTAGAAACACAGTACAAATCCTAACAGTATAAAATTCAGTTCCACTTATATATAGTGACAAACCTTTTATCCCAGTCTCAGACACTTGATTTAGGGTGTGGACCAAGTTCAGGAGCACACCCACTGATTGAAAACTATGAAATATCATCTTTGGATGTGAGTCCTGGGAAGCGCTGCCATTCATGGACTGGATGTGCCTTTCTTGATTTTCTTGTCACTTATTGGTATCTCTGTCCATCTGGTGAAGGGGGTAAAGCCCCCATCACACACAGTGATCTCAATAGGTAGATCGCTGCTGAGTCACTAGTTTTGTGACGCAACAGCGATCTCCTCTGCGATATCGCTGTGTGTGACACTGATCAGCGACCGGCCCCCCTGCCGGGTATCCCTGATCGTTGTCCAGGCCAGGATATATTTTTGATCCTTGGTCTCCCGCTGGCCAGCACACATCGCTGCGTGTGGCAGGCAGGAGACCAGTGATCAGCTGGTAACCAAGGTACACATCGGCTTTCCAGGCGCCGGGCGGCGCCTGGAAACCCGATGTGTACGTTGGATACCAGCGCACTGCTGCAGGGGAGCTGGTAACCAAGGCACACATCGGGTTTCCAGGCGCCTCGCAGCGCCTGGAAACCCGATGTGTACTTTGGTTACCAGCTCCCTGCACCAGCGGGTTGGTATCCAACGTACACTGCGGGTAACTAAGCGACGTTACCCGCAGAGTCGCTGTCCTGATCGTTGCCTGAGCTTCCTGTTTGGCAGCTCATCAGCGATCATGTAGCGACACACCAGCGATCCTGACAAGTGCATATCGTTGTCGGGATCACTGGTTTGTCGCTATGTGTGACGAGGCCATTACTCATGGCTTATTGAGTCTCCCGAAGCCAAAAAAAGATGGTTGTATACTGTGGGAATGGCATTTGGAGAATTGGTAAGAAAGTCCCACATCTTGATCAGTGATCTTGCACATGGACCTTTGCATGTTTAGGCTAAGTGCACACGTTCAGGAATATTTGCGTTTTTTTCGCGTTTTTTCGCGGGAAAAAACGCGTCAAAAACGCATGTATTAAGCATCCTATCATTTAGAATGAATTCCGCAAATTTTGTGCACATGGTGCGTTTTTTTCCGCAAAAAAAACGCATCGCGGAAAATCTAGCAGTTTGTCCATTAATTTTGCGGATTTCTAGCGTTTTTCCCTCTTTATTATTGACCTAGAAAGTTCAGGAAAAAATCGCGGTAAAAACGCGTCAAAACCGCGCAAAAAACGCACCAAAAACGCGCAAAATCCGCGCAAAAAAAACGCGCGTTTTTGCCGCGCAAAAAAGTCCGGTTTTGCTCAGGAATATTCTGCAAACATTCTGCAAACGTGTGCACTTAGCCTTAAAGTAAGGTATGTGTGATGTAAAGTGGTGGATATGTGTGATATATTGGGTGGCTCCAGAATTTAACAATGCAGTTGTGAATTATGTGAGAAAGTGAATGATGTGTGTCTGTCAAACCACATGAAAACTGCAACAGTACCTGGAAGACATACTCACTGCTCTTCTTACTTACTCTTCTTACCCATTTTAGAGATTGCAGATTGACTACATTCATCTACTAAAAGTGGGTCTCTACGAGTATGTCTTGTCTTTGTCTATATGGATTTATTTTCAGGATGAGGTCTGGGCCAGTGTCAAATGCAAACACTAAAGCAACAGGCAAGAAACTGATGTAAGGACTTGCATGCAAGCATGGAGTGCCATAAACAATAGAAAGTGACAGGGAAACCTTGGACTGAATGTTTGCTCTTCACTCAGGACAAGTTCACAGAGGAAGAGAAAACTTCTTAATGCTTTTTACCAAGCCCCCAAGACAGGATTATACTTTTCCCCTCCAGGCAGAGATGCTGGAATCAGATCTAGCAGAATATGTTGGCCCAGGTGACATAAACAAATTTATTAATCTATTCAAGACCCCGCAGACACTGTTCAAGTTGGACACTCCTTAAAGCTAGGAGTTTATAAAGCATCACATCAGGAAAGTCTTTGATAAGAGGCTTGATGGCTCCTACTAAGTCCTGTTGATAGCGCCTATGTTAGAGGTGAATCTTCATAAAAATTGAAAGCTCGTACTGAAAATAGTGCAAGCTTCCATAGCAAAACATAATGTATTAAAGCACTGTTACTAATGCCATGGATTATGTCACTACCTAACAGAAGACATAAATGAGATAACAAGTAGTTTTTGTGTGCTATCTCTATCTACAAACCCAAAAGCATCAAGTACTTCGTTAAAGGGATGGATAGGAGAATTTTTTTCAATTGCAGTACAAGTAGCCATAAGCATAAGGCAATGTTTCTATTAGAGACAAAATATTGACAATACAAGAAAAGTGACTTTGTCACCAGACCTTGATTCAAGTAATGTGTCACATACTGGTTTCCATGCTGTTATTTTGATAAAATCACTGCTTATCTAGCAGTCCTCTGGATACTGTGCTATGTATAACCTGGCCTACACCACTGATTGACAGCAGTGTACACAGTAAATTGGCAGAAAGTTTTTACTCAGTGGTGGGGGCACAGAGCAGGAGGACTACATGGCACAAGACAACTAGTCCTCTAGTGATAATCTTCTGGTTATAAAACTGTGACTTTACAGAAGCAACACACAGCCCTGTGAATGACACATCAGTGGAATCAGGGTCTCTGCCCTTACATCATGCTGCGCTCAGATTACATTGCAAAAACCTAAAAAATTCCCTTTAAAGCTAAAATGGTGAACATGGTACCCAACCCTGGGAGTAATGTATAATATGTTAACCTGGACAAAACAGAACTCGGTGGCAATGACTACACCCAATGTTCAGCTAGACTTGCCCCCAAGGTGTTGACAACAGTTACTTCTCATCAGGTGAAAGTCCTTGAAAGCCATGGTTCAGGGGAATTGACTACAATGTATCCAGTGAGCTTATTTCTTATGATCATAAGATCTACAATTATGATGAAGAAGAGTAAATGTGAGAAAAAACAATGTATAATGTGAACACAAATGTTCTTAAGTTCATACGTCATTTCACTATCATCCTTTCCTATCTGTTCTACATTGCTTACTTCGTATTATCACCTTTAGCCAAATTTTTAGACATGGAACTTGGGACATTTCAATGATAACCACAAAGCAGAGGTACCATTACGATGAACAGAATAGGTTTAGTATATGATTTCAGGATGGACGTTTTTGCACTTTGTTTGAATCTGAGCAATAAATATTTCTATATAACCACATAAGTACAGTACAGGCCAAAAGTTTGGACACACCTTCTCATTCAAAGATTTTTCTGTATTTTCATGACTATGAAAATTGTACATTCACTCTGAAGGCATCAAAACTATGAATTAGCACATATGGAAATATATACTTAACAAAAAAGTGTGAAACAACTGAAAATATGTCTTATATTCTAGGTTCTTTAAAGTAGCCACCTTTTGCTTTGATTACTGCTTTGCACACTCTTGACATTCTCTTGATGAGCTTCAAGAAGAAGTCACCGGAAATGGTTTTCACTTCATAGGTGTGCCCTGTAAGGTTTAATAAGTCAGGTTTCTTGCCTTATAAATGGAGTTGGGACCATCAGTTGTGTTGTGCAAAAGTCTGGTGGATACACAGCTGATAGTCCTACTGAATAGACTGTTAGAATTTGTATTATGACAAGAAAAAAGCAGCTAAGAAAAATGAGTGGCCATCATTACTTTAAGAAATGAAGGTCAGTCTAAAAAATTGGGAAAACTTTAAAAGTGTCCCCAAGTGCAGTTGCAAAAACCATCAAGCGCTACAAAGAAACTGGCTCACATGAGGACCGCCCCAGGAAAGGAAGACCAAAAGTCACATCTGCTTCTCAGGATAAGTTTATCTGAGTCACCAGCCTCAGAAATCGCAGGTTAACAGCAGCTCAGATTACAGACCAGGTCAATGCCACACAGAGTTCTAGCAGCAGACACATCTCTACAACAACTGTTAAGAGGAGACTTTGTGCAGCAGGCCTTCATGGTAAAATAGCTGCCAGGAAACCACTGCTAAAGACAGGCAACAAGCAGAAGAGACTTGTTTGGGCTAAAGAACACAAGGAATGGACATAAGACCAGTGGAAATCTATGCTTTGGTCTGATGAGTCCAAATTTGAGATCTTTGGTTCCAACCACCGTGTCTTTGTGCGACGCAGAAATGGTGAACGGATGGACGCTACATGCCTGGTTCCCACCATGAAGCATGGAGGAGGTGTGATGGTGTGGGGGTGCTTTGCTGGTGACACTGTTGGGGATTTATTCAAAATTGAAGGCATACTGAACCTGCATGGCTACCACAGAATCTTGCAGCGGCATGCTATTCCATCCGGTTTTTGTTTAGTTGGACCATCATTTATTTTTCAACAGGACAATGACCCCAAACACACCTCCAGGCTGTGTATGGGCTATTTTACCAAGAAGGAGAGTGATGGGGTGCTATGCCAGATGACCTTGCATCCACAGTCACCAGACCTGAACCCAATCGAGATGGTATGGGGTGAGCTGGACCGCAGAGTGAAGGCAAAAGGGCCAACAAGTGCTAAGCATCTCTGGGAACTCCTTCAAGACTGTTGGAAGACCATTTCTGGTGACTACCTCTTGAAGCTCATCAAGAGAATGCCAAGAGTGTGCAAAGCAGTAAAGCAAAAGGTGGCTACTTTGAAGAACCTAGAATATAAGAGATATTTTCAGCTGTTTCACACTTTTTTGTTAAGTATATAGTTCACATGTGTTAATTCATAGTTTTGATTTCAGTGTGAATGTACAATTTTCATAGTCATGAAAATACAGAAAAATCTTTTCTTTTGGTGTGTCCAAACTTTTGGTCTGTACTGTATATGTATGAAATGCTGTATTTTGATTGGATTAACTATGTGTTTTCATTGATCAACTGACTAAGCAACTACTGTATTATGCATAGAGACGACGATTGTTATATTCTGAAAGACTTTGCTGTGCACACCTAGTGGCTGATTAAACAAGCCTAGTGTTTTGCATGCCAATCTTGGGCTGCAGTAAAAAGCGCTTAATTAATTAAAAGACATGCACCAATGCCAGTCAGAGGCTGCACTATATTGATAAATTAATTGAACATGCTTGGTCACATCCCATTCTTCCCCAATTCTGTCCACTTTTCTAGAGGTTGTAAGATATGTACCCGACTGGTGTAAAAATGCCAAAAGTCCCAAAAATTTTGCAACATTTTAAGACATTTTACACCAGAATTCTTGAGAAAACACCTTGGCATACTGAACCAGCATTGCTACCACAGCATTTTGCAGCGGCATGCTATTCCATCCGGTTTGCGTTTAGTTGGACCATCATTTATTTTCAACAGGACAATGACCCCAAACACACCTCCAGGCTGTGTAAGGGCTATTTGACCAAGAAGGAGAGTGTTGGGGTGCTACGCCAGATGACCTGGCCTCCACAGTCACCAGACCTGAACCCAATCGAGATGGTTTGAGGTGAGCTGGACCGCTCACCGCTTCAATTTTGAATAAATCCCCAACAGTGTCACCAGCAAAGCACCCCCACACCATCACACCACCTCCTCCATGCTTCACGGTGGGAACCAGGCATGTAGAGTCCATCCGTTCACCTTTTCTACGAGCAAAGCAGTAATCAAAGCAAAAGGTGGCTACTTTGAAGAACCTAGTGTGAGACAGTGAAAGCATATGTATTGAATGGGGTGTACATTTCACCTAGGTACTTTGCTGACTGGTATAAGGGAAATGTGTGCCTTTGTAAAACTAGTGGTGGAGAAAGGTCATTACACCATCCATTCAAGTACACGTTTGCAGCTCAAACCCGTGGCCACTCAGGTGATAATTAGGAAACCAGAAGTAGGTGTCTGGGAATACAGACAGAGAGCTTGCTTAGTCTGGACAAGGAGTCCAGGCACAAGAAGGAGTCTCCAGGAGTATGAGCTGTCTCAGTCTGGGTGCTCGATGTACCCCGGACACAGGAGTAGTCTCTGTGAGAATCCATGCGGATAGCTGCTGAATAGGAGGGGGGCTCTCTCAAGTCTGGACGTTGGATATGCCTTCAGACACAAAGAGGAGACTCTGTGAAACTCCATGCTGGTAAATGCTGAACATATGTGTTGTTTTGGGGACAGGCTGTTAGAGTCTGGTCCTGGATAGAGAGGGAAATCTATCTAAGTGTAGTAAGTGGCTGGACAAGCCCAGGGCTTATGTTTATGATTTGGTTTTGCTTATGTTCTGTTTGCTGTGGACTTTAATAAAACTGGTTGCGGCCAGTTTTTACCAGAACTGCTGTCTGTGAATGAACTGTTTCCGTGCCACTCCGTCTACCCAGACGGCGATCCCAGAGCTATATCCCCTGAAAAGCTTACAATTGGTGCTGGAATGTGCGTGCAGCACAGTGGCGAGAGACAGCAATAAAAGGTGAAGTCTGTTGAAGCAGCAGCAGAGAAAAAAAAAAAAAAAGTGTGTCAATAAAGGAGAAACGTCTGTTGGAGCAGTCTTAAAGAGACAGTGGCCCTAATAGAGTTTGCAGAGAAAAAAAAAAAAAAAGTGTCTGCACAGCAAAGGTGAATTTTCTGTGGAAAAGACTGTGGAGTGTGTATGTCTTGAGTGAAGACTGCCGTTGTTAAGACAGAGAAGTCTGACAGTATGGATGACAGCCTGGAGAAGCTGATTAAACAAATGGCGCAAGTTAATGTGCAACATAAGACTGCCGTTGTTGAGACAGAGAAGTCTGACAGCATGGACGACGAGTGTGGATACAAGCATCTTGCTGTGACTCAGTGGGGTCACGAAGGTATCTTGCTGTGACTCGGTGGGGGTTACGAAGATTGTCGTCGCACTCAAATCCGGTTTTTGGCTGCAACTCGGCGGGGTTGCGAAGATTGTCGTCGCACTCAAATCCAGTTTTGCTGTGGCTCGGCGGGGCCACGAAGATTTTTTCAAGGGAAAGCGGTGAAGTTCTGGTGTGAACAGTGCTCCGCGATGGCTGTGAACGGAGCAACGAATGGGTCTGACGAGTCGGACCGCATATTTGAGAAATGTCTACTGGACATGAGACTGGACATGGTGCGGGAGCTGTGGGCACCGTATGGAATGGCGGCAGTGGACCATTCTATGGACTCTCCGGGGGTGCCAGTGTTGTCACAGAGTGCCCGGGGAGGTGGTAAGAGATGTTGTGAACTGAGTCCTAAGACTACTGCTGATTTTTTGTGTAAAAATTACCCTGCCGGTGTCGTTGTTAAAAAGGGGGCGGAGTCTAAAAAAGGGGCGGATTTTCACAAGAGTGTAGAGTGTGGAAAACTGAAAATTGTTACTGGTGGTGGGTTGGTACCTCCTATAAATGACAATGTGACCGTTGATAACGGGGTAGCTCCAGTAGAAGGGGGTGACGTCAAAGTGGGAGGTGACCTGTTAGTCCACAACACCATGGGGAGTGACACAGACCCCGTAGCTGACTGGGACACTATGAAAGTAAAAAGTGAGTTCAGTCAGGAGAGGCTAGACGAGGGAAGAGAGTCCCCCTCTCGTCGTCGACGGCGCAAGGGCCACAAAAAGGTTGTTCTGGTAGTACTCGCTGAAAATGAAAATAAAGAGAATGTAGTACTGTCTGCCTATGCTTCAAGTGTGGATTCTCCTTTAGAGGTAGAAGAGGAGGGGGCCAGTCATGGCCAAGAGCTGGAACCTATTCGGCTGCAGTATCAGAGTGACATGCTGCAATTATGTGAAAACCTGGAGGACGTGTCCTCAGACCAGCGAGATCTAAAAGGAAGCAATGAGGAAGTTACCCTGTGGAAGGAGATGTTCCACGCCATTAAAGAGGACCGCCGAAAAATCAAGGAAGAGGTTTTGCAGTTGAAGCGTGAGAAGGAGGCGCTGCAGGATGGAGTTTCTGGAAGTGAACAAATCCTAGAACGACTGCGCGAACAGCTCAACCAGGAGCTGTGTGACTCCAAGAAGGAGTGTGCTGAACGCAGTAGGGAACTGCAACAGATTAAGAGAGATTATATGGATCTCCTCAGGGTCAAAGAAAAACTAGAAGAGGATAAGATGGATGCAGAGCAAATGCGCCAGGTGGTTGAGACCACTCTGCAGAACACCCGTGATGAAAATGGTGATCTGCGCAGAAAGACCCTAGGACTGGAAGCTCAGGTGAAGGAGCTACAGATGTCCTGTGATACTCTCCAGAAGGCGGAGAGGTGCCTTAAGGAAAAGCTCAGCCAAATGGAAGCTGAGCGGGAAAAGATGGAGGAGTCCATCAGAGAAGCTACAGACCAGGGCCAGGAGTTGGACACTGGAGATGGGAGGTGTAAAGCAGATACTTCCTCGAGTGATGTGAGTTCAGATGTGTCAAGATCCCGTCTGGGTTGGAGCCGATGTTACTGCAAACACTAGGGGAAGCAGAGGCAGGTAGCGTAGTCAGATGGCAGCCGGAGGTCGGTACACAGGAAAGCAGTGTTTGTAGCAATGGATCAGGCGGATAACGTAGTCAGGTGGCAGCCGGAGGTCGGTACACAGGAAAGGCAGTTCGGTAACAGAGGAGCAGGCAGATAACGTAGTCAGGTGGCAGCCGGAGGTCGGTACACAGGAGAGCAGTGTTTGTAGCAATGGATCAGGCGGAGAGCGTAGTCAGAAGGCAGGCCGAGGTCGGTTCACAGGAGAGCAGTGTTTGTAGCAATGGATCAGGCGGAGAGCGTAGTCAGAAGGCAGGCCGAGGTCGGTTCACAGGAGAGCAGTGTTTGTAGCAATGGATCAGCAGGAAACGCTTGACTAAAGGCTTGGAGCTCAATAATCTCGCAATGACACACCCACAGGGCCAGGTTTATATAGGGTGTGTAATTGGCAATCAGAGGCCCAATCAAAAGAGCACTAGGTGTAGCTAATCAGGAAGAACAGTCAATGGTATCAGGGTTCAGCAAGGAACTTTGCAGCCAGCAGAATAGCTCAGATGGTAGAGCTGCTGGCCAGTGGACAAGAGGTACTGGGTTCGACTCCTGACAGTACTCCCTCCTTCCAGGATGGCCTCTGGACATCTCAGGAGCTGGCTTATCCGGGTACCTCTGATGAAAGGCTCTTGTTAGTCTAGGAGCATGGACGTTGTCCCTTGGTTCCCATGAATTTTCCTCTGGTCCGTAACCCTTCCACTGCACCAGATACTGCAGTTTACCTCTGAATTTTCGGGAGTCCAGAATCTTATCCACAATGTATTCTTCTTCACCACGGATCCTTTCTGGTGGAGGAGGTGGCTGAATTCTTCCTGGAAACGGGTTTTCACAGAAGGGTTTGAGCAAGGATATGTGAAACACTGGATGAATCTTTAGATTGTTGGGAAGTTCCAAACGAAAAGCAACCTGGTTAATTTTTGCAGAAATTTGAAAAGGTCCAATGAATTTCTGACCCAATTTGGAGGATGGCACATGTGTCTTAAGGTTTTTAGTGGACAGCCAAACTTTGTCTCCAACCTGAAGAGCAGGGGGCACTCTCCGATGTTTATCTGCTGCTTCCTTATATACTTCCTGGGTCTTGAGTAATATCTCTGATAATTCCTTCTGGGATTCCTGTAATTTTGCAAGCCTGTCATTTACAGCAGGAATGGGAGTGTTCACTGGCAGATTAGGGATAAATACTGGATGTACTCCATAATTAGCAAAAAATGGGGTTT
Organism: Oophaga sylvatica; assembly: GCA_033576555.1. NCBI lineage: Eukaryota > Metazoa > Chordata > Amphibia > Anura > Dendrobatidae > Oophaga > Oophaga sylvatica. Next base: position 317,237,661 of record JARQOD010000006.1, read on the forward strand.
GAGATGTAGCGCTATGTATGGAGTTGTTGTAGGAAAACTCTGCTGTTGGTAAATAGTCCACCCAGTCATCCTGAAGATAGGAAATGAAGCAACGGAGGTATTGCTCCAAAGTCTGGTTCGTTCTCTCCGTCTGGCCATTGGACTGAGGATGGAAAGCGGTAGAAAGATTCACCGTGACTCCCAAGGCTGTACAGAAACTCTTCCAAAATTTTGACGTAAACTGAACGCCTCTGTCAGACACCACGCTGTCAGGAATTCCATGTAACCTGAATACCTCTTTGATTATCAGTTCTGCAGTTTTTTCAGCAGTAGGAATTCCTTCAGTTGGAATAAAGTGGGCCATTTTTGTGAGTCGGTCCACTATGACAAGGATGACGGTCATCTGTTTGGAAGGGGGTAGTTCCACAATAAAATCCATGGAAATAGATCCCCAAGGCCTGGATGGAACTGGAAGTGGTTGCAAGAGTCCTAGAGGAGACGATCGTGGGGTCTTGTTTCGTGCGCATGTTAAACAGGTTGAAACATATTTCCTCACGTCCTTCCTACAATTAGGCCACCAAAAGAAACGAAGTAGTAAGTCTTGTGTTTTTGCAACTCCAGGATGTCCTGCCAGTTTAGAATCATGGACACTTTTGAGGACTTCAAGGCGAGAAGATTCAGGTACATATATTTTGTGTTTCTGCATCCAAAACCCCTCTTTGAATGAAAGATCGACGTCTTCCGAAGGATGGTTAAGGAAAGAGTCCTCTTGATATCCATCTTTAATTCTATTACATAGTCCTCTAGAGTGCAATATTCCCAAAAAATTTTTAGGGCCTAGAATTGTATCGTCATTACTAGACCTCTCCTGAGGTTCCGAACACATCCTGGACAGGGCGTCAGCCTTGCCATTTCTTGAACCAGGCCGGTAAGAAATTATAAAATTGAATCTTGAGAAAAATAAGGCCCATCGTGCTTGTCTTGCAGACAATCTTTTTGCTGTACGGAGGAATTCAAGATTCTTGTGGTCCGTGAGGACAGTCACAGGGTGATTGGCACCTTCCAAAAGATGTCTCCATTCGGAGAAGGCAACTTTAATGGCTAACAGTTCTTTATTACTGATGTCGTAGTTCTTTTCTGCAGATGACATGGTGTGGGAAAGAAACGCACATGGGTGAAGTTGCATTTTGCCCCCAACTCGCTGAGACAGAATGGCTCCCACTGCAGAGTCCGAGGCGTCCACTTCGACAGTAAATGGCAATTCAGGATTTGGGTGTACTAACAATGGAGCAGACGTAAAAAGAGTTTTCAATTTGTCAAAAGCCTCCTGTGCCTCCGGAGACCAGAAAAATGCTTTGGTCTTTTTTGTTAGTGTAGTAATTGGTAGTATGATCCGTGAAAAGTTCTTTATAAATTTTCGGTAAAAATTTGCAAATCCTATGAAACGCTGGACGTCTTTTAAATTTCTTGGAACAGGCCAGTCCACTACAGCATTGATTTTGCCGGGATCCATGCTCAGACCTTCTGGGGAGATGATATATCCCAGAAATTGGATACTGGTTTGTTCAAACTCACATTTTTCAAGTTTAATGTAAAGATGGTTCTCCTGTAGTCGTTCCAAGACTAACTGGACGTGCCTGCGATGCTCTTCCAAGGTGTCTGAAAATATAAGAATGTCATCGAGATAAGCCACAACGAATTGGTCCAAGAAATCTCGAAATACATCATTAATAAAATGTTGAAAGGTGGCTGGGGCATTGCTAAGACCAAAGGTCATAACCAGAGATTCAAAATGTCCATATCTCGTTCTGAAGGCGGTCTTCCACTCATCTCCTGGGCGAATCCGTATGAGGTTGTAAGCCCCTCTAAGATCCAGCTTCGTAAAGATTTTCGCAGAACGGAGTCTCTCAAATAGTTCAGGAATCAAGGGTAGCGGGTAGCGATTCTTGACAGTGATATTATTCATCTCTCTGTAGTCAATACATGGCCGCAGAGTGGAGTCTTTCTTTTCAACAAAGAACAGGGGTGCCCCAGCTGGAGATGTGGAAGGTCGAATAAAGCCTTTCTCTAAATTTTCATCCAGGAACTTTCTTAATACCTTCAATTCAGGTTCGGAAAGATTGTAAATCCGTCCAAATGGAATGGTTGCTCCTGGCAGCAATTCAATGGGACAGTCGTAAGGACGGTGAGGAGGTAATTGATCTGCTTTCTTCTTACTGCAGACATCAGAGAACTGCTGATATTGAGGTGGTAGTTTCTCTTCCTTCTCATGCGAAATCTCAGAGATTTGGACTTGTTGGAGAACAGGGGTTCCTTATGACAATTATTCTTACAGTAGTCAGATGGAAAGGTGATGGTCCTTGATGCCCAGTTGATAGAAGGGTTATGGACTGAAAACCAGGGGATCCCTAGAATAACCGGAAATTTCGGAGATGAGATAAGGTGGAAACTGACAGCTTCATGATGATCCGGTTCGATACAAATCTCCAGTTCGATTGTCTCATGCGTGACAGGTCCAGAAGACAAGGGTGATCCATCCACCGTTTCCATTTCAATTGGTGTGGATTTGGTCCTACTGGAAATATTATTATCACGTGTAAATTTTAAGTCCATAAAATTCCCTCCTGCTCCCGAATCCAACAGGGCAGAGCATTGTATTTTTTGGGTGCCCATTACAACCTGAATGGGAATTACAAAATGAGATGATGTAGTATGTATTTTGTCTATTTCTGGCGTTACTGATGAGATAGTCTGCAAGATGGAATCCGACTGCTGAGAAAGGTCCATATTGCTGGCAGACCTGTTGTTGGTAAAGGCTATAGTCCTTTTGTTAGGACAGTTGATGGCATAGTGTCCAGGGTCCCCACAATAGAGGCAGAGATGTTCTGCACGTCGCCTCTCCTTCTCCTGTGCAGAGAGTGGTCTTCGGATGACGTCGATCTGCATCGGTTCAGACACGCCTTGCGTCTTTTCTTGGTGGTCCGATGCTGAAAATGAGAGCCAGGGCTATTCCCAAGTGCTCGCAGTCTCTCCTTTCTCCTTTCAGTAAGTCTCTGGTCAATCCGGATACATAGTTGAATAAAGTCCTCCAACTGGTCAGGGGTCTCAACCCTGGCAAGCTCGTCTTTCACTGGTTCTGATAACCCTCGTCGAAATTGACTTCTCTGGGCCGCTGGATTCCAGGTGGTGTCGGCCACCCAGCGACGGAACTCCGATGTGTATTCCGCAACAGAGCGACGTCCTTGGCGCAAATTATGTAATTTGGTTTCTGCTGTGGCACAGCGGTTTGGGTCATCAAAAACTTGATTCATAGCTGCGGTGAAGGCTTCCAGGTCATTAAGGAGGTCATAGTCCTTTTCTACATAAGGTGAAGCCCAAGCAAGAGCTTCATCCGTCAGGAGATTTATCATGAAAAAAACTTTCTTCCTCTCACTGGTAAAGGGAGCAGGTTGCATCTGGAAGTATATGCGGCATTGATTGAGGAATCCTCGGTACTGCTTGCGATCCCCACTGAACTTTGCAGGCAGCGGCAGCCGCGCGTTTGATTCGGACCCTGAATTGCGCACGTCCAGAAGTTGTTTTTGTAGCTCAATTACTTCCTGTTGTATCGCCGTGAAATCAGTTTGTAACTTGGCATATTTTCCTTGAGAGTCAGTACAAAAACTTTGAAGCTCCGTAACTTGCCGTCTCAGGGTGTTCACAGCGGACTCCATTTTGGCGCGAGATTATTCTGTCAAGATCCCGTCTGGGTTGGAGCCGATGTTACTGCAAACACTAGGGAAGCAGAGGCAGGTAGCGTAGTCAGATGGCAGCCGGAGGTCGGTACACAGGAAAGCAGTGTTTGTAGCAATGGATCAGGCGCATAACGTAGTCAGGTGGCAGCCGGAGGTCGGTACACAGGAAAGGCAGTTCGGTAACAGAGGAGCAGGCAGATAACGTAGTCAGGTGGCAGCCGGAGGTCGGTACACAGGAGAGCAGTGTTTGTAGCAATGGATCAGGCGGAGAGCGTAGTCAGAAGGTAGGCCGAGGTCGGTTCACAGGAGAGCAGTGTTTGTAGCAATGGATCAGGCGGAGAGCGTAATCAGAAGGCAGGCCGAGGTCGGTTCACAGGAGAGCAGTGTTTGTAGCAATGGATCAGCAGGAAACGCTTGACTAAAGGCTTGGAGCTCAATAATCTCGCAATGACACACCCACAGGGCCAGGTTTATATAGGGTGTGTAATTGGCAATCAGAGGCCCAATCAAAAGAGCACTAGGTGTAGCTAATCAGGAAGAACAGTCAATGGTATCAGGGTTCAGCAAGGAACTTTGCAGCCAGCAGAATAGCTCAGATGGTAGAGCTGCTGGCCAGTGGACAAGAGGTACTGGGTTCGACTCCTGACAAGATGATTCGGTGGATGTCGGAGCCGAGATCAAGGAGCTCAAGGAGTGGTTACAAGCCCAGTGGACGCAAGAGAAGCTTCAGAGACGGGCAGCTGAGAGGCGAATGGCGGAACTAGAGGAAGAAGTTCTCGGGCTTAAAAGTCGCCTGATACAGTGTCACTCGATGAACAAGGCCTCCTTGGAGAAAGAAAAGGGCAAACACGTTGCACTCGCTCCCTTTTGCCAGGAGAAGATAGACCTGAGGAGAGCTAAGAGTGTGGTAACGGAAGATAAATGTGAAATGGAAGTGGTCAGGACGGAAATTCACGAATTTGTAGCTGTGAGTCAGCTCAGAAGAAGCGTAAAGGGGAAGAAGCTGACAGTCAGTTGTCCCTGAACCCTGAGCTGATTGATCGTCTGGAAACCACTGGTGAGACCGAAACGTGTCGGTACAAGTGCCTCGTAGATGTACCCGAGGACTTGAGAGAAGAATGCACCCGTGAGTCTGTGCATGAAGCGTTTAGGAAGGCCGTGGGAGCCAGTAAGGTGTACTCGACCTCAGGAGCTAAACAGCTGGTGGTCTTGTCCACGACTGAAGTTACAGTGAAGAGGGTGGCAATCCTAAGTGACATGCACTGGCGATGTATTCGCACAAAGCGGTTCTCTCCGGTTGAAGACAGAACAAGCCGTTAGATAACTGAAGCTTATGAGAAATGCTCACAGTCTGCGGGAAAAGGTCATCCGGGTGCCTCATGTTCTGGTGAGAAAGCTGATTGGGAGAAATGGCCGAGCCATGCAGATGATGGTGAAGAGGTCTGGTGTGGTGAAAGTAAGCAGTCCACGTGATCATCGGGACTGGATACCAGATGAAGACGGCATGGTGTCATTCTACGCTATAGGAACGGAAGAAAGTCTGGAATATGTGCGCATGCTGGTGGCGTACCGTGTGACCTACCTGCGAGAGGTAGAACAATTGAATCTCGCTAGACAGCAAGTAGATAGACAGCATCATCTGAGCAGCAGAAGATGGCAGTCGTCTACTGAGGGTAGTGGGCGTGGGTTTAGAGGTAGTGAGACCTCCAGTAACTCAGGTTTGAGAGGCCCATACAGACGACCCGAGAGAGTACGGGACAGTACGAAGTCTAACCGGACCTTAGATACCCAGGCAAGACCTGACAAGGTTACGATTGACCGCTGGGAACGGAGGGGAGACCTGACAAGGTTACGACCCGGAAATGTGACTGGACGAAGTCTGTGACAATGACAGACGGTAGGTCCCTAAGGAATGAGCGAATGTCATTGACTAATATTCCGGGGGCTGAACAGAGCAATGGACAAGTACATGGTCTCTGTGTGAACTGTGGGTTGAGGTGATTGGATGTATTTTGTGTTCAACCCTACAAGTTTGAAAAAGGGGGGGAATAGGTAATGCAGCCCTTGGCTGGCGTTCCTGTAATGGCTCAGTGTGTGTGTTTTGACTGTCCATGTTCCTTCCCCCAGCTGACTAGTCACATGACTGTGACATCACACAGGTCCTTTTACACACACACAAGTCTGAACACGTGACTATGACATCAGCTCAGGTCCTGTGTGTGTGTGGGTGTGTGTAAGGGTATATAAACCCTGCTTAATTGGAGACAGATGAGGCCTGTTTCCTGTTCCCCTGGTGTAGGGGACACCGTTTTTGTGAGGCCGAGTGAAGCCTGACTGCCTGAAAGGTCAGAGACTGGATCCTGTGTGGATGCTAGGGGCCTTGGAAGCTAATGATGGCCAGGCTTCAGGTGAAGATGAAGTTGATGATGACTATGACTGGTCCGGAGTTCACTGTCTCTTTAGGATTGTTGACCAGCCCTCCGGTCTGGATGACCAGCCCTCCGGTCTGGAGAAGAGGGAGGGGATATGTGAGACAGTGAAAGCATATGTATTGAATGGGGTGTACATTTCATCTAGGTACTTTGCTGACTGGTATAAGGGAAATGTGTGCCTTTGTAAAACTAGTGGTGGAGAAAGGTCATTACACCATCCATTCAAGTACACGTTTGCAGCTCAAACCTGTGGCCACTCAGGTGATAATTAGGAAACCAGAAGTAGGTGTCTGGGAATACAGACAGAGAGCTCGCTTAGTCTGGACAAGGAGTCCAGGCACAAGAAGGAGTCTCCAGGAGTATGAGCTGTCTCAGTCTGGGTGCTCGATGTACCCCGGACACAGGAGTAGTCTCTGTGAGAATCCATGCGGATAGCTGCTGAATAGGAGGGGAGCTCTCTCAAGTCTGGACGTTGGATATGCCTTCAGACACAAAGAGGAGACTCTGTGAAACTCCATGCTGGTAAATGCTGAACATATGTGTTGTTTTGGGGACAGGCTGTTTGAGTCTGGTCCCGGATAGAGAGGGAAATCTATCTAAGTGTAGTAAGTGGCTGGACAAGCCCAGGGCTTATGTTTATGATTTGGTTTTGCTTATGTTCTGTTTGCTGTGGACTTTAATAAAACTGGTTGCGGCCAGTTTTTACCAGAACTGCTGTCTGTGAATGAACTGTTTCCGTGCCACTCCGTCTACCCGGACGGCGATCCCAGAGCTATATCCCCTGAAAAGCTTACACTAGAATATAAGACATATTTTCAGATGTTTCACACTTTTTTGTAAAGTGTAATGTATAATTCCACATGTGTTAATTCATAGTTTTGATGCCTTCAGTGTGATTCTACAATTTTCATTGTCATAAAAATACAGAATAATCTTTGAATGAGACGGTTGTCCAAACTTTTGGTCTGTACTGTATATCCACCTTCAGCACACATTAAATGTGTAGGTCATGAAATTAATATTTATTCCTTTTGTGAAGGGTCAAGCTTTGTCCTAAATGTATGGTACTTGTCATACAGTAAAAATGTATATCTTTGTACCGTGTTAGCCAGTAGATAGAAAAATATTTAGAGTTGAGAGTCCTCAGTGGTTGATACCTTTTAATGGCTAACTGAAAAGATGGTAACAAATTGCAAGCTTTCGAGACTACTCAGGTCTCTTCATCAGGCATAGACTAATACAAAATCTGAAGAATCACATATTTATACACAAAACAGGACAGAAAAAAATGCAATAGGTAAGACAAGTGACGTGAAGCAGAATAGTCATTCTGGCAGAGGGATGAGCATAAATATTGGAACAGTTCATAGATAAGGAGTGTGAAAGTTTTATTACCCTCTGATTGGGGTCTGGTAATGTTTTGTGATGTTTTCACAGGGTATTTGGAGTAAATTCCTTAATTGATATAGAATGTCATAAATCCGTGTGACAGGTTCATTCCAGCATTAAGAGTGTCAAAGGTCACCATCAATTTGTATTCGCAAATTCTTCTTTTCTTCGAGATGTGAAGTTGCCTCTGAGTACAAGTATTTTCATATCTAACAAGCTATGATCAGGGGAGCAAAAATGTTTTGCCACAGGTAGATCCATTCTTTTTTCTCTTATTGTGTGGCGATGAGAATTCATCCTTGTTCTCAGTTTTTGCCCGGTCTCCCCCACATACAGACCCCAGTTGGACATTTAGTACATATAATTAGGTACACCACATTAGATGTGATACAGCTGAAAGTACCTGGTATCTTGTAGTCCCGATGGGAGTTGGGGATCTTTATCTTGTCCGTGGTCATTATAAATGGACAAGTTTTGCATTTCTTTTTAGTTGCAAGGAGAGGTTCTTGCAGCTGTTGGGGAGGACAGAGAACTTCTGACAATGATGCTTCTTAGATTTGGGGGCTGCCTAAAACACAGTAGAGGGGGATCTGGAAATATGGATTGTAATCGGGCATCTTTTTGTAGTAGAGGTTGTAGTTTCCGTGCAGCTCCCCTTAGCACCTCCAGATTTGGATTGTAGGTGACCACTAGAGGCACCCGGTTATTTTCTTCTTTAGTTTTGTAATGTAGCAGGTGATTCCTTGATATTCTGGTGGCTCTTGTAATTTGGTTTTCAATTGTTCTTGGATGGTAGCCCTGATTTAAAAAGGTCTTTCTAAGGCGACCAAGGTGTTCATCTCTATCCATGGGGTTGGAACATATACGGTTGTATCTGATGGCTTGGCTGTAGACAATAGAGTTTTTTATGTGTTTTGGATGGAAACTGTCCCATTTAAGGTATGTTGGACGGTCGATTGGCTTCTGATACAGGGATGTCTCTATTTCATTGTTCTTTAGCTTAATGATGGTGTCCAAAAAGTTAATTTCAGTGCTGGAGTAGTTGAGTGTTAAGTTGATGGTGGGATGAAATTGATTGAACTGTTCATGGAACGTCTTTAGCTGTTGCTCAGACTCCGTCCAGATGATTAAGATATCATCAATATAGCGGTAGTAGGCCCGAGGCCTGATGGGACATGAGGACAGAAAGTCGCTTTCAAGCTTGGCCATGAAAAGATTTGCATACTGTGGAGCCATTTTACTTCCCATCGCTGTGCCAGTCTCCTGTAAATAGATCTTGTTGTCAAATTCAAAGTAATTGGGTGAGGATGAATTTTGTGAGTTTCACCACAGAATCAGCATCATTCGCGGTGTTTTTCATGAAGTCTTTGCAGGCATTTAATCCATCCTGGTGTGGGATATTAGAGTACAAATGGCTCCACAGTATGCAAATCTTTTCATGGCCAAGCTTGAAAGCGACTTTCTGTCCTCATGTCCCATCAGGCCTCGGGCCTACTACCGCTATATTGATGATATCTTAATCATCTGGACGGAGTCTGAGCAACAGCTAAAGACGTTCCATGAACAGTTCAATCAATTTCATCCCACCATCAACTTAACACTCAACTACTCCAGCACTGAAATTAACTTTTTGGACACCATCATTAAGCTAAAGAACAATGAAATAGAGACATCCTGTATCAGAAGCCAATCGACCGTCCAACATACCTTAAATGGGACAGTTTCCATCCAAAACACATAAAAAACTCTATTGTCTACAGCCAAGCCATCAGATACAACCGTATATGTTCTAACCCCATGGATAGAGATGAACACCTTGGTCGCCTTAGAAAGACCTTTTTAAATCAGGGCTACCATCCAAGAACAATTGAAAACCAAATTACAAGAGCCACCAGAATATCAAGGAATCACCTGCTACATTACAAAACTAAAGAAGAAAATAACCGGGTGCCTCTAGTGGTCACCTACAATCCAAATCTGGAGGTGCTAAGGGGAGCTGCACGGAAACTACAACCTCTACTACAAAAAGATGCCCAATTACAATCCATATTTCCAGATCCCCCTCTACTGTGTTTTAGGCAGCCCCCAAATCTAAGAAGCATCATTGTCAGAAGTTCTCTGTCCTCCCCAACAGCTGCAGGACCTCTCCTTGCAACAGAAGAAATGCAAAACTTGTCCATTATAATGACCACGGACAGATAAAGATCCCCAACTCCCATCGGGACTACAAGATACCAGGTACTTTCAGCTGTATCACATCTAATGTGGTGTACCTAATTATATGTACTAAATGTCCAACTGGGGGTCTGTATGTGGGGGAGACCGGGCAAAAACTGAGAACAAGGATGAATTCTCATCGCCACACAATAAGAGAAAAAAGAATGGATCTACCTGTGGCAAAACATTTTTGCTCCCTGATCATAGCTTGTTAGATATGAAAATACTTGTACTCAGAGGCAACTTCACATCTCGAAGAAAACGAAGAATTTGCGAATACAAATTGATGGTGACCTTTGACACTCTTAATGCTGGAATGAACCTGCCACACGGATTTATGACATTCTATATCAATTAAGGAATTTACTCCAAATACCCTGTGAAAACATCACAAAACATTACCAGACCCCAATCAGAGGGTAATAAAACTTTCACACTCCTTATCTATGAACTGTTCCAATATTTATGCTCATCCCTCTGCCAGAATGACTATTCTGCTTCACGTCACTTGTCTTACCTATTGCATTTTTTTCTGTCCTGTTTTGTGTATAAATATGTGATTCTTCAGATTTTTATTAGTCTATGCCTGATGAAGAGACCTGAGTAGTCTCGAAAGCTTGCAATTTGTTACCATCTTTTCAGTTAGCCATTAAAAGGTATCAACCACTGAGGACTCTCAACTCTAAATATTTTGGTACTTGTCATACCACTGACACTTATTTTTGTATGCATGTAGCAAATGTATTTACTTTGTCACCCTGAATACCATACAAATGTTGATGTGTTTTACTGTACACATACCAACACACATGTCAAAAATTAGATATTTCTTGGCGACACATGTGTGAAGTGTAGTCAAACGCCATAACAATGATAGTTACCGTTATGCTTTTATTAACTTTGCAGTGACAGATGTGACAAGGCGGTGGCGCAGCTGTCGGGACTGCTTCCGTAGGGACAGACAGCTAAGGGCGCGGAGTGGGGCAGCAGCAAGTAGAAAAAGGAAGTACCTATATTTTGATAGGTGGAGTTCCTTGCGCCTGTGATGGATCTGCGACCATAAGTGCATGTCTGTTGACCCACTTTGATTGTTTATTTTTGCATGTCCAATTTTTAGTTTTTCCTTTGTTTCTTTTATAGGACGGAGTCTAACCTTACAGAGTGGGAGACAGGGTTGGACTCCGAGGTTCTGATCAACCTTGTTGGGGATGGGGCTGAGGAGGCTGGCCCTTCCTCTGCAGCCTCATGTTCCACCCAACACAACTACCAGCACCACCACCAGCAGCTGCTGAAGCTGAGGAGCCACAAAGTCAACCTCAAGAGCAAGAGGAGCAACCAGTCAGCAGCAGCCCTACTAGGCATCCTGAGGTGTCGCCTCTTCGTTCCCTTATTACGAGGCAAGGCAGGCGGCGAAGAGAAGGAGTTGCTTCTGGGACAAGGAGGCAGGTGGACAGAGGAGTACTGGACTATTTGTCCAATGTAGCTAATGATGATGGGGAGGAAGCCTTTGGCCGCAGTCTGGCACGCTACCTCAGGGCTATTCCACGAGAGCACAGACTGCGGATCAGAGGTGGACTTCAAATTGTTCTGGATGCAGGAACCCCACCAAATCAGCCAAACACCGTATTAGATTTTCTAGAAAGGTGGCAGCTTTGTTCAGAAAACCTTCTATGGTTCTTTGGCACCCAGCAAAGGGAGTCTGCTTCTGCCTCTGATCTTCCTCCTCATCATCAGCCTCCTCGTCCACCTCCTCCTTGTGTCCAACAGAACCCAACTCCTCCTCCTCCTCAACCTCCTTCATACTCCTATGTACCTCAGCACCAACAACACATGGGACAGAGTGGCCATTCACAATATGCCCACTCAAACATACCCAATGTTGTGGGCTGGGCACAACATGGGTATGGTCGACATGGGCATATTGGGGGTCATTCTCAAACTGGTCAGCCATATGCGTATGACTATCAGCACCAGTTCCCCATGTACCCCTACCCAAACCCACATCAGGATCCAGCCACTAACCCAGCTGTAACATTGCCTTCTGACACAGCTCAGGCTGACCCAGTTGTTGCAGATCCTGCAAGGCAACACACCCAACCTGGGCCTCCTTCATCACCACCACCCACCTACCATCACTTTTAGGTGATATACTATTGTCCTCAATATTTGAGTATTTCTCTAAAGGTACTGCACACTAAGCTATCCCGCTAGCGATCTCGTTAGCGTTGCATATAATGAGATGTTTGCAGGATTGTTTCTATATCGCTAAATGCGGCACATTTAGCGATATAGTTAACGACGCTATCGCCGTTAGCGATCTTCTTAACGACTTTAGCGTACAAAGTACCGCTAAATCGCTAAGAAAAGGTGCCACACAGCGATTAGAACTTACCAGCGGAGCGCCAGCGATGAAATAGGTCCGGAGCGATCAGCGACGAGCGAGATCACAGCAGAAGCTCGTCGTGAAGCTGCCGCACTGAACAATATCGCTAACGGATCGCTAACTAGTGACGTTTTTAGCGATCCGTTAGGATATGTTTAGTGTGCATACCTTTAGTGTGTTTCCACTTGTGTTAATGTTTTGTTTTTCAAAAAAGCTCAATGCTACCTTGGACGTTTTTGTCCAGAAACCTAAGTTAAGAGCACTAAAAGGCAAAAAAAGCACAATGAGTAAATTGTGAAGTGATTGTTGTCGTCATATTATATGTTATGTCCTGTGTAAAGTATAGGGAACTGGACAGTAGGAACAACACTACAACATAAATTAGTTCTACAAAAGTATGTTTATGGTAGCATAAAAAAAACACACTACATAGCTATGGCCTCCTCTTGCCATGAATAGCACCAGCAGGGGAAACAAAAAAATTAGTAAATATATCACGGACTTTAAGTCCAGAAGGGGACGACGAGGATGGAAGAATGGTCTCATAGGCCTCGCCATATTAACAGACACAAGGTCAGGCACATCAGAAGAGGAGCATTCATGCATTCTAGTAAAATTATGTAGTACCACACATGCTTTGACTACAACATTTATATTTGCTTCACTCAGCTGAATGACTGATTGGAGTACTCGCCATTTTGCAGTAAGAATACCAAAGGTGCACTCCACCAGGCGTCGTGCACGACAAAGGCGATAATTAAATATGCGACGGTGATGGTTCAGATTGCGACGTGGATATGGCCTCATAACATGACGGGTTAATTTGAAGGCCTCATCTGCTACCACAACATAAGGCACTGGATCCATATTGGAGTGTGGAATTTGACATGGTGATGGTAAGTCCAATTGGTTATTGCATAGCCGCCGACCCATAAAAGAAGAATTGAAGACTCTGGAGTCTCCAGTCCTTCCATAGGCCCCAATGTCTACAATTATGAATCGGTAGTTACTGTCGACCAAGGCCAACAAAGCAATGGAAAAATATTGCTTATAATTGTAGTATTGGGACCCTGAGTTCGGCGGCTTACGAACACGTATGTGCTTCCCGTCCAGGGCTCCAATACAGTGTGGAAAATGGCAGCTTTCTTGAAATCCACGTGCAATCCTCAACCAATCTTCCATTTTCGGCTCTGTCATCCCCTCTTTATTGAGTCTTTACCACATTTGTGCACAAGTTGAGCTAACAATTCCGCAAATGGTGGATTTGCCAATTAAAAACTCTAAGTGCAGAGCAGCGTATGACAGCCCAGTGGAAAGGAACCTGCAATACACAAACAACAACAAAGATGTACACATCATCAAAATAAAGAACAAGCACTGCATTAGCCACATGTAAACTGAGTACATTTCACTAATCAGCCATTCAGTTAATTATATGACTTAAAATGCATTATGAGGGCTACACACAAGCAAATAGGGAACATGGGTAAGTGGGATAAGAACATTCATTACAGTATGTTAACATGAACTAAGTAAGAACAATGCAAAAGTTGCTATGTTGTGGAAAACATCATCAACATATCGTTGACACACATACCGTAAAGTTAGGAGAAGCCGTTCCTCAGCATAAAATGCTGGACACATCCTGGTGTTCTGAAAGGTTAGTCCAGGGCGCAAAATCTCCAGCAAAATATCAAAAGTTTGCACACTCATGCGACAATACCCAAAAAACTTGTCTGGATTCCTACGCAGGGTCGAATACAGGCGCTGAAAATGGCCTTTACTGATCCTTCGTGTCAAAAGTGGATGCACCCATAGTCTTCGGCGGATTCTGGGAGCACCAACTACAGGGTATGGCTCCCCAAAACGCCTGGATAGCACCCAATTGTAGAGCAGACGCTCAGTGCAATTAAAGATTAGTCTGTCGCTCATGATTGACAGAAAGCAGCAAGAAAGCAGGAAACACTAACAACCCAAACACTCCACTGCAAAGTTGGGAGGGTCAGAACAGTTTGAGGAAGTTTAAATATGGGTCTGGCTGATTATTTAAATTAGTTGCAGGCCTCAAAACCGTTAAATGTCCATTTTGGTATGATGCCACGAAAAAACGGTAGTCGGATGTCAATCGGATGTGAAACGTACGCTGACATGCAACTAAATCGCATCAGCGACGGAAAATCGGATGCCAGACGCATCAATGTTCATGACATTTTGGTACGATTATCGACCAACTAAAACGGTCCGATTTTTTAGACGTTGTGTGTGACTCCAGCCTAAAGGGAAAAGTCTTATGCCTCCAATTTGAAATCCACAGGCTACAGGCTTTAGAGGTTTCCAGAGTCTTAAATTCTGCAACAACATGCCTTTCTCTAGATCAGCATTAGGAGGGAATAGGTTGAATTGGATTGAATTATGTCCTCTTATAACCTTCCAAACTTTGTTATATACGAACACTGGACTGCACGTAATCATTTATGTTTTTACCAAGGTTGTGAGATTTCCTGAGCATATTTTTAAGACAGCTTTCATTGTCTTAATTTCTATGCTGTATTTGGAAATCACTTGCTCTTACACAGTAAATGTGAACACGCAGCAATGTAATCAGCAACATATCTAGAATCTGCAATATGATCTAGGACAATATCAACTCTATAGGCTTGAAATTGCAAATAAATGAGCAGTGAATGGATTCAGTTGTGTATCATGTGTCTCACAAATGCAATGGTAATGGGCAATGACCCGATAGAAAATGAAGGTCATTAACTATACTACAGTCATGGCCAAAAGTTTTGAGAATGACACAAATATAATTTTTACAAAGTCTACTGCTTCACTTTTTCTAATGGCAATTTGCATATACTCCAGAATGTTATAAAGAGTGATCAGCTTAACAGCAATTACTTGCAAAGTCAATATTTGGCTAGAAATTAACTTTATCCCCAAAACACATTTCAACATCATTGCAGCCCTGCCTTAAAAGGACCAGCTAACCTCTTTTCAGTGATTGCTCCATTAACACAGGTGTGGGTGTTGATGAGGACATGGCTGGAGATCAATCTGTCATGATTAAGTAAGAATGACACCACTGGACACTTTAAAAGGAGGCTGGTGTTTGGCATCATTGTTTCTCTTCTGTTAACCATGGTTATCTCTAAAGAAACACGTGCAGTCATCATTGCAATGCACAAAAATGGCCTAACAGGGAAGAGTATCGCAGCTAGAAAGATTGTACCTCAGTCAACAATCTATCGCATCATCAAACTTCAAGGAGAGAGGTTCCATTGTTGCCAAAAAGGCCCAGGGCGCCCAAGAAAGACTAGCAAGCGCCAGGACCATCTCTTAAAAGTGTTTCAGCTGCGGGATCGGCTACCAGCAGTGCAGAGCTTGCTCAGGAATGGCAGCAGGCAGGTGTGAGTGCATCTGTACGCACTGTGAGGCGGAGACTCTTGGAGCAAGGCCTGGTCTCAAGGAGGGCAGCAAAGAAGCCACTTCTCTCCAGAAAAAACATCATGGACAGACTGATAATCTGCAAAAGGTACAAGCAGTGGACTGCTGAGGACTGGGGTAAAGTTATTTTCTCTGATGAATCCCTTTTCGATTGTTTGGGACATCAGGAAAACGCCTCATTCGGAGAAGACAAGGTGAGCGCTACCACCAGTCTTGTCTCATGCCAACTGTTAAGCATCCTGAACCATTCATGTGTGGGGTTGCTTCTCAGCCAAGGGAATAACTCTCTCGCAGTCTTGCCTAAAAACACAGCCATGAATAAAGATGGTACCAGAATGTCCTCCAAGAGCAACTTCTCCCAACCCTCCAAGAGCAGTTTGGCGATCAACAATGCCTTTTCCAGCATGATGGAGCACCTTGCCATAAAGCAAGGTGATAGCTAAATGGCTCAGGGAACAAAACATAGAGATTTTGGGTCCATGGCCTGGAAACTCCCCAGATCTTAATCCATTGAGAACTTGTGGTCAATCATCAAGAGACAGGTGGACAAACAAAAACCTAAAATTCTGACAAATGAAAGCATTGATTGTGCAAGAATGGACTGCTATCAGTCAGGATTTGGTCCAGAAGTTGATTGAGAGCATGCCAGGGAGAATTGCAGAGGTCCTGAAGAAGAAGGGTCAACACTGCAAATATTGACTTGCTGCATTAACTCATTCTAACTGTCAATGTAAGCTTTTGTTACTCATATGTTTGCAATTATTATATTTCTGTCTGTGATAAAAACATCTGTCAAACACACATAAAATCCAGAGGGCAGCAGATCATGTGAAAATATAATATTTGTGTCATTCTCAAAACTTTTGGCCATAACTGTACTATACTACTGCAGTTCTGAGATCTGGGTAGGTGGGTGTTGATGTTTTTTTTTTTTTTTCTGCTGTTTACATTAACTATACTACATCTATGGCATGAAACCTGTTGTTTCTACCCTATGAAAATGATCTCAATGACAAGAAGACATGACACAAGCATTCACAGGCAGACCTGCAAATAAATAGGGGTTGTGTTTGGTTCCTAACTCATGGTGACAAAGCATTTACTCCTCAATAGAAGCAGCGTTTAGCAATATGCAGACATGCGAATGGCCACCTGTTTTCACCAGTTTTCATGCCAAAAATAATACCAGTTTAAAACAATGTTCTCTAATCAGCAGTCTGGTTCTCAGGCTCCCGGCATCTTGCTCCCCTGCTGGTGGCAGCTTGTATACATATAATATTGTGTTCTAGTAGCAACAGGAATTCTATTATATCACAGAAACTTGCCACTAGGATCAAAATCATATCATGGGACTTTAACCCCTTCACCACCTTGAATTTGTCTGTTTTTGAGTTTCTGTTTTTCGCTCCCCTTCTTCGCAGAGCCATAACTTTTGTATTTTTCTGTCAATATGGCCGTGTGAGGGCTTTTTTGTTGCAGGACAAGTTGTACTTTTGAACGACACCATTGGTTTTGTCGTATAGTGTACTGGAAAAACAGGAAAAAAAAATCAAAGCTCGGTGAAATTGCAAAAAAAGTGCAATTCCATGTTTTTATTTTTATTTTTTTACCATGTTCACTAAATGATAAAACTGACCTGCCATAATGATTCTCCAGATCATTAAGAGTTTCTAGATACCAAACATGTCTAGGTTCTTTTTATTAAAGTAGTAAAAAAAATTCCAAAGTTTCTAAAAAAAGAAAGTCATTATGTTCCAAGACCCGTACCATCTCCATTGTTTAGGATCAGGGGCTGAGTGAGGGCATATTTTTTTGTGTGACGAGCTGACATTTTAATTGATACCACTTTGGCATAGATACAATGTTTTGGTCGAACATTATTGCATTTTAATGCAATGTTGCAGCGACCAAAAAAGCGTAATTCTGGCATTGGTGAAATGGGCACTGATGGGCGGGATTGACAGCGACATTTAACATGTTAACAGCCACAGGTGGATCATGATTCCACCCATGGCTGTTAGGGACACATGTTAGCTGTTCAAATCAGCTGACGTGGTGGAAAAGTTGTGGGATCATCAATGGAGCCCGCTGCAAACAGGTGGAGCACACCTTAGACATTTTTATACGTCTAAGGTAGTAAAGGGGTTAAGGGCTCATTCAGAGGAGCAAATTACATGGATGTGTGCTGTTCGAGGAAAAGTCTGAGAGCACACTGAACAATATAATTCAATAAGGATATTCAGATGACAGTTTTCTCACATGGTCCTAGTGATCATGTGAAAAAAATCTCAGCATGCACTAGTTTCTTCCCAGTAATGGTTAAGAATTGCCTATAAAAGTCTAGAGGAGCAAAAAAAAAATTGGGATTTCAAATGATCATGTTACATCTGCTTTTTATGGACACTAATGGGAATGGGACTGAGCTACAGTGATATACATGGAGGCTAGTAAAAGTACAGAGGTACAGAGGTATCCCTGGTAAACAATTAACCAGTTGTAGCCCAGACCAATTTTCCCTGTTCATGATCAGGCCAATTTTTGTTTTTTGTTGTCGTTTTTATACTTTTTCTTCCAATTTTATTATTTTTGCTGACAGAGTAAAATAAAATACAAAATTGAAACTATGTGTCTAGTTTTGAAAACTGTATTCATTTTTTTATCACAAAGGATCACTAAAATGTATTTTAAACTAAATTTCCTTTTCTAGAGCAATTATTTTTATGAAAAGACAAGTGTTATTTTTTTTACAGGGGAGAAGTTAGATATAGTGATTTGGACTGGTAGTGGCTTTTTCTTTAAATGGTTTTATCTGTTCCTGAATATATTTATATATTTATTATTACACACATTGTGCCCTCCCTAAGGCCATACAAGCTCTTTGGGGGGAGCATTTCAACATTTAAATCCATTTTTTAAATTGCTGATTTTCCTTGTAATTGGTGTTCGAAAATTAGTCCCAAGTACAGGACAAATTCAGGCTCCTGGCTATATTGCAGAGCTGATCTGGGTTACAGGATCACTGGGACCGGAAGGAGAAGCACTGTAAGTGTTTAATTTACTGTATACATAGTTCTAGTTGAGCACTGTGAATACAACAATCAGGAAAGCAGGGTTGATAATAAACCATCTCTGCCTTATCTATGGGGATTCCTCCAACAGCTGGCTCCCTGCTGCTTCCACTGCATGATCTCTGGCTCTGCACTGACGTTCTAAAACATCATTGCAGAGTTATTTGTGAACTGCCCCCTAACATTTCAAATCATTATGTTGTCTGCAAACAGATAAGCTAAGCGGTTAATTGGTCACAGCACTCAATGGAGCACCATTCGATCAGCTGATCATAGAGGTGGTGAAAGTCAGACCCTCATCAGTCTGATATTTATAATCTATCACAAAGATAAATTATCTATAGTCTCAAGAAACCACTGCAATACTGTGACAAAATTAATTTGATCAATAAGCCATCATTACTAAATCAGTGGAGGTAGGATTCTCAGCATCCATTCAAATCATCTATTTCAAGGGGCAGAGGGGCTCCACCAAGCACCATGTGTCCAACATTACTTAGCAGCTACAGCACATTGAAAGAGACCTATAGTTAGGGTCATTCATGAAAGTTAGAGCAGATTGAAAATTTCAAGGCTCGACGGATAAATATGACATTGCTAATGCGGGATTCAAGTTTTGTGATTTATATCTTTAATAAGAACAGCAGGTAAACCTACAGAAGCATTTACTTTAAATAAACAGTGCAGTTCCTGAGTTAAATGGCAGAGTTAGCTCTGCTACGTGTACAAACCGACAGAAGAGATTTTCACAGCTTTTATGCCGACATCATCTGATGCCGAAGACACCTGTTTTCGAGGAATTGAAAAATATTTGCCTACTAGTCTGTGTAATAATTGGAAAAAAACCATACAGACGTATTGGATGCAACCAAAGGTTCTGTTACATGTGAAGATATAATGGAAAAATAAGCACTGAATGACCATACTGGGTTTTAACATTAGAAAGATATTTTATGCTTTTCTGCAATCTCGATTGCTTTTCAGTTCCTTTCATCCTGTTTCCACTCCTAACGACTAGCAGATGCTTGTTTACACCAGGGGATTTAACAATGACAAATGATAGTTTTCAGGCCATCATAAATGATTGGATCAACAACAAAAGAGCAATTTCCCACTGATCGTCACTAGGAACATTATGCTGATGTTTATTAAGACAAAAACCTGCACAGTATATTAAATGGTGACCATTGTTTCAACAAACTTTGCATAAATTTAAAGTACAGGTGACAACTAACAGGATAGGATAACAAACTTTATAATATATCTTAACAGAGAAAACTTATTCCACTTATGAGCAAATTCTCATTCCCCACAACCTCCTGAACTCATCATTCACTCTGAAAATATGAGGTGTCAGATTATAACTGTCTTTTCAAGCTTAAATGGAAATGTGTAGGGGAGGAGAAGAAAGACACAGGGGGAGCTTCTTTCTAGTAAGTGTTTTATCTCACCTCAGTGCTAGATTCACAGCTACACTGTTGAGTATTACTGTTTACTGTGCTTTCTGCTGCTGTTGCTTCTTAACATGTACTATATAGAGACACAAAAGAAAGACTCTCTTAAATACTCTGTATGGGAGACATCATGGCAGCTAGTCTTCTCTCACCAGCTCAAAGACAATTGTAAATTAAAGGCAGAACCTGCAGATGGACTAATTGTGACAAAGGCAGGATAAAAGTCATATAATGGCTAGAAATAACGTTATTCCTGAAGCGCACATCTATTTTTAAAGTTACCTCAAGCGACAGGTACAGTACGTCATATCCACATTAACAGTCAGTCGTATTTAATTAAAAAAAGTTTAAAGGGCTCATTTAAACAATTATATTCCATTCTTGCTTCTGTAAAACATTTATTAAAAAGGAATGCAATCAGCATTTGAATATTGACATATGCGCCTTTTTAGTACTCAGGTTTTTCGTTTTTCAAAACGCAACATGCAATATTACATAATTATTAAGGAACTTTTATCTCCATTAAAATAGCATGGGAAAGAGAAATGAAAAAAAAAGGCTAAATACCGAGTTAACGTTGACCTTAAAACCCATCTATATACAAACAAGAAGTGCAATTTTTGTCAGTAAAATGCTCAATTTTTCACCCGGTTATCGGAATGAGGCCAAACTCCAATAAGTAAAACATTCCATTATCTAATAAAAGTGAACTATTGAGATATGGAATAAAGAACTCATACAATCCTTAAACACATAACTTAATTAAATATGACCCTTTTCATTCATTGCACAAAATCCAGATCTAATTAGAGCCCTGATACAGAAACCCTCTGGGCCTCATGATGCTTGTGTCCACATCTGGTACCGGCGTGTAGACAGTGTCGACAGATGTGCATAGAGTAAAGGATGTGATTGTAACGCCGCCGCTCCGATATCACAATCTTCCACTGTTCGATAGGCGTATAACATACATTTAATCTAAAGACTAATGTCTGTTGCTGCACATATATTGCCTATTTTTTACATTTGACTTATGGATTTAATTACCGATGTTAAATGAAAATTACAGTCAGAAGTACAGTGATAATCAATGCAGCCAGCGATTGACCTTCTCTCGTCACTAGAGCATTGACGATTAGTACAATACAGTGGTGACGTGAGGAATGGTGTTTATATAGTAAAGCCCAATAAAATGACCCTGCTTGTCTGCTGCAAGACTTGGGAAACAGTTCCATAGGAGCAATAACCGCAGTACTTCTCGCTTTTCTAAAACATGACTTTTAATGCCAACTGAATGCCTATATAGACGCCTATAGGTCATATATGATGAAAATGTCAGTCCTGTGCATCAATGTGTAAATATATATACATATATATATATATATATATATATATATATTGCAAAACAGAATGGAGAAAGCTATTTATCTGCTGATTATTACATATACCTTCCAATATAAAAACTCCAATGTAAATGCAAAGAACAAAGAATGCATTAATAAATGTCCTATGGCAAAAAACAGGTTTCTCTCTGTGGATGGCAGCACTGCCCTCCCTGCCACAGTGCCAGCTGTGCCTACTCACCCCTAGTGACATGATCTTCCAGTCCTTGAAACTCGCCAGAGCACATCAGATACTCTGGAACCTGCAGAACTGCTCCCAGCTGCAAGCCTCTGTGTATATGTCACGTGTGCCCGTCTACACGTTGCCATAGAGATTCAACATAGATACAAATGTATTCATGCAGCAAAAGAGCCTGGGCTCAATGAGAGCACTCAGATGTCACTGAGACAAATACAATGCATGGCGGAAAAGAACGACCTACAGCACATCGCTACTTAGTGCGCGGCGGTGCGCACCCTCCCCCGGCAGGCAAGAAAATGGAGCAACCCACAAAAAAGAACCAAAAGATACAATCATTAATAACAATATTTATATAATCTTACAATTCAGAGGATACATGTGCAAATAAAAATCAGACACAAACTGCAACCACTATGGGCCCTGCTCACAAGAGCTTACGATCTAAAGCCACGTTCACACGTTCAGTATTTAGTCAACATTTTACATCAATATTTGTAAGCCAAAACCAGTGGTGGGTGAAAATTGGCGCTGCTTGTGTTTGTATTAGGCCTCTTTCACACGTCAGTATTTGGTCAGTATTCTGTTTATATGGCAAAACCAGGAGAGGAACTTACAGAGAAAAACTATAATCCAACGATTGACTCCTATTCTGTGCTTTGGAGACACTCCTGGTTTGGGCATAAAAATACTGATAAATACTGTTAAAAAATAATGATGTGTGAATAAAACCGTATACTTTTCCTCTGATTGTTCCTCTCCTGATTTTGGCTTGCAAATTCTGATGGAAAATACTGACCAAATACTTAACGTGTGACTGTGGCCTCATAGAAGCAAAAGTAACATGTTATGCAACCTTCTGTAATTTAAGGTATCAGTTATTCACTGATGTCATATACAGCCAGAACTTGCCCTGCCACATTATTGATAATTTAGCTCCAGACTGTGTTCCCCAAAGGCTTACAATCTACTTTGCCTGTACATTGAAAATCATAGACACCCTATTAACCTGCTCTTTAGCAACCATTTTAGTCTGGGGAGAGGCTGACTATATTATTTCCATTGGGATTATTGACAAGAAGTCCAGAAAAATGTCTGCTTCCACAATCTCTCCTTAATCTCCCATATCTCCAATTCTGAGAATTTATGAAAACCGATATATATATATATATATATATATATATATATACTTGTGTATGTGTATAGATAGACAGATATAATCTATAGCTTTGGACTTCTATACTCTTCACACTTTATTTTTACTGCACCTTGAAACCAATAACATAAGACCCCCGTGCACTAAATGACGACCGTCGTTGTCACAAATGAGTCACGTAGGACATTAAATATATGATTTGACATCACTATCTATTATTCGATCCATTGTACATAGAAAGCCAACTCTAAGCACGGTGATAAAGCTCAATACACCAGAATCTGTAGAAAATGCCAGCTCTCATCAATCACACCCTGGGATCAATACTGCAGAGAGTGATCTGTAATAGCAGCACATTTACTGGGCATCTTTGTGGGTTTTTCCTTATACTGCTGCTCAGCAAGTAACATTTTGACTTTGCAAATGAGAGATTTTTTGCAGCAGCTGATGAAGGAGACAACAGCTTGTTCTAGCTGATGAGAGAGAAATCCATTATTGCACTCACCAGTTTGCTGTGCAGTGAATTAATGCCCGGTGACAGCACAGGCACTAAATCCTGAGACGTTCCTGGAATCGGATGTTCATCATGTTCCTCCATTGAGCACCTCCTGGCACTATCGATCCTGCTCACATGCTTGTGGCACTGCTGCCTGGGCTGATGCTCTGCCTGGAGCCTCCTTCCTTCCTTCTGTCGGCTGCTTATCTGGCAGAATGTGTATTCCCTGCTGTACTCTACTTCTGCCAACAGGGGCCGCCACTGAGCTTTCTTCTTCAATCCCTGATTTTTAGAACAGCTCTGAAGGAATATATTCCCACATATACAACTTTTACACAATAGATGAGAAATAATAGTCTGACACTATTCATGATCTAAAAGCAAGAGGAAGGGGAACTACCGGAGAGCATATGGAGAGCTACATTTTAAAAACTTATTTTTTTTTCAATAAACTTAATTAATTTGTTATAATTCCCTTTCTCCCACCGTGATATTGAAGTTGGCTTCTTATTCGCCTAGGTTTTTATTCGGAGCTGAATTTGGTTTCTTATTTGCGGCATTTTCTTTTTCGTTTTTTCACGTTTAATATTAAAATGCATGCAGTTATGAGCCCTGATGTGAATACAATTAACAGCAGCTGCAAAAATTATAAAAGTGGCACAAAAATTGGCATCAAAGTGGGCAGTGAAGGGTATTATTGAAAGGGTTAAATGACTTTTGGCCACTCATATCATACAGCGGACACACAGATAAGGATGCCTCTCAAGTTCAAGTCACTCCAGCCTGGCCCAAAGAGATTCTGGGCATGAGAGCTGGCATCAAAGTGGGCAAACATACAATTTTGAATAAGTAATTGGTGTTTTTAAGGGATTAAATGACTTGGTGCCACTGCTCTCACATCACCATTACACCGCATTAAACGCAGATCACACCAGCCTGGCACAAACTGTTTTTTGGCAACAGAGCCGGCACCAAAGTGGGAAAATAGACAATTTTCACAGAATTGATTAAGCTACTAGTGTTTTTAAAAGGTTATATGACTTTGGGCCACTGCTCTTACATCACACACAGGTCATTCCAGAGTGGCCCAAATGGGTCCTGGGCAAAAGAGCTAACATCAAGGTGGGAAATAACCAATTTACATAGATTTCAAGAAAAGATGCCCTTCCTACTCACTGAGCTGTCAGGTTACACATCCTAGTAAAGTCTATGAAGAGAGGAGGAGAGAGGAGCATAGTGTGAGACAGAAAAGCAGATGATGTGAATTCCAACTAGCTTATCAGAATGCTAGATTCACAGTTACACTACTTAGTCCTTCTGTTTAATGTCATCCATGCCTCTGCTACTTCTGTCTATGTGATACAAGGCAAGAATCTCTCTTTCTGTGTGTGTAATGTGTAAGGAGGAAGACCGGGCTGTGGGTACCTGTGCAATGCCGGGTCCAGTGTTGCAGAGGGGAAGGAAATGGGAGCCGGACTGGACCCATGACCTGGAGAGAAAGGGCGTGGTAAGAAGAGGGATGAGAGAGCGTAACATGGGAAAAGCCAGAGAGTTCCCCCGGAGGAAGGAGAAGGCAGGGGCCGACTGCGCTCTGTGAAGTAAGGTGAAGCGTGGGCTCCCGAGTATCAGTGAGCATGCAGAGGGACGGGCGCCGAGCAAAGCAGCACAGCACGGGTGCACTGAGGAACGTGGTGTGTATCTAGCTATCAGCGGGTGTGCAGCAGAGCACATGCCAAGTAGAGACTTGTGCAGAGCTCCACACTTTGGCTCTGCAGATTAATGGACTAGGGGCTCAACAGGCAAAACCAGTGACCGCCTGTTGCGGACATAAATGGAACCATGTGTTTGGCAGGGAAGCCTGAAGACGCAGTGTCAGCTTCTGCTGGCATGCCATCATCCATCGGACCGCACGCAACTAAAGGGCTGCGGAATCACGATAAGTTGAATTTGATAGCAAGACTGTTGCGTTATATCACAATAACACTGTTTTCACCTGCTTGTCCCCCTTCTGTTATCTCCCTGTTATTTCCCTGTTATCTCCCTGCAAGGAGTTTATTGCTGTAAGCCCTTTAACCCTTGCTCTGCATCCCTGCGTTACTGCATCCTCTTACCTGATTACAAGTGTATAAGAGACATCATATCAATCAGTCTTAATTTCCTGCTCAATGCAAATGCAAATGCAATTTCCTGCCAATGCAAATTAGCAATGACACTTGAAGATGGTCTGGTGAAAAATACAAGATACAAGCCATATATTGGCCAGGAATTGTATTATTCCCGATGTACACACATGGCAGCTAAAGGATAATGTCATCCCAGTAGCGTAGCGCAAAGGATACAGTCGCCCCAGGCCCCACACTCTGATGTGCCTACCTTGAGCTATTGCCACTGATAACTATTGGTAACTATATAGTTACATTATGCTGTGCAGCAGGGAGACCAGGTCTCCCTACACTACTGCTGCCCATTCTGTACACAGCAGGTCGCTTTAGTCCAGCAGTCTACAGAACAAAAGGGAGGCACAGGACGAGCCCCAAGTAGAGCGGCGATGGCATGACTTAATCACGTCGGGACACTGACATCGTTTGCGTGACCCGGTGTAATTCTATCACCGCGTTGGTCTGCCTTGAGGACTGTGTGCGGACTCTTCAGGACCCGGATATAGATAAGTATACCATGTTTTATTATTTTGATAAACTTTTTTAATAGAACTTGTGGGGACTCCTGGGGGCTATCATAAAATTGGGGGGCTACAGGGCACCATCATACAAATGGAGGGCTACTTGGGCCATCATGTAAGTGAAGTGGCTACGGAGAGCCATCATACACATAGAGGACTACTGTGGCCATCATGCAAATTTAGGGTCTACTGGGGCCATCCTACAAGTGGAGGGGCTACTGGGGTCATCCTACAAGTGGAATGTTTACTGGGGCATATAGTGTGTTGTTGGGTGTCAAATAGTGCCCATTCTGCTGCTGTGTGTGGGAGCTATGAACATATTTTGATGCGTGTGGGGAGCTGTGGGCCCATCCTTCTGTGTGTGTGGGGAGCGGTGTGCCCTTCCTGCTGTGTGGGAGGGGCAGCATACTGTGCATAGGGAGATATGGGCCCAGCATACTGTGTATAAGGGAGCTGTGAGAATATCATACTGTGTATAGTGGAGCTGTGGATCCATCAGACCAGGGGCGTAACTAGGAACGGCAGGGCCCCACAGCAAACTTCACAATGGGCCCCCCACCCGCCATTTTAAAAAAAATATATATTTTTTTAAAAATCACTAATCGCAAACGGCGAATGGATTGAATAATCCAGTCGCCATTTGCAAATTTTTAGCCGCTTTGGCGACCATTTTGGTCGCCATCTGCAGCACTGTAAAGAGGCTGCTGTTTTCGGGCCCCATTAGGGGCCTGCTGTTTCCTGGGACCCTAGGCCCCTGATGGGGCCTGCTGTTTCCTGGGGCCCTAGGCCCTGATGGGGCCTGCAGTTTCCTGGGGCCCAAGGCCCTTAATGGGGCCTGAAGTTTTCTTTGGACCTAGGCCCCTAATGGGGCCTGCTGCTTCCTTTGGACCTAGGCCCCTAATGGGGCCTGCTGTTTCCTAGGGCCCCATTAGGGGCCTGCTGCTTCCTGGGCCTCTAATGTGGCCCGCTGTGTCCTGGGGCCTGAGGCCCCTGATACACTCACACCTCCCCCCTCCGCTCTCCCTCCTCTCCTCAAGTGCCGGGACGGGAAGCTGCGGCTGCTGCGTCCCTGTAAAAGAGAGTCAGACTCAGCAAGCATACTTACCAATCTGCCAATCCTCAGGTGACTGCGTCCTCTAGCTCTTCTGCTCCGCGCGCCGCTCCGTCCTCCACGCTCCGACGTCCACCACGCCAGCCTTGCATGTGACACGAGAGCGCGCGCACGCCCCCACGTCACATGACACGGAAGTGCAGGACTGCTCGGGGCCCGTCCCACCTCCTCTCATAGCGGCGCCGGAGGTGGCGGCGGGCCCCATATCAGATCACACCCAGAGGTGCATCCAGGCTTTCTGGCGCCCGGGGCAAGAATTCGGTTTGGCGCACCCCCCCCCAAGCACACATGCGATTTGCACACTTAGTCATGTACCCACGAGCTGCTCTCCCTAATGCTCTCAATGTTCAGTGAA
This sequence comes from Oophaga sylvatica, assembly GCA_033576555.1. NCBI lineage: Eukaryota > Metazoa > Chordata > Amphibia > Anura > Dendrobatidae > Oophaga > Oophaga sylvatica. Next base: position 317,265,143 of record JARQOD010000006.1, read on the forward strand.
AAACTGAGAGAAGCAGGAAGAGAAGCTCGATGTCACAGGACTATAAGTATAAAAATCGCATATGAGTGAAGTGTCCATGTGATGACTGCTGGAACCTGCAGAGCTGAATCCTGACATTGCAGCTTCTGAATTCTCACAACGAATGCTCTGCACACTTTTAGATTCTCCATTACCGGTGGCAAGAGTACACGTCATGTCAGCATAAGCATGTGATTTATATACTTCTGGCCACATTCCAACTAGACGTGCACGGCCTCGCTCCGTTCATTTTCATTGAGTGAGGCCACACGTCTAGTCAGCATGTGACTGCATGTATGTAAATCACCGGCATGAGAGAATCCTAACCGCGTGCAGAGCGCACTGTGAGAATTCTGAAATTGACTAATTCTCATGTTTTTATTTATGTTAGGAGCATTAAAGGGGCTGTCCAGGTTTGTGCTGAGTCTGCAGTCATTCTATGTGACACAGACCTGGAGAACCCCTTTAATGCTCCAAACAAATAAAGACATGAGAATTAGTCAATTTCACAAATAATATTTACATCCAGGTACCTTATAGATGACGCTGTCTCTGGAGTCGTTCTCCTTTTCTTCATCTTGTCCAGATCCCATGATGAGTTTTCTCATCCACAGCCGTCTCTGCAGACTCCATTTCTCCGCTCTTCTGCACCAACTCTCCAACTACGCCCTTAAAGACAGAAGAGTCATTATAATGCCCCTAAATAAAAATATCTGCAATATACTGTCACACTCACACATATTCCTCCTCTCACACTGTCTCTCCACATTCCCTGTTCAGCATACTGTATCCTCATATATTTACCCCTCACTCTCTATACTGTCTGCTACAACATAACCTTACTCCACATACTGTGTCACACACATCCCATCACCTCACTCCCATCTGTTCTACATACATTCACCCGTTCCTCCCATACTGTCCTGCACCATCCATACTTTCCCCATACATACTCTTCATACCCTCAAATCCCCCACACTATTATCCCCCATCCCCACTCCAATCCCCACACACATAATATCCCCTATCCCCACCCAAATCCCCCACACACATAAATCCCCCATCCCACTCCAAATCCCCCCACACATAAAATACCCCCATCCCACTCCAAATCCCCCACACATAAAATAACCCCCAATCGCCACTCCAAATCCCCCCACACATAAAATAACCCCCATCCCCACTCCAAATCCCCCCACACATACAATAACCCCATCGCCACTCCAAACCCCCCCACACATAAAACCCATCCACTCCAACCACCCCATCCCACTCCAAATCCCCCCACACATAAAATAACCCCCCATCCCATCCAAATCCCCCCACACATAAAATAACCCCCATCCCACTCCAAATCCCCCACACATAATATCCCCCATCCCCACTCCAAATCCCACACATAAATAACCCCCCATCGCCACTCCAAATCCCCCACACATAAAATAACCCCCCATCCCCACTCCAAATCCCCCCACACATAAAATAACCCCCATCCCCACTCCAAATCCCCCACACATAAAATAACCCCCATCCCCACATAATCCAAATCCCCCCACACATAAATAACCCCCATCCCCACTCCAAATCCCCCACACATAAAATAACCCCCATCCCCACTCCAAATCCCCCCACACATAAAATACCCCCCATCCCCACTCCAAACCCCCACACATAAAAGAACCCCCATCCCCACATCAAATCCCCCCACACATAATGTATCCCCATCCCCACTCCAAACCCCCCACACATAAAAGAACCCCCATCCCCACTCAAATCCCCCCCACACATAATGTATCCCCATCCCCACTCCAAACCCCCCACACATAAAAGAACCCCCATCCCCACTCCAAATCCCCCCCACACATAATGTATCCCCATCCCCACTCCAAACCCCCCACACATAAAAGAACCCCCATCCCCACTCCAAATCCCCCCCACACATAATGTATCCCCCATCCCCACTCCAAACCCCCCACACAATAAAAGAACCCCCATCCCCACTCTAAATCCCCCCCACACATAATGTATCCCCCACCCCACTCCCAACCCCCCCACACATAAAAGAACCCCCATCCCCACTCTAAATCCCCCCCCACATAATGTATCCCCCATCCCCACTCCAAACCCCCCACACATAAAAGAACCCCCATCCTCCACTCAAATCCCCCCCACACATAATGTATCCCCATCCCCACTCCAAACCCCCCCACACATAAAAGAACCCCCATCCCCACTCCAAATCCCCCCACACATAATGTATCCCCCATCCCCACTCCAAACCCCCCACACATAAAAGAACCCCCATCTCACTCCAAATCCCCCCACACATAAAGTATCCCCATCCCCACTCCAAACCCCCCACACATAAAAGAACCCCCATCCTCACTCCAAATCCCCCCACACATATGTCTCCTCCCATCCCCACTCCAAATCCCCCCACACATAAAATAACCCCCCATTCCCATTCCAAATCCCCCACACATACAATAACCCCCCATCGCCACTCCAATCCCCCCACACATAAAAAACCCCCCATCCCCACTCCAAATTCGGTATCTTGGAATCCGTGGATGATTGCAATACTCTCAATCTGACTGTTCTAGGAAATATCAGACGAGTGCATCAGCCTTTCCATTGCGCGATCCTGGTCTATAAGAAATTACAAAATTAAATTGGTTTAGGAAAAGATTCCAGCGAGCCTGGCGAGGAGTCAGGCACTTAGCCGACCTAATAAATTCAAGGTTACGATGGTCTGTCAGGACGACTATTTGCGGTGCAGCTCCCTGAAGAAGGTGTCTCCATTCCTTGAAGGCGGCAATAATGGCCAACAATTCTCTATTGCCCACATCGTAGTTCCTCTCAGCCGAAGACAACTGCTGGGAAAAGAAGGCACAGGGATGCAAGACATTCTTCTCACCTGTTCTCTGAGAGAGTATAGCTCCAACGGCACAGTCTGAAGCATCCACCTCTATTATGAAGGCAAGCTCGGGGTTGGGATGTACTAAGATAGGTGCGGTGGTAAATTTATCCTTTAAACAGGAAAATGCTTCCTGAGCTTGCGGGGTCCAGGAGAACCTAGACTGTTTCCGGGTAAGTTGGGTGATAGGTGACACTACCTCAGAAAAATTCTTAATGAAACGTACTATATAAGAATTGGCAAACCCGATGAAACCTGCTACTCCTTCACATTTTTCTAGGAATTGCACATTTCCTTGATGGCTTGGGTCTTGTCTTCCATCCAATACTAAATCCCGATTGCGTAGAGATAGTTACATTAACCCCAGAAATTGAATTTCGGTCCTAATGGAATTCACATTTTTCAAGCTTGATGAGAGATGATTTTGTCGTTAGTCGTTCTAAGACCATCTCACATGTCCATGATGTTCCTCTGTGGAGTTAGAAAAAATTAGAATATCATCCAGATAAATCACCACAAATGTATCTAGGAGATCCCTGAAGATATCATTCACGAAGTGTTGGAAAGTGGCTGGGGCAGTACTCAGACCAAAAGGCATAACTAGATATTCAAAGTGTCCATAGCGTGACCTGAAAGCAGTCTTCCATTCATCCCCAGGTCTAATACGGACCAAGTTATAGGCCCCACGGAGATCCAGTTTAGAGAAAATTTTGGCATGCCGCACTCTCTCCAACAACTCAGGGATTAAAGGCAATGGATAACGGTTTCTAATAGTAACCTTATTGAGTTCCCTATAGTCTATGCAGGGTCTCAGAGATCCATCTTTCTTCTTCACAAAGAAGATGGGTGCACCTGCGGGAGATGAAGAGGGACGTATGAAGCCCTTGGCTAAATTTTCGTCTATATAATCCTTCAAAGCTTTTAGCTCGGGCCCCGCTAGGGGGTAGATCTTATCAAAAGGTATCTCGGCTCCAGGCAATAATTCAATTGGACAATCATATGGACGGTGAGGAGGAAGCTGATCAGCGTTCTTCTTGTCACATAAATCCACATAGTCCTGGTATACAGCTGGTAGTTCAGGGACTGACATGGTTCCTTTAGGAACAGAGCAAGCTGAAACTCCTTGACTCATCTGTTTCTCCCGGAAAGTGTAATTCCTTGGTCTCCCAGTTAATCGTAGGATTCTGCGCCTGCAGCCATGGTAGCCCTAGAATGATGGGAAAGTGGGGAGAAGAGATAAGCAAAAAAGACATTTTCTCTCCTGATGATCTTTACCCATAAGGACCCTCAAAGGCTCTGTTTCTTGATCCACTGGTCCAGAAGTCAGTAGAGAGCCATCCACAGTCTCCATCTGTACTGGAGTAGCCTTCTTCACTGAACGTATCCCCTGTTTCAGAGCAAAGGAGATATCCATAAAATTTCCACTTGCTCCTGAGTCGATCATAGCAGAGCTAGACACCCAGACTGAGTCAACCCAGAGTTTGATGGAAAGGAAGCAATGAGAATTGTTTCTTTTACAACTCAGCTGGGACACCGCTGAGGAAACTTGAAAAATTGCAGCGTTTATACCGTCATCGTCACCAGAACTAACAGAGTTTAAGTCCGAGAAATCAAGATCTCTTGCAGCAGATCTCTCTGGAGCCTGAGGCTCGGACATGACAGAGCTCCTCTCGCAACACTCACAGTGAATGACTGCTGCAGTAGTCTTACGAGAACGGCTGGGGCAGTTTATAATGAAGTGCCCTGACTTACCACAGTAGAAACATAGATTTTCCTTTATACGATGTTCTTTGCTGCATCACTAACCCGTCTTTGTAAAGAGTCCACCTGCATGGGTTCAGGTTCTGGTTCCCTTGTGATCCTACTCAAAGGTTCCTTAGCTGAGGAGGGAGGTAGTAAAAGGTTAGTGCGATTATTTTCGAACCATCTCTCTTGTCTGCGTTCAGTCAGACGAGCATCAATACGGATACAATAGTTAATAAAGTCACCTAACGCAGTGGGAGGGTCGGCACGAGCAAGTTCATCCTTAATCAGTGGAGACAACCCTTTCCGAAAAATAGATTTTTTAGCGGAAGTGTCCCAAGTGGTATCAAGAGCCCATCTCCTGAAATCCAGGGCATATTCGGCTACTGAACGCTTACCTTGGCGCAAAGTTAACATGGCTGCTTCAGCTGTTGCACCTCGATTGGGGTCATCAAACACCTGCCCATGGCTGAAATAAAAGCATCAAGGTGATTCAAACAATCATCCTCAGTCTCAATCAGAGGGTTTGCCCACATCAAAGCCTTATTGGTAAGCAACATGATTATAGTAAGCACTTTGGATCGTTCAGTGGGAAATTGTGAAGCATGTGCAGAGAAAAATAAATTGCATTGATTAATAAATCCCCTGAATTTCTCACGTTCACCGCCAAAACGAAAAGGAGGTAATTTGGGGATCCCTGAACTTGTGGTTATGGCAGGAGCCTGGGCTCGTTCCTCTAGAGCCTCAATCCTGGCTCGCAATTCCTGGGTAGTCTGTCCAAACACTTGCAAATTATGATTAGTGAGGTCCTGTAGGCTTGCAAAACGGGTTTTTAAAGTCTGTACATCTGAAAGGATTGTATCAGTCACTCCGCAAAGTTCCTTTATGCGGGCCTCCATCTTCCAGATCTTTTAAGGCAGAGGCGCTGGAAGGAGAAGAGGAAAGAAAAAAAAAAAAAAAAACAATAGTGTTTACCTGTGGTAACACTCCAGAGTAAAATTTTAAGGGAATGCGCTCACCTGGAATGGTTGTGAGAAGTCACAACCACTGTCATCACATAAGGTATTAAACGGACATCTGATATCCACAGTCACAGCAGACACGGCTTTCCCAGAACCAGCAGACACTAAACATTGGCTCCTGAATCTTGTCATGTATAGTGTACAGTTCCTATAGCGTCTTGTGCTTGGGTGCGAGGAAAACACAGGAGACATAGGTTGAAATGAAATGACTTGTATTACTTCATACAAGCATGCTGAAAAGTTCACACAGTTTGCAGGAACAGCGACAGGAGACACAGCAGGCCAGAGTAACTTCAAGCACTACAATAACTCTCCAAAGCAGGTTCAGGATCTCTTCTCTGTACCGTAATTCCTCTGCAAACATGGATTCACCAAACAGCAGGTTTCCAGAGTCCAAAAGTGTTCCAAGGTTCCTCAGTAGGGAATAGCTGGAGTACAAGTCCAAGGCTTCCAGGAGTCAGGTCACAGACTGACTGAGGCTTGATTCAGGAGCACTGATTGTTCAGCTGAGGCTGCTTAAGAAGCAAGAGGGAAGAATCAGGGTGGGAACATGAAAACTGGAAACTCCATATTAACTGAGGGCAAGAGCTGCAGAAAGACAGAAAGCAAAATGGCCGACGGAAAACTGAGTTTCAAGGAACATGTCAACAGAGACAAAGAACCTTACACCCCCATCGCCACTCCAAATCCCCCAACACATAAATAACCCCCATCCCCACTCCAAATCCCCCCACACATAAAATAACCCCCCATCCCCACTCCAAATCCCCACACATAATGTATCCCCCCATCCCCACTCCAAACCCCCCACACATAAAAGAACCCCATCCCCACTCTAAATCCTCCCCACACATAATGTATCCCCCATCCCCACTCCAAACCCCCCACACATAAAAGAACCCCCATCCCCACTCTAAATCCCCCCACACATAATGTATCTCCCATCCCCACTCCAAACCTCCCCACACATAAAAGAACCCCCATCCCCACTCCAAATCCCCCCACACATAATGTATCCCCATCCCCACTCCAAACCCCCCACAAATAAAAGAACCCCCATCCCCACTCTAAATCCCCCCCACACATAATGTATCCCCCATCCCCACTCCAAACCCCCACACATGAAAGAACCCCCATCCCCACTCCAAATCCCCCCACACATAATGTATCCCCCATCCCCACTCCAAACCCCCCACACATAAAAGAACCCCCATCCCCACTCTAAATCCCCCCACACATAATGTATCCCCCATCCCCACTCCAAACCCCCCCACACATAAAAGAACCCCATCCCCACTCTAAATCTCCCACACATAATGTATCCCCCATCCCCACTCCAAACCCCCCCACACATAAAAGAACCCCCATCCCACTCCAAATCCCCCCCACACATAATGTATCCCCCATCCCCACTCCAAACCCCCCACACATAAAAGAACCCCATCCTCACTCCAAATCCCCCCCACACATAATGTATCCCCCATCCCCACTCCAAACCCCCCACACATAAAAGAACCCCATCCCCACTCTAAATCCCCCCCACACATAATGTATCCCTCATCCTCACTCCAAATCTCCCCACACATAAAAGAACCCACATCCCCACTCTAAATCCCCCCACACATAATGTATCCCCCCATCCCCACTCCAAATCCCCCCACACATAAAAGAACCCCCATCCCCACATACTCACACAGTATGTCCCCCATTTATCTTCTGTGGTATCTTCAGCTCCATAATGGAGCACACTCACCACAAATCTTCACCCTTCTGGGCGCCGATGATGAGTGACGTCAGCAGCGTGATCACATGACCTGATCACGCTGCAGACGTCGCTCTGACCCGGCGGTCAGAGCTTCAATTGTACTGGCGTCTGTATAGACGCCAGTGCAATTGATCCCAGGGAGCCGACACGCAGCAGCTTCTCTGCGCCGGCTGTCAGCTTGACAGCCGGCACAGGGAGCCGCCGACTCTCAGGCCGGGGGCGGCAGAACGCAGCCGCAGGGGAGACACTGCGGACCGCCGCATTAGGCGGCCCGACTGCGCCCCCCTGCTGGCTGCGCCCCTCTAGATACGCCCCTGCTCACACCACCGGCAGCTTGCGGAACTACCGTGGTGGTAGGTGAAGCAGCTGCAGCAGGGACGGGCCCCCTTCTAGCCCGGGCCCTGTGCCAGCTGCTTCCCCTGCTTCCACGATAGTACCGCCCCTGCATCAGACTCTGTTTAGGAAAGCTGTGGACCCATCATACTGCATATAGGGGAGCTGTGGACCCATCATACTGTAAATAGGGAGCTTTGGACCCGTCATACTGTGTACAGGGGAGGTGTCGGGTCCATCATACTGCATAGGAGAGCTGTGAGCCCATTATACTTTGTATAGGTGAGCTGAACTTGAGGGGAGTCAGGGGACATTATTAAATGTTAAGTGGGCACTTTAGAAGCATTAATGTTATAGGGGCACACAGAGTATTGTGACTCTCAAAGGTGCAAACAGGACTTTTTCACTTTCTAAGAGGCAAAACGTGGACACTTTTCTAGGGCTCTTGCTCAGAGCATTAATATTTTACAGGAGATAATTCTACCATCTAGAGGGCACAAAGGAGGCCTTATTACTATGTAAGTGGTACAATGGTGGGTATTATTATGTGGGACAGTAAGAGGAGCACTGTTTTTGAGCCACACAGCAAGTCACCATATAAACAATTTGGAGAAAGAGGACAGTGAGGGAAACCATACTGATGTATTACTTTAAATACTGTACATTGCAACAAATGAAGAGCAAAGGTGTCTACATGGAGCCTGTACGGCATGATATGGATTCTATAGGCATCCTAAGAAATTCATGGCAGAGGGAAAATACGTTATGGGATGTCCACATTCCAGTGTTTAGAGAGGTATTTTCTCACACTGATCGTAGGGTTTTGAAGGGTCAGGGAACAAACCCTTAGAGATATGTCTGCCCATATGACCCCCTTTCACTATAAATACTTTTATATAATTATCATATAAAACTCAATGTTATCATTAATAACACTATACAACAACAAATTAATGTTGCCACAGCATGAATACTGCCATTTTTACTACATCGAAAATATATATTACCACATTTCTACAGAACAGAACCAAACACACTGTACAAAAGCCAAGACTACTAATAAAACCACTGAAAACTGACCACTGAAAAATATCTGATACCACCAAAATATTACCAAAGAAACAGTATAAAAAGACCAATATTACCTCCATACAGTGACCAATAGATACAAGTTGTGCCCACTATCAGAGATTACAATAAAGCTATATAGTGACTCATAGCTGAAATTATTTTTATGTGACCTGTCTTTCATTCTTCTCTCTCCCTTTCTCTTGTTCTCCCACCTTGCAATTGCTGAGAAATCTGCAGTTGAATTTCTATGAAAATTAGATACAAGTTCATTGTTCTGTGTCAAAAACCATCCAGCTCTCCGGCCTTCTCTCCTTATTTCCCGCCTGGCATCTATCCTGCATTTGGTTCACAGGTCAGTTTACCCTCGGTCATCTGCAATCCCTCGTCGAAATCTCGCACACTGACACAGACCCCAGGCACTGATGATGCTAGTGTGAGATCTCAGTCACGAGCAGCAGGCAACGGACACTGGACTGACGGGTGAGCAAGAAGTGCTTTGACACAACCCAATGAACTTGCTGCTAATTTTCATAGAATTTCAATGACAGATTTCTCAGTAATGGCAGGGTAGATCTCATCAAGATAGATATTGATTTACTCAGGGTCACAGAGCCTGTAGAGCCATCATTTTAGTTTTAAAGGGAATCTGTCACCCCATTTTTGCCCTATGAGATGTGACCACCGCCATCAGGGGCTTATCTACAGCATTCTATAATGCTGTAGATAAACCCCCGATGTCACCTGAAAGAGAAGAAAAACGAGTTATATTATACTCACCCAGGGGCGGTCCGCCGTCCGGTCCGGTCAGATGGGTGTCGCGGTCCGGTCCGGCGCCTCCTATCTTCTAGCAAAGACGTCCTCTTCTTTGCGTCCCATCGCGGCTCCTGCGCAGGCGCACTGATCTGCCCTGGTGACACCAAAACTATGAATTAACACATGTGGAATTATACATTACACTTTACAAAAAAGTGTGAAACAACTGAAAATATGTCTTATATTCTAGGTTCTTCAAAGTAGCCACCTTTTGCTTTGATTACTGCTTTGCATGCAGAAAAGGTGAACGGATGGATTCTACATGCCTGTTTCCCACCGTGAAGCATGGAGGAGGTGGTGTGATGGTGTGGGGGTGCTTTGCTGGTGACACTGTTGGGAAATTATTCAAAATTGAAGCTCACCCCAAACCATCTCGATTGGGTTCAGGTCTGGTGACTGTGGAGGCCAGGTGATCTGGCGTAGCACCCCAACACTCTCCTTCTTGGTCAAATAGACCTTACACAGCCTGGAGGTGTGTTTGTGGTCATTGTCCTGTTGAAAAATAAATGATGGTCCAACTAAACGCAAACCGGATGGAATAGCATGCCGCTGCAAGATGCTGTGGTAGCCATGCTGGTTCAGTATGCCTTCAATGTTGAATAAATCCCCAAGTGTCACCAGCAAAGTTCATATACTTCTACATAGTATAATAACCGCTAATTCAATTGCCGGCTTTTGTGAAATTACAGACCCGACATGAAATGACACATGGTTTACATACAGTTAACCATGTCATTTGATGTAGTTTGATATATGGTTTTCACTACCAATTACATGAGTGTATGTGTGCAAAATTTCACACATGTAGGGGTTAATTAAAGGTGTAAATTCATTGAAAAAAAATGTGTGGGCTCCCACGCTATTTTCTAAACCAGACATACAAAGTCAGCGAGTGGGGGCAGATAATAATAGCTGAGGGAGGGTGCATTTATTTTGTGCCCCCCCCGGCTACTAACATCTGCCCCCAGCCACCCCAGAAAAGGCAAATCTATAATTAGATGCGCCCTTTCTGGCACTTTGCCCGTCTATTCCCATTGCCCTGTAGCGGTGGCGAATGGGTTAATAATGGGTTAAAGCCACCTTGCTATTGAAAGGTGACTTTAAGCCAGGTTAATAATTGAGACTTGTCAATTAGACAACTCTCAATTATTATTCCTATTGTATGAAATAAAAAAACACACACACATTAATAATAAATAATTTTAATGAAATAAACACACATTTTTTGACCATCTTTTATTTAACTGGTAATCTGAGCGAAGCCCTTGCTCTCCTGTAATAAAGAAAAAATAATAAAACAACATTATTCTTACCTATCCGCCGCTCTGTCAGGTCCCAAGCTGTAATCCTTCACAAAGGGTTAACTGCCTTACAATCAAGCAGTGCAGCTAATGCTGCCTGCTCAGCTGTAAGCCCACGAATGAATGAGCTTATCTTCAGGGCGACAGGAGAGGTAGTGATTACTGTGGGAAGCTTAATTGATTGCTTCCCACGGTAATCAGGTCACTTCAGGTCAGCCGGACTCCCTCTGACATCACTGATGCTGTGCAGTGTCCCCGGCTGACCTGAAGTGAACTGATTACTGTGGGAAGCAATCAATTAAGCTTCCCACACTAATCACTTCCTCTCCTGTCGCCGGGAGAGGAACTCATTCATTCAGGGGCTTACAGCTGAGCAGCCACTATTAGCTGTGCTGCCAGCTGTAACTCAGTTAACCCTTTGTGAAGGATTACAGCGTGGGACCTGACAGAACACTGGATAGGTAAGAATAATGTTGCTTTATTATTTTTTCTTTATTACAGGAGAACAAGGGCTTCGCACGGATTACCAGTTAAATAAAAGATGGTCAAAAAATTTGTGATTATTTCATTAAAATGATTTTTTCTTAAAGTGTGTGTGTTTTTTTATTTCCTACAATAGGATTAATAATTGATAGTTGTCTAATTGACAGCTCTCAATTATTAACCTGGCTTAAAGTCACCTTTCAATAGCAAGGTGGCTTTAACCCATTATTAACCCATTCACCACCGCTACAGGGCAATGGGAATAGACAGGCAAAGTGCCAGAAAGGGCGAATCTAATAATAGATTTGCCTTTTCTGGGGTGGCTGGGGGCAGATAGTAGTAGCCAGGGGGGCTTTGTCTGTCTGGTTGAGAAAATAGCTAGGGAGCCCACACATTTTTTTTAACGAATTTACACCATTAATTAACCCCTACATGTGTGAAATTTTGCACACATACATTCATGTAATTGTTAGTGAAAGCCATATATCAAACTACATGAAATGACATGGTTAACTGTATGTAAACCATGTGTCATTTCATGTCGGGTTCTGTAATTTCACAAAAGCTGGCAATTGAATTAGTGGCTATTACACTATGTAGAAGTGCATGAACTATAAAAATATGTACATATATGTCTCAATGACATGTATATATATACAGTATATATGTATTCTATGTGTGTATATGTATTCTGTCCCTTCTTTATTAAAGCTGTCAGTGTGATTTTACAGTATAGCCAGGGATGAATTGCCGGCTTTTCTAAAGGACACTGGTGTGATGTGGTGTGGTGTGATCTGAATAACATATCAAACTAGAGAATGCAGCGATTTTTTTCCTCAGTCCAAGGAAAAAATATGACATGTGCACTACTCCATAGTATAACATTTGTCCAGATGCGATCAAATGTTTTGTCGGATCACACTTGGATTGATAATACAGTTATCTGCATGGCCCTAAGACTCTTCTATTAGACAATAGAGTCTTTTGAAAATAACTAGCTGGCATAGCATGAAAAAGAAGTACACACTTATAAAACAACAGAACTTAGATAGATTATGACCACAGATACATTTTAATAGTGCAAATGATCAAAATCCGGAATAGTTAAAAATGTAGCTCTGCAGATGTTCTAATTCCCCGTCATAGCTTCGAATGGTCCAGGTTTTATTAGTCTTGGTGGAATTTACAGTGTAACTTTAAAATCCAAGAAAAGGAACAGATCCCAGAAGAGAATGAAGAGAAAACATTCTCAGAAGAAAGAATTAAACCCTTTTTATTGTTTCACTTTCTGGGATCAAATCCAATTATTGATTAACAAAAACTAAAAGGGGTAAAAAAAAATTCCAGAGTCTATTGAGAGCTTAACATTCTGTATACACTACAGAACAAAAACTTTAAATTCCTTTTAGCTGAAAACAACTCCAGAATTGTTAAAATAATAATCTGTATTTTAGTAGTATGATTTGTTTTATTATAGCAAAAGTCAATACGTGATGCAACATTTAGCACAAACATTCTAACACTTGGGAGTGATTGACCAAGATCAATTCAAATTATTTCCCTGCAAGAAGAATATTGATTGACTCTTGATCCACTAAGTCTTTAAGGATGAGGGTCTGAGAAGAGCATGGAAGAAAATCATCCTTATGACTTCGACCACTTATGTTATAAATTGCTTTTTTATCTTCAGCTGTAAAAACAAAGTGAGTAGAGAATGTCTGCTTTCCTCGTGGTTAACCGGCCACTAGATCACTTACTGTCAACATAACCAATGTCTGTACATCCAATGTATTCAGGTGAAGTTTTTGTTTCTCTGTCATGTCTCCCTAATGCGCTATTAAGTTGTAGAGTTTTTATTACACAGTGACTCATACATTCCCGAATGGCAACTGTTATCTGTGCTTTCTATCCCAGTGCAGTCTAGACACCTGGAAAACCTGAAGATGTTATGTTATACACTAGTAAAATGGAAAAATACATCTCAAGAATACATCCTTCAGGTAAAAATCTTAATATTGCTCTTTTATTCATTATCTTCAAACCATCCTGAATGCAACAGCCAGTTTCATATTCCTGTCCAACCAATACACCGATGCCTATACCCTGTGTAAGTCATTGCACTGGTTGCCCATCCACTACAGAATAGAGAATAAATGTATCACTCTTACCTACAAAATGCTCCACAGTTCTGCACCACCCTACATCTCCACCCTAATCGTCTGCCAAAGGACCTAAGACTAGAGATGAACGAACTTGTTCGTATTCGGTTCCGAATACGATCGGCATCGAATATTGTTTTTGCAGTATTCGTCGAACACAGTCGAACGTCATTAGAATCAATGGGAGTAGAAATTACCGAATATGTTCAGAACCGATCATTAAACATACATTTGGCATGAATAGGGTACCAATATGGCTGGAATATGGCAAAATCAGATTCGGAGACAAAAAACAAACAAATTCGCTCATCTCTACCTAAGACTAACATCCTCAATACACAGAACCCCCCACTCCCATTTGCAAGATTTCTCTCGTGCTGTGCAAGTTCACATGAATGCACAACTCCGGACAATTCGAGTAATTCCCAGTATACACAGTCTTAATCATGCTCTAAAAATGCATTTCTTTAGGCTGGCCTATCAGCTCACTTCACTAATCTAACTATTCCCTCTTTGCCCTTCCTAAATTTTCTTGAGAATCTGGTCTCTCAGATAATCTGTTTACACACCCTCCATGCATTTAATAGCACTCTGTGCTGCTCAGTGGTCACCACTTTGTGCAGCATTATTTGAACACCCTATTTATTATATTGAAGGCTGGACCATACAATACAAGCCCTTTTGGGTCTCACCTATTTCCTCATAGATTGTAAGCTTGCGAGCAAGGCCCTTACTCCTCCTGTATCTGTTGAATTATGTGTTACTCTGTAATGTGTGATAAGTCCTGTGAAATATGTTGATGCTATCGAATTAATCATCGTTATTATAATTATTGAATCTTGTAAAAATATGTAAAGGTGTGCAATGATCACGGTCACAGAGGGTGCAATCACAAACGGGCCTGTAGAGTAAGGGGTCCTCCGATAACAGCGCCGTTTTTCAGCTGAATGTGAATGGATCGCCCGCCAGGGCAGTGGGATACTCGGTACCGGGCCGGTCTCTTAAAAAGATGTGTCACAGCGGCAGTGACCCGGTCTGTGGCCCTGGGTATCCAATAAAAGGGGAATATTTACAGGGGATGATAGAGTTTGTATTAAAGTGTTCATGATGCCATCGGTGGTTTCTGGTCAGAGGTGACCAGCGCTGCGGTGCGGAACCTCTGGGACAGATGGTATGATGCAGCAGAGTTGGAATAGCTTCCACAGGTGAAGCTTATCGTCCCAAGGCAGAGAGATGTTGTAGAGAGTAATGGTGTTGGGAGATGTAGCAGAGTGGAGTGTGTTTTGCAGGAAGAACTTGAGAGGACACAGTCAGATGCAGTTTCCAAAGCTTTACTCACAGTTTTTGCAGGCAAAGTATCCCGGGAACTGAGTACAGATGGTGCTGGAGTCGGTCGACCTGAAAGCAATTTGGAATCTCCTTATTTCAGGTGGGATGTGAGGTACACTTTCTAGCGCTATTCTCTGAGGCACTTGCTGCTGTAAACTCCTTTCAAGTTCCTCTCTCTGTCTCTTGTCTAAGTAGAACTTTACTCTCATAACAGGCAACTGTAGCCTGCTTCAGGAATCACTCATCTATGGAGTCTCCGGCTCACATGTGCTGCTGCTGTATAGTAGAGTCTTAGTTGGGACAGAAAGCCTGCTGTCTTCTGCCCTCCAGATTTTGCTGCTGGGAGTTTAGTTACCCACTCAGCCTCGAACTCCGGGGTCTGGTTTCTGGTGCTCCGACCTGGGGGTGAGCTCTGCTATAGCTCCTGTCTTTGCCCAGCTTATCTCCACATGTCTTACCTCTCTCTACCCTACAGCCAGACTCATTAACTCCTCCCCCAGCCAGAATATTCCAGAGAAGCTCTCCTGAAAATCAGGTGTTAGAGCTCCCTCTTCTGGTCAGGAGTAGGAAAGGTGTTGTATGCTGTGTTACCTGTAAAGGGGATCCTTCCTTGCTTTCAGGCATGACATCACTCTCCTCTGGAGGGAGGCAAGGTCACTGTGGCAACCGAACTCCTGGGGTGCCACATGAATACTTGGACACATAGACAGCTGAAATGTATTGCCTTGCAGAAAGCTTCCTGCACTACAATTGCTCTATACAGCACCAGTCATTCAGAGGCCTTAGGGTATGTTGCTTAATACTGAATATGGGTTCAATATTAGGCAGCGTTTTGGACGCAGCACATGTGATTCCGCATGTGTTCAGTGAACCGTGCGGAATCACCACATCCAATACATTGTACAGGGACATTTATCTTGCGGAGTCTGAGCATCTCCGCAAGATAAATTGACATGCTGTGGTCTGGAAAGACACGCCGCATATCTGTCACTGCAGGGAAGCCGCGGGTGCCGGTGCACACATAGTGGAGATAGGATTTCTTCAAATCCCATCCACAATGCTGTAACATCTGTCCGCTGCAGGTTGGACGTTGCAGATGTACACAGAGTTCAACCCGTAGCGTTTACTGACTGTGGGAACATAACCTTAAGTTGATGATGGCATGGCCTTTATGGGTGGAGCATATGTTTTTCATTGCCATGCGCCGCACGTCCCTGTTAGTTGGAGTATGAAGAGCACGCTGCATGATGTGGGAATAAGGATAGATGAGAGGAATCATTTATGTTTACTACAGAATATTGACCAGTGCAGAGAGCATTATTACAAAGGCTTGTACATCTGACTACCGCTGACGGTGGCCTAGGTCCAAATTTTTTCGCTTGGGCCCATAGAACTCTAGTTACCCTCTGAACATAAGCATACCATTGAAATATGTACCATAAATTTAAGGGGTAATCTGTCGAAACAAAGTAATCACCCTTCTGTAGGATAAGTGATATCTTATAGATGGGGGTTGTTGACTGGGACTCTTACCCATCTGCAGTATGGGACACTTTTATCCCCACTAGGATGAAGCAGCAGTGCTCATACTAGACCATGTATTTGTTAATTTTCTATGGGACTCTTGTAAAAAGCAGACCAACAGCCCAATAGAGAATGAATTGAGAAGAGGATTAGCATGAGCATGTCTGCTCCATTACAGAAGGGATAAAAGTGCCTCATTTTGACAATCAGATTTCCAGTAGTCGGACACCCATTGATCTGTATGCAATCACCTATAATATTAAGCAGGTACAATAACAGAAGAGATGTCAATGATTACAGAAAGGTAAAATTACATAAGAACATGGACGAACACCCAGGAGAGTAAAAAAAAGTAAGACTGGGTAAAGAAACTGCCACGATAATAGTGCAGCACGAACAATGGTAAAAAAAAAGTGAAAGACGTGTGTCAATAAATATCAGGGCACTGACTGCGAAAATGTGTTTAGACCTTGTGTATAGTGTAGAAGAAGGTGAGAGGTGTATAGATGTGCATAAAAATGATAATGAATAAAGAAATCCCAAGTGGAGGGCAACTTACAGTGACAATGAGGATACCTGGCACCTGGATGGCGTCCATGTTCTTATGTTATTTTACCTTACTGTAATCATTGATGTTTCTTCTGTTATTGTACCTGCTTAATATAGTAAATTATATTCTCTCACAATAATACTTTGGACTATATGGTCAGTTTTTTCTTTGCACTTATTTGTTTCTTCCATAATTTCCGACTGTCCACACACCACCACTTTGGTCCCGCTTCATGGTCGCAGGGACATTGCTTCTACTTAAGCTTTTATTGCAATTATATTAAGACACCCTGCCTCTTTTAAGCCTTTCCTTTATTATTTTTTGTTTCATAATCACCTATAATGCAGATAGGTGAAAACCTTGCTTCATAGACAATCCCTTTAAGTGTTAATTCATAAACACAGATCTTTTGGCATGTAAGATTCAGTTAGATAATTCTACTGTCACATGTTACCAATTTTTTTTTTTTCAAAAGGGTGAATGAACATTTTACCTTTTTTGCACCAAAATTTTACTTTAGCACCAATTGTTTTTTTTTCACAAGGGTATCAAGGGTCCATTTTGGGGATAAAATGAACCATAAAATTTGTTGTGCAATTTTTCCTGAGTACGCCAATACACCATAGGTGGGGCAAACTATTGTTTCACGCCCCCAGACAAAGCCTCCTGGTGAAACGTGCGTTGGGGCAGGTGGACCAGTACGCATGTACCAGAATCCCCCCTTTTCACTGATATACCATCTTTTGTGTAAGTACTTACCTTATGCATTTCTTCACTAAACTATTTAGTACCAGTCATGACACTTGTTAGTTGACTTGAATTATTAGCCCTCTTTCACACATCAGTTTTTCTGCCATCAGTCACAATCCGTAGTTTTTTTAAAACAACGGATCCGGTGATTAATGCCGCAGGATCTGTTTTTTTCTCATAGACTTGTATTAGCGACGGATTGCAATGGATGGCCGTTGAAAATTTTTGGTCCGGCAACGTTTTTTGTCTCTGTCAGAAAATCGGACAGCGATGGATCCGTCGCTGTCTGTCGCTTGTTATAATGGAGGCCTATGGGCACTGGATCCGTTGTCATTCGTCAAATGACGGATTCCGGCGACAGATTCAGTTTTTTAACTGAGCATGCTCCTAACAGGTTAAAAAAAAAAGAATAGATATATATTTAGCTATATAAACACAGAATATATATATATACAAATATATATATATATATGTATATATATATATATATATACAGGTCATTGAGACACATATATGTATATATATTTATAGTTCAAACAGTTCTACATAGCATAGTAGCAACTAAATTAATTGCTGGCTTCAATAAAATCATTACCGAAACCGACATGATATGACACATGGTTTACATATAGTAAACCATGTCATATCAAAACAATCTATATATGTCAGTGTTTATTAAATTTAGTAGTTTGTGTTAGGAAAAATTTGGAACTCTAGGGGTTAAATTTAAGGCTATAATCGCGGAAAAAAATTGTGTGGGCTCCCGCGCAATTTTCTCCGCCAGAGAGAGAAAGCCAGTGACTGAGGACAGATATTCATAGCCTAGAGAGGGACCATTGTTTTTGGCCCCCCGGCTACAAACATATAGCCCCAGCCACCCCAGAATAGGCACATCTATTAAGATGCGCCTTTTCTGGCACTTAGCCTCCCTATTCCCACTACCTTTAGCATTAACACCGGTACCAGTTGTAAACTAGTTAACCCCTTGTGATAGATTGCAATGGGGGACCTGACTGAATGTCGGAGAGGTATGGATATTGTTGCTTTTTTATCTTTTTCCTATTACAGGAGAACAAGGGATTCAGATGGATTGGCAGAATAATAAATTTGGTCAAAAACTATGTGTAATTATTTCATTAAAAGAATTTTGAATGTGTGTGTGTCTTTTTTTAACCCTTTACTACTATAGGATTAATAATCGATAGTTGTCTTATTGACACCTCTCCATTATTAACTCGGATTAATGTCACCTTTCAATAGCAAGGTGACATTAATAAGGGTTAATCATGGGTTAATAAGGGGTTAATGTCACCTTGCTATTGAAAATCACTGCAGAATGAATGAAATCTTGTCTGCGCAGGCGCCCCAGCTGACCGGAGATGAAAAAACGGATCCGTCAAAAAAACGGAAGAAACGGATGAAAAAACTGATGTGATGGATCCGTGGAAAAAAACGGATCAGTCGCATCAGTTTTTCACAATCTTCGACGGATCCGTCAATCCATCGAGACAACGGATTGTGACTGATGGCAAAAAACTGATGTGTGAAAGAGGCCTTACGTAGATGGGTTTCTTTGTTCTATTTGGAATCTGTTGTGTTACTTTACATCCCTTACTTTGTACATGTTACTGGTGCCATTTCTAGGAACATTCTATTTTTGTACATTTTTAAGTATATTTAATAAATGGTTAGTTTTTTATGAGACCTTTTGTGTGCACTCGTTTTAATATGTTGGTTCGTAGATTGGTAGAGTTTCGGAGTGTGTCTATCTAATATTTTCATCTTGTTTGATCAGTCTTTTGTGTTGGTATTCATCCTTTATAATCCATAGAGAAATTACTGTTAGTGTTTTGCATTGGATTATCACTGCATTTGATTATTGTTACTATCTATCACCATAGAGGAATATTTTAGCTTTATCCTCTGTGACCCTTGTGTTTCCATCCTCAATACTCTTTATGTGTGACCTTTATCAATGTTATATAATAATAATAATCTTTATTTATATAGCGCCAACATATTCCGCAGCGCTTTACAGTTTAACAGTTTCAAACACAACAGTCATAAGTAACAATGTTAACAATAATACAATAATTAAAGCAAAATAAGACAACCCTGCTCATGAGAGCTTACAATCTATAATGAGGTGGGGGAGATACAAAGTACAAGTGTGTATTTACAATGATTGTCCAGTCATCTTAAAGGAATGGGGGATAGATATAGATAGTGAATTGGCTACACACACACTTACACATAAAATGCCTTTGATTAGGGAGAGTGATAGGCCGCTCTGAACAATGTGTTTTGAGGGAGCGCTTCAAACTGTGCAGGTTGTGGATGGTCCTAATTTCTTGGGGTAGAGCATTCCAGAGGATTGGCCCAGCACGAGAGAAGTCTTGGAGTCGGGAGTGGGAGGTACATATCAGTTCTGAGGTTAGTCAAAAGTCGTTTGCAGAGCGCAGCGATTGGCTAGGCCGATAGACAGAAATGAGGGACGAGATGTAAGTGGGTGCTACACTATAGAGAGCTTTGTGGGTGAGAACAAGTACTTTGAATTGGATCCTGCAGTGAATGGGCAGCCAGTGTAACGACTGGCAAAGAATTGACACGTCTGAGTACCGATTAGCCAGATGGATGACCCTGGCTGTTGCATTAAGGATGGACTGGAGAGGGGAAAGTCAAGTAAGGGGGAGGCCAATTAATAGAGTGTTACAGTAGTCCAGGCAGGAGTAGATCAAGGGACATGAAGGTTTTTGTTGTTTCCATGGAGAGAAAAGGGTGGGTTCTAGAGATTGTATATGGGAGGTGAAGGAAAAATTGGTGTCAAACATAACACCCAGACAGGGACAGCGCACCTGCTGCCGGGGTGTTATTATGGTGCCACCCATTGAGAGAGAAATGTCAGATTTAGGGTGGTTAGTAGATGGCGGGAGCAGAAGTAGTTCAGTTTTGGAGAGGTTGAGCTTCAGATAGAGAGCGGACATGATGTTGGAGACAAAGGACAGACAGTCACTGGCATTCTGTAGTAAGGCGGGTAAGGTCAGGGGATGACGTGTATAGTTGTGTGTCATCAGCATAAAGATGGTACTGAGAGCCAAATCTGCTGATGGCCTGTCCAACTGAGGCCGTGTAGAGAGAGAAGAGAAGGGGGCAAAGGACTGAGCCCTGAGGTACCCCAACAGTGAGAGGAAGAGGAGATGAAATGGAGCCAGCAAACAAAACACTGAAGGAGCAGTCAGAAAGATAGGAAGAGAACCAGGAGAGGGCAGTGTCCTTAATGCCTAGTGACTGGAGCCTAGAGAGTAGGAGACGGTGGTCAACAGCATCGAAAGCTGCAAAAAGGTCGAGAAGAATGAGCAGAGAGTGGTTACCGTTACATTTTGCTGTCAGAAGGTCATTGGTCACTTTGATGAGTGCAGGTTCTGTTGAATGTAGGTGGCGGAAGCTGGACTGTGAAGGGTCTAGGAGGGAATGAGTGGACAGGTAATGGGTAAGGCGGGAGTAGACAAGGCGCTCCAAGTGTTTAGAGATGAAGGGGAGATTGGAGACTGGTCTGGATGGGTCGAGAGCAGGTTTCTTTAATAATGGAGTAATGAAAGAGTGTTTGAAGGAGGATGGGTAAATGCCAGAGGAGAGGGAGAGATTAAAGATTGTAGTTAGGTGAGTTGTGATGACTGGAGAGAAAAACTGGAGGAGATGTGAGGGAATGGGGTCAGTAGTGCATGTAGTTGGACGAGAAGAGGAGAGGAGCCTGGAGACTTCATCTTCTGTGATGGGATCAAATGTGGAGAGTGATCCAGGGGAAATGCAGGGAGAGATGGGAGTCACTGCACTTGGTGGCTGAGAGCAGATTTCCTGACGGATATTATCTATTTTCTCTATAAAGTGAAAGGCCAGGTCATCAGCACAAATGTCTGTTATAGGGGCTGGTGCTTTCGGCCTGAGGAGGGAATGAAAGGTATCAAAAAGTTTCTTGGGGTTGTTGGATAGTGAGATCAGGGTGGTGTAGTAGGTTTGTTTGGTGAGGTGAAGGGCAGAGTTATAGGTTCTTAACATAAATTTGAAGTAGATGAATTCATCTGGTGTGCGAGTTTTCCTCCATAAGCATTCAGGACTCCTAGAGCATCGCTGGAGAAATGGAGTTTGTGATTATAGCCAGGGCTGTTTTACTCTGTGCTTGGAGGTTCTGAGGGTGAGGGGCGCTTTTTGGAAAGGGGTGCTTTGAGAGTGTCCCTTGTGTTGTACACCAAAAGGGGACGGGAAAGGAGGGTTTTGGGGGGACAGTGAGGTGGGGGATTGAAAGTGTTAGGTTAGGGCTGTAATTTTAAAATGTGGGGTATGTGGGAGTGGGGGGTTGGGAAGGATTTGTGAGCGGAAGGGGGGAATTGGGACGAGGGGGAAAAGCGTTTGATTTTTTGGGTAGGGATAAACAGAGGCAAAGACAGGCAAGGGTTTTTACGCCTTTGTGTCTCAGAGTTGAAAGCTGCGGAGGCCAAAGGAAGGGGTTAGGAAAGAAGCGGGATGAGAGGGAAGGGGGGCTTTTAATGGAGATTGGTCTCCCAGAAAGGGATGGTATGTCATGGAAATAATTGTATCCATATATTTAAAGTATATTCAATATATCCCTTCACATTAATAGATCTCATTGCTAAAAACCCTGTCCCCACACATTTATGCAAAAGCTTTCCCACAAAATCATATTAAAGACGCCCCGGGTTTTTCATAAGGAACATACAAAGTTTTAAGGGGATCCACAAAAAACCCCTAGCACCCCGTTAACGAATTAATGCGGCAGCGGGATTTTTCTATTCCTGTGGACCTTTCGTATTTTCGCGCTTTCCCCCCGTGGGTTTTTTAAGTTTGGAAAAAACCCAAAAATTTAAAGGGAAAATTTGACATAGCGTAAATTTCCCAAGGGCAAAAAATGGTCAACATTTCCAAGGCAGAACAAAGGAACTCCGCTACGCGAAATAAAATCCAACGGATCGCTAAAATTGAGTTTTTTGGCAACCCCAGCAATTTCAGGGATACCCTTAGTAAAATCTATTGTTTACTTTACTAGCAGCAAGAAATCGGGGCAAAAAACATAAACAAAAAAAAGCCTTCAGCCCTTTTAAAAAATTTTTCAAAATTACAACTTAACTAAAACACCAAAAATTTTAGAGTTTTTAAATGTTTTTTAAATTGACTAACCACCCCTTTTTGTAAATGATAAACCTTGAATGAATAAAAATGGGGGTCTTGACAACTGTTATCTGAAATTTCCGTTTTAAGCCCATTCTTTTGGGCGCCCCAAAAAGACATTTAATAGAAAATTGGAACAAAAAGCAAAAAACACTAAGGGATAAATTTCCCAAATTTAAAATTTCCCCATAACAGTAGTTCTGGGATAGAATTGGCAGCCAGGGGAAATGTAAAGGGAAATTTGGGGGGGTAAGGGGAGCCAAAAATGACCGCTTTTTCTGAGGGAAAAAGGGAGGAAGGCCTGAGGTGGGGCCCTTTCAAAGAAGGGAGTGACAATGAGGGAACTGGGGGGATAACGGAAAGTGCATGTGGGGACGGGAGTACCGACGACCACAAGTCTTTTTATGGGCCCTCGGGAAGGGAATTGTAACCCACCAGGGGAAAGGGCAGCAGGGAGACAGTGTAGAACCCTGAACCCAGGTTTCCGTGGGGGCCAACAGAAAAAGGGGTTTGTTCAGAAATAATTGTGCGGGAAAGGAAAGTTTGTTAGATAAAACTGTGATTCCAGAGGGCAAAAAGAAAAGGGAATGAGGGTTGCAATAATTTTTAAGGTTAGTGGGTTTTCGTGTGAGGTAAAAAGGGGTTTGGGGGATGGGGAAGGGTTGGGGGAGATGTCCCCCTTTGGAAAAAATAAAGTAGGAAGAAAGAATTTTTTTTAAGGGGCAAGGGTAGTTTTTTTGGAATTGAAGGGGGGAATTTTTTGGGGGTATGTATGGCGGGGGGGGGAAGGGGCGGTTTTCGGGGAAAAAGGTAGAATAAACTGTAAAATGAAAAAAGGGGAAAAGTAAAATGGAAAAATGTTTTTAGTCGTGTGGGGGGGGGATGCTTGAAATGTGGAACAAACCAAATTTAAAAGAAAAAAAGGGTAAAAAAGGGGGGGAAAAAATTTTGGGGCCCCCAAAAAGTGTAAAAGGTAAAAAACCTTCTCCTCCCCCAGCAAACCCCTTTCCAAAATGTTTTTTAACTCCCCTTTTCCAAAGAGGGCTTACAGGGGAATTTGAAAATTTCTAAGGATTCAAAAAACATTTGTGTTTGCCACCCTTAGAAACCCCTTCCCCGAAAAATTAAAACCCAATAATAAGGGGATGTGGATGTTAAAAATAAAAAAAGAACTGTTTAAAAACCCAGGTGGAAAAAAAGGGGGAAATAAAGAAACAAAAATCATGTTTTCCCTTTCTTTTTAAAACCCTTTTCAATATAGTTTTCAAATTTTTGCCCTTTTTCTTTGTTTTTAATTAAAGCAGGGAATTTTTCCCACTTTGAAAAAAAATAAAAAAGTTTTTGTTAAATAGCAAAAATTTCAGTAAAAGAAAAATTTCTTTTTAAAAAATAATTTAAAGGAAAATTAAAACAAACCAAACGGAAAACCCAGGCTTTTTGGAAAAATCCCTTTTCCCTTTCCCGGGGGGACCCCCAAACCCCTTTAAAACCCCCCCCTGATGTAATTGAAAGGTGAGGGATTTTGGTCACAAGCCAAATAGAAAGGAACCCCCCCCCAGGCTTAAAAATTTTTCCCCCGCCAGAAAAGGAGGTGAAAGGGGAACCCAGGTGGGGGGCTGCAGGGGGGATGAAAGGGGGGGTTTTAAAAAAAAAGACCACAAAACAAAATTAAGACTCCCCGGGGGGGGGAAAAAAAAAAAGGGGGGGCGGAACAAGGGGGGAGAACGGGTTGCATAGGGCTGAAAGCAGGGGGGGGAAAAAAAACCCTGGGGGAAAAAAAAACAAAAGGGGGAAGGGGGGCAGGGGGAAATTAAGAGGGGGGAAGGAAAACGGGGAACAAAAAGGGAAAAAAACCCAACTCAAAAATTTAACCAAAAAAAAGAAAAAGGGGGCCCCAAATACAAAAAACCCCGGGGGAAACCGGGGGGTTTTTATCCCCCCCGGGTTTCACACCTTTTTCCCCCTTTTTTGGGGGAAAAGGGGGCCCCTCGGCTTATACAGATTTTGGCAAAAATTCCCAACGGGGTTTTTTGGGGGGGCGGGGCGGGAACGGTGGGCTTGGGAAAAAAATATTTAATTTTTTTCCCGGTTTCGTTTTTTGAATTTTTGGGGGATTTTTGGGGGTTTCCCCCCCGGCTCCCCACCTTTTTTTTTGTTAAAAGGGCGGGAAAAAGTAACCCGCCATTAAAAAGGGGACCCATTATTTGACCAAGCCCCCCAAAGGGGCCCAGGCCCCAAAAAAAACCCCTTGGGGGCCTTAGTTTTTGGGGGTGAAAAAATTTTTATTTAGGGTTTGGTTTCTTTTTTGGTTTTAACCCCAAATTTGTAAAATGTTGTGTGAAAGAACAAAAACCTTTCCCAGGAATCAACAGCGGTAAATCGGGAAAAGAGATTTTAGGCTTCCGGGTAAAAAAAAAAATTGTTCACAAAACTTAATTAGCATACCCCAGGGGACAATGGAAATTTTACATTTAGGGTTTGGGTACATACAGTTTTTTTTTAATTTACAGAGACTTTATTCATAATAACGAGAGAGGTTTTAAGTTTAAGCAAAAAAATAGAAAAATTATGGCTTAAATCAAAATCAATTCCCCCAAAATTTTAAACTTAAATCGTTTTGAAAAAGCCCCCAAAATTTTGTGTGCCATTCAAATTTTTGGCCAACATTTTTGACTTTTTTCCCCCAGTTTTCCCCAACTGCAAAATTGTTCACCCGGGGGGGGGACCCCGGGGGCCGGGGCGACCCCAAAAAAATTTTTTTAAATTTTAAGGTGAGCTGTTTTTACCTTAATCAAAAATTTTTTACCCCTTTTTTTGGAAAAAATTTTGGTGGGGTCAGGGCCGTACGCCTTTTCTTCCTGTTTAATTCTTAAAAAAGGGGCCTGTGCTTCTGACCCCCTTTTTTATTATACCAGTTTAACATACCTTTTGAAATTTTTTTGGGGGAAAAAAATTTTTTTATTCTAAGGCTATGGAAAAAAGAAAAACCCCCAAATTCATTAAATTTTTTCCCCCCCAAAAATTTTGGGGTAAAAAGTTAAAAAAAAAAAAAAAAAATTGCGTTTTTCTTTAAGAAGTTTACCCTTTTAAGGGACAGGTGAATCCTCCTATTTTCCTCATCAACAAGCTGGTTTGAAAAATTTGAGAAAAGGGTTGCATATGACCTAAAAAATTTAGAGGGTTGGCATTTCCAAAAAATTTAATTGGTATGGAAAATTTTCTTTTAGGGAAAAAGGCACCTTAAAAAATTTTTTTTTTGCGGGGGGAACTTTTTCGGGAAATTAAAACTGATTTTAATGAATTTGACAAACAATTTTCAAGTTTTTAAGGAAAGATTTTTTGGGGATTTTGGGTAAAAACTAAATTTTCCCCCAATTTTTTTGCTTTTATTTTAAATTTTTTTCCCTACGGGCAATCAGCTTTTTGTTTTCAAAGTAGGGGGAAAAAACCTTTTGGGTTTTCCATCCGGGGGGTTTCCCACCACTCCCTAAATTTTTCCCAAAAATTGACATTTTGTTTTTTTTTTTCCCTTTTCACGCTTATTGGTGATGAAAACCATGTTGGTTTTTGTATTTTTCCCCAGTCCTTTTTTTTTGCTTTGCATTGGTTCATTTTTGCTTGTAAATTTTTTCCATTTTAAAACGGGTTTAAATTCACATATTTTTTTTGGGGTAAAAATTTTTGCTCTATACAGGGATTTCCTTTTTTTTTTCTTCTTACATGTGTTTTGACTTGTTTTTAATGTTTAATAAAAAAGGGCCCAAAAATTTTTGGGGTTTAATCAGCATGTTTTTTTTTTACGGGTGTTTATTTAAATTTTTTTTTTTTCATAAAAATATTAATTTTAAAAAAATATTCTTTCATAAACTTATTTTTAAAAATTTTTGGTAAAAACAGCAAATCCCTTAAAAAGCTTTTAAAAATGTTTTATTGATTAAAATTTTTTAAGTAATGAGTTTTTTTTTTAGCTTTTAAACTTTTTTTTTTCCCCCACCAGAACGTGATTCCTTTTAAATATAACCCTTTTTGGGGAGGGTTTATGGCTTAAAATTTCCCCAAAACCCCGGGAAAATTTGGGGGAAAGTAAATTTTATACCCCCCCCCCCTTTTTCTATTTTTATTTAACAGTAGAAAAAAATTTAAATTTTTCCCTTTTTTTAAACGTTCAAAAAAGGAAATTGAAAAAAAAATTTCTAATTTTTTAAAAATTTTTAAAAAGGGTTAAACGGCATTTTTTTGCATAAAAAAAGAGGGGAAAAAAAACCCTTTTTTAAAATTTTTTTTAAAAAATCCAAACCCGGGGTTTTTTTCATATGCCTATTCGCTTTTGTTTTTAAAAAAATTTTTAAACCCAATTTTTTTTTTGGGTTTTAAAAAAGGCAAGTGCCCGACGGGAAAAAAATTGCTTTTTTTCCCCTTTTTTTTCCGCTTTTTCCGGGGGTTTAAACCCCCGGGGGAAAAAAAACCCAAAATTAAGCTTTTTTAAATTTGTTAATTGATTGCGTTGTTTTTGTACACTTTTCGGTTTTCCCCCCAAAAAAAACGTTTTGGAAAAAAATTTTTAAAAAATTGTTCTTAAATTTTAAAACGTAACCCCGGTGTTTCCCCCCGCCATGGGAATGCATTGAACCCTTACTTTCCCCTTGGGGGTACCCCCTATGCGCAATTAAGGGGTTCTTGTGCGGAGGACCCAGGGCTGGGGCAAAGGGATTTCCCCCCGGGGCCCTGGGTACCTTCCCTTTTTTAAAAACAAAAATTTTAAAAAAAAAAATTAATGATATTTCTCCCCCTTTCCCGGGGGGCCCCCCGAATTTTTCCCCCCCTTTTAAGCGACGTTTCCCCAATTTCCCTTTTCCCGTGATTTTGGAATCCCCCGATGGGGGAGGGGTCCCCGGGGTGATGTCGTCTCGGGGTGTTTTTTGCAAAGGATTTTCTGGGCCCGGAAAATTGCCGGGGCACGCTGAAGGCGGGAAAGTGGGGGGGGCCCCGGAAGGGGAATATCATTTTTTTTATTTTTTTTTTTTTTTTTTCATTAATTTTTTACTTTTTATGCGGCAAAGGCAGATCATGAAAAATTTTGGGCCCAATCAAACAAAAGTGTGACCCGGGGCCCAAACCCGTCAATCAGTTTTCCAAGCGGGGCAAAAGATGTGGGAAAAACCCTTTAGCTTTTTGCAAGCTTTTTTCGTTCCAAAACGCTTTTTTTCTGGGGGGTTTCACTTTAAAAAAAAAAAGGGTTTTTTCCTGCGGGAGTTTTTGGGGGTTTCCCCAAATTTTCCCCCGGGGAAAATTTCCCCAATGTAAAATTTTCCCCAAGGGGGCGGGGCATAAAGAAGTTTCCCCTTTTTTCCCTTTTCCCAAAAAAAATCACAAAAATAAAAATTTTTAAAGTCCTGATGGGGATGGGGGGGCACAAAACTAGGTTTCCGTTGCTCCCCCCGAAATTTTCCAAAAACTAAAAGTTTGTTTAAAATAACGAGTTTTAAAGGGGAGTAAAAGGGAAACGGGGTTTTTTTCCCAAAAGACCCCAAAAAAGGGGTTTTGGGGGCAGTAAAATTTTTTTCAAAAAAAGGGGGGAAAAGGCGAAAAAAAGGGAAAAAAAATTTTTGGAAAAAACCCCCTGGAACTCTTTAACCCCAAAGACCCTTCCCGAAACAATGATGTCACACTTTTACTCCCCTTTAAAGTGACAAAAAAACCCTTTCCCCAAACCCAAAGGTTAATTCATTTTTACAGGAAACAAAAGGTAAAGAAACTTTTTTCCCCCGTAAATACTTTTTTTAAAAGGGCAAAAATTTAAAAAGGTTTTAAAAAAAAAAATAAAATTTTAAATTGAACTAAATTGATTTTTTTTTTTAAAAAAAAGGGGAAAAATTCTTTTAATTTTTTTGAAAAAGCGAATCCCAAAAAAAAAAGGGGTCAAAGGAATCAATACCCCCCGATTAGACTAAAGGAGGTCCTCATCCCAAAACGTTCAAAAAGTCATTTTTTTTTTTCGAAACCCAGGGATTTCAAAAAAATACATAAGGGGGAAAAATTTAAAAACCCCAGGAAAAAGTCGCAGGCCGCCCCCGTTTTTTTTAAAAAAAAATGGTAAATTTGGGTTTTTTTCCTTTTTCAAAAAATATGAGACCTATTTTTTAAGGGGAAAGGGGTTTTTGGGGCAAAAAAGCAAGTCTGCGTCACCTGTTGTTCCCACACTTTAAATTTTCCCCCAGTGCATGCCTTTCCCGGTGGGGGTTCTCCAGTTTCGGGGGGGGGGAAAAACGGTACTGCCCCCAAAAAAGGGGAATTTTTTCAAACCCTTCCCCAAACCCCCGGGTGCTTTTTTTGGGATACTCAATGAATGTAAATTGCACGAGGCCGGAAAAAAATCAATTATTTTTGTGGATTTTTAAATTTTTCAAACTTCGGAAAGGGGGCCCCCTGTTCCTGGCCTGACGTGGGAAAAACCCCAAGTGACAGTGTGGGGGAGGATTCACAATCTGCTTCACAGGGAGGAGTGCAAGGTCATTTTGTTGGAATTTTTGGTGCAAAAAACCCATTCCGTTTGAGTTTTTAAAGGTTTTAAAAAGTATGCGTTTTTAAATTTACAAAAAAAAAAAACCCCCCGAGGTCCCCGGAAAACAGTGTGAAAATTTCCCCTTTTTTCCATGCTATTTATGGAAACACCCTGGGTAGATGTTGGGAAAGGACACCCCAAATGTTTAAACCCCAAATTTTTTTTAAGAAAATTTTATATTTTTTCCTGGTTTTTTTCCCAAAATAAAGGCTCTGTTTTCACACCCCTTGGGGGGGAAGGGTTTTTTAAACTGCTGCCAACACTTTTTTTAAAGGGGGAAAAAACCCTTTTTAAAAAATTTCCCCAAAAAGGTTTGTGCACTGTATGTAGTGAAATGGTGCCCCCCCGGGCGCCCCGGGGAAATCCCCTTTCCCCTTTTGGTAACAACCCCAAAAACTACTTTTTGCGTTGTTTTTTACCCCACGGGGAAAAGGGGCACTAAATTCGGCACTTTTGCGGATTTCCCTTCCTATGTGTTGTTTTTAAGAATGTGGGGGATGGGAAAGAGGGGGAGGGGGGGGGTGATTCGGGGGTCTTTTTCGTGCCTTTAAAATTTACATTTTTGATTTTTTTAAAAAAAAATTGTGGGGACACGGGGCGGAGCGCCCCGGCCATTCCCAAACCCCCTGAAACCCAAAAACCGTTGTAAAATTTCCCCGCTTTTTTTTAAAATTGGCAAAATGCTTTTTTAAAACCACAAAATGGGCCCCGATAACACAAAAACAGCCCCAAAAATCCCCCCAAATGGTGCAATTCCCGAGCCCCCCTTTCCCCCGGGGGTTCCCCCCAAAAAAGGGGGACGTTTTTTCAGAGTCTCTCCAACCCCCCCTTTTGCACACACACAGAAGGGGGAAAAAAAAGTGTAGGAAGTGCAGTCCATTCAGTTAAAAAGGGGCGTTGATCATAGGTAAACCACTTATCTTCCCCGGGGGTACTACCCACCGTGGCCACACAAGAGGGAGGAACGACAAGTTTAGGGAAAATGACAGTCCCTTTAGGGAAAGCCCAGTTGACCCCCAGGGTCACAACCCGGTTCTCCTAAACCCATGGAGCCCGGCCTGAAGGGTCCCAATTGGCTTTTACAACGACCCATGGTTTTTGCGATGGCAATGGAGCAGATTGATTCTCCCCGGGGTAAAGTCCCCTAAACCGCATCCTGTAGAATAAAAATCTGTGCCCCCGTGTGGAGCCATGTTTCTTGGCAAGCCCGTAGAATTCCGGGTGTTTGGGTGTCTCTGGCTGTCCTTTTTCTCTGTCCTCTCTCTTGAGGATGAAAAATTTTTTATACCCAAAAGTGTCCTTATTCAGTAGAAAAAAAGAGTAAAACGGAAAAGACAATTAACATTACTTTTATTTTTTCCCCCTTTTTTTACATCTGAAATTAATCCCTTTATGCCCGGGACTTTAATTCCCAAGGCGGTATAGTCATAGGGGGAGGCAATATTCCACAGGACCATGGCACTATAAACAGGAGCATACACCCCCTTACACACTAACCCCCGGGACCGCGATCAAAATGATGCAGTGTTTCCGCGGCTAGGAACATGCACAAAGGGGGGGGCTCTCTGTGTGCTTCCCCGAACCCCCCAGAAAAGCCAATTATGTGCTTCCCAGGCCTCCCCCCCTCAGGCCCCCCATCCAAAATGGGTGGGTTTTTCCAGGGGCAGGGAGGGGTTCTCAGTGCTAGCCTCCCGCAGCAGTCAATTGATGTTGAAGAGTGCGTTAAAATTGTCAGATTACGATCTGACCTATATAGTGATGCCCACCCGGGGACAAAGAAAAAAAAGTAGAAAAAAAAAAAATAAACATTTTAAAAAAAAATTTAAAAAAACCCTAAATAAAAAAAAAAAAATATTCCCCAAAAAATTTCATTTCTTTTATGAAAATAAAAAAATAAAAAAAGTCCTTTTTATATTGCCTCACCGTTACCCCCATACATAAAACTGCCCCCACTATTAACCCCCTTTAGTAAACCCCCTTAAAAAAAAGAAGGCAAAAAAACATTTTTTTAAATCATACGTCAAAAAAAAAAGGGAAAAAGGACAAAAAGACATATAAAAAAAACAGGGGTACCATAAAAATATCTGCCCGCAAAAAACGAGCTCCAGAAAGCATCAAGCAAAAAAAAAAAAATAAGCTAGCGAAAAAAGCGATCAAAAATAATAATTTTTTTTTTTAAAAATTTTTTTTTTTTTATTGTTAATGGAAAAAACATAAAAAAAGATATAAATGAGGTACGCGTAATCGTACAACCCGAAAAAAAAACGTTTTTCAAATTTTACAAGCAGAATGGTATAAAAGCCCCCCCCCAAAAAGAAATTTTATGAATTGCCGGTTTTTGTTCATTCGCCTCCAAAAAACGAAAAAAACGACAAAAAAAGTAATGTGCCCAAAAATGGTACCAAAAAAAACTCAATCGTCCCGCAAAAAAAAAGACCTCATATCATTGTGGGCCAAAATAAAAAATTATAACCTCAAAATGAGGTGATGCAAAAACTATTTTTGCAATAAAAAACTTTTTATGTGTGGCTGCCAAACAAAAAAACCCGTTTTAAAAAAGGATAGGGTATTCATGCCCCTCTAACACTTTCACAGACCCCCTTAAAGAGATTTCTCCATATACAAATCATATATAATGCTTTATTTGTTTGATTAAAGCTATTTCATCTTGATTCGTACCCCCCTGTTTTTTTTGTCCATCACCTTGTTGAGCAAGAAACTAATTTGGACCAATTCAATATATTCAAGGGTCTAAGACTTCTGAACCCAACAATATAAATCAAACCCCCCCTTT
Source organism: Oophaga sylvatica (assembly GCA_033576555.1). NCBI lineage: Eukaryota > Metazoa > Chordata > Amphibia > Anura > Dendrobatidae > Oophaga > Oophaga sylvatica. Next base: position 317,297,461 of record JARQOD010000006.1, read on the forward strand.
ATCCCCCCAGTTTGGGAAAAAAAAATAAAAATTAAAAAAAAGTATTCTTTTACCCTTTTTCCCCTTAGGAATTTGGGTTAGGGTTGGGGGAAAAATTAGGGTTGGGGGTTGGGGCAAAAATTAGGTTTTGGGTTTTAAATTGGATTAGGTTTTGTGTGTGTTAGGGGAGGTTTGTGTTTGGGGGTTGTGGTTGGAATAGGGCAGGGGTGTTGGGGGTTTGGGTTGGAGTTTTGAAATTGGGGGTTTTCCACTGTTGGCACATAGGGGTTTCCAAAAAAGGGCATGGCATCTGATCTCAATCCCGCCAATTTGCTTGAAAAATCAAAGGGGGTTTCCCTTTTGGTTTTGCCCGCCCCCAAACAGTAGTTTTTCCCCCCCCTATGGGGTTCGCATACCAGGAAAATTGCACAATAACTCTTTGGGTCCAATTTTTCTGTTTACTTTGGAAAAAAAAAAAATTGGGGGGAAAATACATTTTTGTGAAAAAAATTGATTTTTTTTTTTTTATGACCTACTTTTTAAAATTCTGTGAAGCATTTGGGGGTTTTAAAATTCTATAAACAGAAAGTTTTGGGGGTCCTTTTCCAAAATGGTGTCATTTGGGGGGTTTCAACGTTTTTGGACATCAGGGGCTTCCCCAAAACCCAAATGACACCCCAGACCATTTTTTAAAAGTCTGCATTACAAAACAACTACTTCTATTCGAGCCAGACATGTGCCTCCAAGGTTTTCTCCCCTTCGGGGTATCACGAATCAAGACAAAATTTAACAAAAAACTTTTGTTGTCCCAATTTTCCCGTTACCCTTTGGGGAAAAAAAAAAACTGGGTACTAAAAATCAATTTTTGGAAAAAAAAAAGATTTTTTTATTTTCATCTTAGGCGTTTTAAACTTTAGTGAAAAACCTTTGGGGGTTTAATTTACCACCAAATTTAAAAAGTTCCTTTAGGGGCTATTTTCCAAAAAGGGGTCATTTGTGGGGGTTTTTTACTGTTTGGCAATCGTGGCTCCCAAAAACGACAGGCGTCCAGCCAATTCTGCATTGAAAAAGTCAAATGGCGCTCCTTTACTTTTGGCTCGTGCACCCAAACAGGGTTTACCCCCCCTATGGGGGTTTAAAGTACCAGGGCAATTGAACAATAACTTTTGTGGGCTTTACCCTTGGGAAAAAAAAATTGGGGTGAAAAATCATTTTTGTGGAAAAAAAAATGATTTTTTTTAAATTTTAATGCCCCACGTTTTAAACTTGGTGAAGCACTGGGGGGTTTAAAGTGCCACCCAGATTTTTTAAAATTCCTTTGGGGGGCCTTTTCTAAAATGGGGTCACTTTTGGGGGGGGTTTCCCCTATTTAGGACATCAGGGGCTCCCAAACGAACTGCATCCAAACTGATTCCCCCGGGTTTTGGGTTTTAAAAAGTCAAATGGCGCCCTTTTTTCCGAGCTCGCCGTGCCCCAAACATGATTCACATAGACATACCCGGATCAGGGCAAATTGACCACAAACTTTGTGGGCCATTTTTCCGTTACCCTTTAGAAAATAAAAAACTGGGGACTAAAAAATATTTAAGTTGAGAGTATTCGTGGTTTTATACCTTTTAAAGGCTAATGAAAAGATGGTAAAAAAATGCAACTTTCGGACTCTCAGGGTTTTACAGGAAAGATAAAACAAAAACTGAAGAATCCCAAATTTAACCAAAACACACAGAAAAAATGCAATAGGTAAAACAAAGTGCGTGAAGAGAAAAGCATTATGGCAGAGGATGAATAAAAATTGGAAATTTTTATAGAAAGGGTGTGAAAGTTTTATTACCCCCTGTTGGGGCGAAAGTTTTGTGATGTTTTCACAGGGGTTTTTGGGGTAAATTCCCTTTAATTTATAAAGAAATAAAATCCTTTTGAAAGGTTCATTCCAGCATTAAGAGTGTCAAAGGTCACCATAAAAATTTTTATTGCAAATTCTTTTTTTGTCTCCGTGATGTAAGCGCCCCTATACAAAAATTTTCATATCTAAAAACATATCAGGGAGCAAAAAATGTTTTCCACGTAACCCCCCTTTTTTTCTTTATGTGTGGCATGAGAACATCCTTTTCCAGTTTTTGCCCGGTCCCCCCAATAAAACCCCCATTGGACATTTAGTAATAAAATTAGGACACACATTAGATGGATGCAGCGAAAGTCCCTGGATCTTTTAGTCCCAGGGATTTGGGGGTTTTTTTATCTTGTCCGTGGTCATTTTAATGACAATTTTTTGCATTTCTTCGGGGTTGCAAGGAAGGTCCGCAGCTTTTGGGGGGGACAGGGAATTTGACAATGAAGCTTCTTAGATTTGGGGCTGCCTAAACACGTAGAGGGGGGACGGAAAAATGGATTGTAACGGGGATCTTTCGATAAAGGTTTTTTTCCGTCAGTCCCCCTTTGCACCCCCGATTTGGGTTGTAGGTGACCACAAGGCACCCGGGTTATTTTCTTCTTTAGTTTTTAAAAGTACAGGGTAGGGTTGAGCATTCCGATACTGCAAATATCGGTTATCGGCCCATTTTGGCTGTATCGGGAATTTTCCGATTCGATTCCTATTTTCTAATCGGATCCCGGGAAACGGGATTGTCCTGTCATGCAGGTTTCCCCGGGCGGGCTTCAGGGGTCAGGGCATTACCCGCAGAAAAATTCCGGGGGTCAGGGCTGGACTCTTCATGGCCGCAATCTCTTTCCCCGGGTCACATCAGTTTCTCGCGTAACTCAGTGATGCTGGGTAATCCCGGCCGTAAAGCAGTCGTCCATGACCACCGCCGGGGAAACGTAAAACACTGTCGCGCGCGATGCAGGCTCTGCCTGTCATTGCGATGTACAAGTGGGTCGTCGTGGACTGCGTTATATGGACTGCGTGACAGGTGTATACTGTTGGTTTGTTTTTTTTTCCTTTTTTTTAAAAGGAGTCGTGGCGTGCAGGAATGAGAGTTAATAAAAAAAAGAAAACTGTGTTTTCCTTTATTTTATTAAAAAACTTTTTTTTTTGCTTTGTTTTTTTTTAACATTTAAAAACTTTGGATTAAAAAAGATCGGGGTCTTAGACCCCTTTCCCTTATTAACCGGGGTTAATTTCACCGTGCAACAAAGGTGAATTAAACCCCCATTTTCCCCGCTTGCCACCCCTACAGGGAAAAGGGGAAGACCGGGAAAGTGCCCCCCAAATTTGGGCCCTCTTTTTTGCGCCAAAATGGGGCGGACCTGGATTTTCAGGGTTGGGGGCCCAAAAACCAGGGGTAAGTCTTTTAATACCCGGCCGCAGCAGTCTGGGTTTTACTTTTCGGTTAAAAAAATAGGGGGGATCCCCCGCCGTTTTTTTTTTCGAGGGGGTCCCCTATTTTTTTTTAAACCCGCCAACAAAACAGATGGGGGGGTTGGCCGGAATATCAGGCTGGGAAGGTCCAGGTATTGATCCTTACCCGCCGAAAAACCAGCCCCAGGGGGGCTTTATCGGGTGGTTAAAAAAAAATAGGGGGGACCCCCCCCCAATTTTTTTTTGAGGGGATCCCTATTTTTTTTAACACCCAAGATACGATGCGGGCCCGGTATTATCAGGCTGGCAAGGCCCCTGGGGTTTGGCCCTTAAAAGCGAAAACAGGGCCCCGGGTTTCTCTTGGCTGGTTAACAAAAATAGGGGGGGCCCCAGCCATTTTTTTCGAGGGGGCCCCTATTTTTGTTAATCATTCCCCCTGCTCATGATTTTTGTCTCTGGGTACCCGAATGAAAGGGAAAAAAATCAATTAAACTTTCCATTGGGGCCCTCCACATAGGTATCCTACCCAAACCGCTGGTCACTAGTTTTGGACGCAGCAGCGACCCCAGCGATATCGCTGTGTGTGACATCAGCGACGATCAGCCCCACTGTGTATCGCTGTCGTCGCTGAATGGTCAGGAGCCCTTTTTTGATCGCTGGTTTCCCGCTTGAACAGGCACATCATTGCTGCGTGTGACAGGCGGGAGATCCAGCGTACCGCTGGTAAACCAAGGTACCAGGGGTTTCCAGGTGCGGGGCTGTGCCTAGAAACCCGCTGATGTACTTGATACCAGCGCCCTGGATGCAGGGAAGCAGTGGGATCCAAGGTACACAGCGGGTTTCCACGCGCTGCGCGGTGCCTGGAAACCGCAGTGTACCTTGGAGTTACCAGCGGTCGTGGTCTCCGCCTGTCACACACATTAGAGGGTGGCCTGTCAGAGGGAAAACCATGCGATCAAAAAAAAAAGGTCCTGACTAGTGTTGAGATTCCGATTACTGCCCCCAAATATCGGGTATCGGCCGATATTAGCTGTATCGGAATTCCGATTACCCTGAGTTCAGATTAATTTTCGTTTTATCGCGATCTCCGGGAACGGGATGATCACCTGTCATGTCATGTCCGTCTGTCGGAGTCTGTCCGGAGTCAGCGCACTTACCCCCGAGCAGCAAGAGATATCGTGCGGTCACGTCCCTGGACAGATTCATGGCCGCCATCCATCTTTCCCCCGGCCCCCCCCCGGGTCACATGCGTTCTCGGGAGAACTGCAGTGATGAGGGTAATCCGGCCGTTTTTTAACGCAGTCAGTCCGATGACGTCACCGCCGGGGAAGCAGGGTAATATTCAGCTGTGCTGCGTTGCATGACAGGATCTGCATGTCATTGCGCTGTAGCAGAGCTGGATCGTGTGGGACTAGCGGTTATGGCTGAGTCGGACAGGTGGTTATATGTTGGTTTGTTTTTTTTTTTTTTTACAGGAGATCCCCCCCTGATGGGCGTACGCAGTGGAATGAGAGAAGTAATAAAAAAAATGAAACTGTGTTGTCTCTTTTATTTACATTAAATACTTTTTTTTTCTTGCTGTCTTTTTTTTACTATTTATTAACTTTGGGAATTAATAATGGATCGGTTGTTCTTATTGACGCCTCCCATTATTAACCGGGCTTATGATCACGTTGCATCAATGGTGTGACATTACCCCTTTTTACCCCACTTGCCACCGCTCCAGGGCCAAGTGGAGAAGAGCCCGTTGGTTGTTTATAAAGTGCCCACAATTGCGCACATCTTTTGATGCGCCAAATGTGGGGTGCTGTAGCCTGGTATAATCAGGCTGTTGAGGGCCAAAAAATACATGGGCCTTGCCAGTCTTTTAATACCAGGCCGCAGCAGTCTGCATTTTACTTGGGTTAACAAAATAGGGGGGGTCCCACGCCGTTTTTTTTTTTGAGGGGACCCCTATTTTTTTTAACCAGCCAGCTAACAACGCGGTTGGGGGGTATTATCAGGGTTGCAAGGTCCAGGTATTGGGTCCCTTTCCCGCCTGAAAAAAAACCCGGCCTCAGCGGCTGCTTTATCTGGTGGTTAACAAAAATAGGGGGGGCCCCCGCTAATTTTTTCGAGGGTCCCCTATTTTTGTTAATCAGCCAAGTATGAGATGCTGTGGCCTGGATTTCAGGTGGCAAGGTCCATGGGGTCTTGGCTCCTTAAAAGCTGAAAAACCCGGCCTCAGCGGTCTGCTTCATCGGCGGGGAACCCAAAAAAAGGGGGACCCCCCGCCCAATTTTTTTTGGGGGGACCCTATTTTTTTTAATAGCCAAAAATAGCGCTGCTTGGCCTGGTATTAAGGCTGGCAAGGCAGGATCTTGGTCCCTTTCAGCCTGAAAATCCAGGCCTCAGGCTGCTTATCTGGCGGTTTAAAAAAAAATGGGGGGGCCCCCCCCATTTTTTTTTTTGAAGGGAACCCCTTTTTTGTTATTTATTCCCCCTTTAGTCACTGATTGTTCCCTGGCGGCCCCAGTGAAAGGGAAAGCAATCAAAAAAGCTTTCCCTTAAGGGCCCGTTCCCATAGCGATATCACCGAGACGCTGCTGAGCACGTTTTGTGAGCGCACGAGCTAACCAGCTTTCGTGGTGTGACTTTTCAGCGACGATCCCCCCCCTGGGGTATCGACTGATCGTCGCTAAATGTCGGGCCCTTTGATCGCTGGTTTCCGCCTGTCACACCAGCGATGCTCCCTGTCAAGGGAAACCGCGATAAAAAAAAAGGTCCTGACATTTCTGCGACGTCAGCGTACCGGCGGGGGGGGATCGTCGCTAAATTCCCCGCGTATCGCGGGGTGGCTCGCTGCTGCGTCACAAAATAGTGACTCAGCAGCAAATTGGGTACGTATCGCTATTTAGAGGGGCCCCTTTAAAAGCAGTTCCCCCAGGGGCCCCCTGTCCCAGATCCTCCCTAGTGCCTGTTTGGCAGCCAAGCGATCATGACGATACCCCACGATCCGACAAGTGCTTTATCGTTTCGGGTCGCTGGTGTTGTTTGTAAACCCCCACCCTTTATTTCCCCCTTGGGGAGGGAGGAATATTCTTTTGGGGGTTTTTCTGGGGGCGCAGCATTAGTGCGGTCCCTGCAGAAAAACTTTAACCCTTTTCTGAAGATTAAGGGGGGCCCTAAAGTGCATGGGAAGGTAAGAATATTTTGCTTTTTTTTTTTATTTTATTTCCAGGAAATGGTTTTTGCATAAAATAAAAGATGGTCAAAAACATGTGTCTTTTTTTCATTAAAATGTTTTTAATTAAATGTGGTGTTTTTTTTTTTTATTTTAGCAAAAGGATTAAAATTGATATTGTCTAATTTCATCTCTTATTAACCCCCTTTTGGTCACCTTTCAATGCAAGGGGCTTTAACCCCCTATTAACCCAAATTTGCCACCCCTACGGGGAATGGAATGGGGCAAAGTGCCGAAAGGGCGAAACTAAATTTTAGATTTTTCTTTTCCGGGGTGCTGGGGGGGAGATGTTGTAGCCGGGGGGGGGCAAAAATAATGGGCCCCCTTTTGGGTATTTTATCTGCCCCCATCACTGCTTTGCCCTTCTTTGGAAAATGGGGGGGGCCCACGCATTTTTTTTTTGCAATTTTACCCTTTATTTATTATACGTCATTTAAATTTTTTTAAACTTATTATTAATTTTATTGTAGTTTATAAAATTCTAAAATATAATAGCCGCTAATTAATTGCCGGCTTTTGTGAAAAGCGAAAACCCAATGAAAAGAACCCCTTTGGGTATTGGGGGTTTAAACCCTGTCTTTTCATGTCCTTTGTATCTAATTTCACAAAAAATTAAACGATAGTGTGCAAAAATTTCACACCCCTAGGGGTTTAAATTAAGGTGTAAATTGTAGCAAAAAGTCCGTTTTTTTTAAACGAATTTACACTTTAATTTTCCCTAGAGGGGAAAATTTTTCACAATAGTCTGTTTAATTTTTTTTTGTGCA
>JARQOD010000006.1:317304827-317485226 GCA_033576555.1 Oophaga sylvatica
CCCCCTTGGGGTATTTCTAAAATAAGGTTTACCCGACGCGGTTCAGTCCCTGGGTAGTTGTTGAGCGGGAGGTTTTCACTCTCCAAGGCAAGCAAATTCCCCAGGGCAGTGAAAGTGAAAAAATGATGATGATGATTTTGTAGTGCAGGGCGGGGGAACGCAGAAATGAACAGGAGCCCAAAAAGCAGTGTGCGCTTCCAGGTTTTACCCCCAAATCTGATGTTACATCCCCCCCGGTTCTTTTCCCTCAGGGTCCATGGCTCAGCTCTCGGGTAACTTGGGTGCACGTTCCCATGGCTCCTTTGATTTTCCTTTCCCTGGCCGCCACTTGCTGGCTACCGCCTCCGCCCGATCTTTAAACACAGTGCCCTAGCCGTGACCCAGATTTGTGGGGCTTTCTTGATCAACCGCTGGCCCATTCTCTGCCTTTTTCCAAAGTTTTGGGGTGTGGCTGCAGCACATGCAGATACTGCGCCTCGGTTTTCTAGCTGGTCCTTATTTTCCCCCTATTTTTGGGGGCCTTTCCCCCAAACTGCGACCTGCCCCACCACCGCCCGTTGAAAAAGGCCCCAAAATGGTTTCCTCACTATCCGGCCCCCTAGGACCATCTGCCTTGGGGGGCTTTCTTCTGCCTCCCCCTCACCTCATCAAGCCAAACTCCCATTCTTTCCGAACAATCCCCTTACCCGCCTTAGCTTCTCCCCCTTTCTCCCTTTCCCCCACCCACTCCCAAACCCCCCTTTCCTACGGACCCGGGATGGGGCCATCCCCCAAACGGACACCGATGCCCTACTGAACTGGTTTATGGGTGTGAGGTTGAGTCCTGAAGTGCCCCCCCCTTACCTGGGTGGGCCCAAAACCCCTTTTGGATGGGGTGCAGTACCTCTGTGGCGACTAACCCTCAGGGGACCCATAAACAGGCTATATACGATTCCCCCCCCCCCCCCCCCCCAAAAAAAAAAAAAAACCCCCCCCCCCCCCCCCCCCCCCCCCCTCCCGTAGGGCCCGGGGATTTGAATTTTTTTGTTGACACATTTTTTCATGTTTGGGTAAAATTTTTTTGATTAAAATTGCTTTATTTGGAAAAAAAAAAGAAATTTGGCGAAAAATTTTTTAAAATTTTTGCAATTTTTTTAATTTGAATTTTCTGCCCTAAAACACACAGATAAGCACCAAAATAGTATTAATAAAAACCCAATGTCTACTTTATATAATTTTTCTGTTACGAAGTTTTAAGGGTTAAAAGTTAACCAGCAATTTCTCATTTTTACACCATTTTTTTGGGGGACCGCATCACATTTGAAGTCACTTTGAGAGGTCTTTATAATAGAAAATACCCAAAAGTGATACCATTCTAAAAAACTGCACCCCTCAAGTTGCTCAAAACCACATTCAAGAAGTTTATAAACCTTCAGGTGCTTCACAGGAATATTTTGAATGTTTTAAAAATAATGAACATATAACTTTTTTCACAAAAAAAATTATATCAGGTCCAATTTTTTCATTTTCCTAAGGGTAACAGGAGAAATTAGACCCCAAAAGTTATTGTTCAATTTGTCCTGAGTACGCTGATACCCCATATGTGGGGGGGGAACCACTGTTTGGGCGCATGGCAGTGCTCGGAAGGGAAGGAGTGCTGTTTCACTTTTTCAACGCAAAATTGGCTGGAATTGAGATAGGATGCCATGTCGCGCTTGGAGAGCCCCTGATGTGCCTAAACAGTGGAAACCCCCAATTCTGACTTCAACCCTAACTCCAGCACACCACTAACCCTAATCCTAACCCTAGCACTAACCCTAATCCCAACCCTAACCTTAGCCCTAACCCTTACCCTAATGGGAAAATGAAAATAAATACATTTTATTTTATTTTTATTATTTTTCACTAACTAAGGGGGTGATAAAGGGGGGTTTGGTTTATTATTTATAGCGGGTTTTTATGATTGGCAGATGTCACACGCTAAGGCTGCTTTCACACATGCGTTTGAGCGACCTGCGCCTGTCTGCGCACGGCCGCCGCTAAGCTCTGCCCCCGGCCGCGCCTCCTCCCAGCGGCTCCGCCTATGGGCGCATGATGCCGCATGCGACCTGCGTACCCTATCTTTATCATTGGGTACGCAGGCCGTGCGCAGGTATGCGTTTGGCGGTGCATGCGCCCTTTTGACGGTGCGGCGAGCGCGCCAAAGTGTTGCATGTTGCTTTTTGGTGCGCTCGCCGCACCAGTCAAAAGGACGTATGCGCCGCCAAACGCATACCTGCGCACTGCCTGCGTACCCAATGATAAAGATAGGGTACGCAGGTCGCATGCGGCGTCATGCGCCCATAGGCGGAGCTGCCGGGAGGAGGCGTGGCTGGGGCGGAGCTTAGCGGCGGCCGTGCGCAGACAGGCGCAGGTCGCTCAAACGCAAGTGTGAAAGCAGCCTTAAAGACGCTTTTTATTGCAAAAAATAGTTTTTGGATCCCCACATTTTGAGAGCTATAATTTTTCCATATTTTGGCCCACAGAGTCATGTGAGGTCTTATTTTTTGCGGGACAAGTTGACATTTTTATTGGTACCATTTTCGGGAGCATGACGTTTTGATCGCTTTTTATTATGAATTTTGGGAGGCATAATGAACAAAAACCAGCAATTCATGAATTTCTTTTGGGGGGGCCTTTATACCATTCAGCGTGTGGTAAAATTGATAAAGCAGTTTTATTCTTTGGGTCAGTACGATGACAGCTATACCTCATTTATATCTTTTTTATGCTTTGGCGCTTTTATACAATAAAAATTTTTTATATAAAAAATAACTATTTTTGCATCGCTTTATTCTGCGAGCTATAACTTTTTTAGTGAAGGGGTTCACTAAAGGGGTTAACTAGTGGGACAGTTTTATAGGGCGGGTCGTTACAGAAGCGGCGATACTAAATATGTGTACTTTTATTCTTTTTTTTTTTACATAAAGAAATGAATTTATTGGGGAATATTTTTTTTCTTTAGGAATTTTTTTGATAATTATTTTTGCAAGTTTTTTTTTTTTTTTTATACTTTTTTACTTTGTCCCAGGGTGGGACATCACTGTATAATGTCAGATCGTTGATCTGAGAGTTTGCACACCACTATGTCAGATCAACGATCTGACAGGCACTGCAGGAGGCTTTCTCAGCGCCTGCTCTCAGCAGGCACTGAGAAGCCACCTCCCTGCAGGACTCGGAAGGACCCCGCGGCCATCTTGGATCCGGAGGCCTGCAGGGAGGAGGCCCTCGGAACAGCGCAATCACATCGCGCTATTCTGAGGGTCTCAGGGAAGCACGCAGGAAGCCCTCTCCCTGCGCGATGCTTCCCTCTACCGCCGGAACACTGCGATCATGTTTGATCACAGTGTGCTGGGGTTAATGTGCCAGTAGCGGTCCGTGACCGCTCCTGGCACATAGTGCCGGGTGTCAGCTGTGATAATCAGCTGACACCCCACCGCGATCAGCTGCGCTCCCCTTGTGAGCGCAGCTGATCGCATATGACGTTCTATCCCATCCATGTCATACGGGCCCAGGTACCATGGATGGGATAGTACATCGGATGTCAGAAAGGGGTTAATGCATAAAAATAATAAATGATTCCATTCACCTTCCCACACTCCCACTCCACACAGAGTCTTCTTTTGTAGCTGGCAGCTGACTTCACGTGAATCCGGATAATGTAATGATCATTTGAAACAGACAAAATATTTGATCTAGGATAAAGTAAGCATTTGTGTATAGTCATATTAGGGTCATCTTGTATTTAAAGTAGTTCTAATTCTAAATGTACTGTATGTTTAGTATTCAGCATATGTTGAGACCCACTTTGAAGTAGGCACAGTATCAATTTCAGCTGGTTGGTAATTTACTTAAAGTTTATCAGTCTCGTTGCAATGGATAGAGAAGTGTTATGGCATGACTGGTGCTAATCGATTTCTCTCCTTAGCTGTAGGCAGTGGCATAACTAGAGTGCGATGGACCCCGGTGCAAAATTTGGACCTGGACCCTCCTCCCCCCCTCATGTGGGTCAAATGTATGGGCCCTTGAAGTGTTCTAAATGTTGCTCCCTTCCCCCTTTATGTAATAATGTCCTCCATTCTGTACAAATGTTCCCCATCCTGATCCCCTTCAAGGTATTTATGTCCCCCAACCTGGTATATTTGTCTCCCATCCTGGGCCTATTATGTTATATATGTCCCCCATATGGGCCCATCCTTGCATATATGTCTCACAAGCTGGATATATTTCTCACATCCTTCGACCCAATCTGGGCCCATTCTGGTATATATGTCGTTCATCCTGGGCCCATTCTGGTATAGGCGCAAAAAACAAATGTCAAAAATAAAAAAATAAAAATTTTTTGCAAAAATTGCTCAAGGTACTAATAATTATAAGGGTATTTAGTAAACATAATTTTGATCAAAAGAATGTACAAGCCATCCCGCCACGTCAAGGCAACCCTTTGTGGGACAGTCCTACTCTAATATTAAAAACCTTTCCACTTGTCAAGTGACGTAAATGTGAACAAGGCAGAGGGACTGAACCCACCAGTTGAAGCATAGGCCAGACAGGATGGATTTCTCAATTCAGAAACAGGGCGGTCCCACCCTTATATGCACAGAATGCACTCTGAACTACATAGAAAACTAGATCTGAACTGAAAAAGTAAGTTGATGTGTATGCAAAATGTAAATGCATATTAACACATGACCATTACACAGAAAACAGGCACAAAAAACAAATGTCCCTTATATGCACAGAATGCAATCTGAACTACATAGAAAACTAGATCTGAACTGAAAAAGTAAGTTGATGTGTATGCAAAATGTAAATGCATATTAACACATGACCATTACACAGAAAACAGGCACAAAAAACAAATGTCCAAAAATAAAAAAAAAATAAAAAAAATGGTATGTATGTTTTCCATCCTGTACCCATCCTGGTATATATGTCTCCCTTTATGGTATACATGTACCCAATCTGGGCCCATTCTGGTATATATGTCGTCCATCCTGGGCCCATTCTGGTATGTATGTTTTCCATCCTGAGCCCATCCTGGTATATATGTCCCCGTTCTGCCGCTGTTTAACGCATAAACAAAAATAAATTATTCTACTCACCTTCCCACACTCCCAGTCCGCACAGTGTCTTCTTCTGTAGCTGGCAGCTGACTTTAACGTAGCTGCTGGCCTCTGACCGACCGACCGTGTGTATTTCACTTCAGGGTCTCATCGGGTCTCTGCACCGCAATACAATTCAGCTGAATGTGCATCCTCAGACACACATTCAGCTGAAGTATGTGCTTGCGTAGGTGGGCCCTCCGGCCCTGCTCCCGCATGGGCATGGCGGAAGTAGCCAGAGTAGAGATGAGTCATGTTTGAAAGTCTTGTTGCTATGGTCTGCAATGTGGAATGGCATGGCATGCCACTGCTAACTAAATTTTATCTTTATTATAGGCACAGTTTCAATTTATCTAGGCTGAACCCCTGAGTCATGTCTGACAGTCTGTCTGTTGTTAAGCCAGTATTGAGCCAAAAGACCATTGGAGTTTATGTGCCATCTGAAGTCCATGCCTCATAGATTTGGCACTTCACATGCCAGAAAATGAAATTTGCTCCAGCAGAAAAGAGCAATTTACACCATTTTTACAAAATGCTAAATTTGTACGACATTTGGCCTTGCTCCTTTTGTTAATTTCTTCAAAATTTTAAGTTTTGATTTTTGGCACAAATAATCTTGCATAGAGGGAATGATACATTCACCCATTTACCTTTGTCAGGACGCAAGTTTTTGGACTCAGGGGCTAGGAGGGTTTACAGGACAAACAAAATATTTGATTCTTCAGATTTTGTATTAGTACATGCCTGATGAAGAGACGTGAGTAGTCTTGAAAGCTTGCAATTTGTTACCATCTTTTCAATTACAGAACCAGGAAAATGGGGTAGAAAAAACCCACGATCTTTTCAGTTAGTCATTAAAAGGTATCAACCACTGAGGACTCTCAATTCTGAATATTTTTCAAGACAAACTGTAACTGTTAACTGTCATAGAGCTGAATCAACCATATATTTGTTAAAAAAAATGCAGAAGACAACAGTTATAGGAAAAACACTTTTAGAAAAAAAGGAACAGAGGCGCAATAGTTGACACAGACAGAAGAACGATATATGGGCTATTAGCAGTCAAATAGCTCATTATAATACACAATTCCCCCTGTTTGGAGGTAGATGTGGGCCTCTTTACCTCTTGGGCTGCCGTGTAGATGTACGGGTTACACCAATATTATGTCCGAACCTGGGGAGGAAACAGCAACTCTATAGCCAGAGCAACTGTTGACACGTTTTTGATGTCTTTGAACTGAACCTAGACAAAACAATCATTATTGAGCAGAACTTGAAGCACCATATAATCTATCATGTAGTATCTAATGTTAAGTATAAAGTTTCCTTAAATGTGATTTTTATTTATGTTTTATTATGGATATTTTAACTGTTATTAATTTATAAATAAAGTTTACTTGATGTTGAGGATTAACTTCCTCATCTGCAGGTGAAATCAATTTTAGTTTCCATCAGTTATTATGTAGCTACATTTTCTGAATCATAAACATATATTCTACCTCAACCACCTGCTGGATTAAGTATATGCTTCAAATTAATTCCTTCCCAAGTCCTCGGCCCTTAGCTACAGACTTGAAAATAAACCGCTTACAAGAAAACATTTTACAATGTTAATCTAAAACACTGAGGAAATATTAAAAAGCTGAGTGGATTTGAAACTCTTTATTTTTTCAGATTTTGTTATAGTAGTTTATTTGTACTTAGACTTGATTGCATGTCCGTATAATAGGAATTCAGTATTTCTGGGGTTCCAGGCCCATCAATCAGTGTAATGGATGGTTTCCTTGTTTAATTAGACACAGTATGTGAGCTATTCCGTGCTTTGCATTGTTATAAAACTCAATTCTTTTTTAGGATGTTCCATACATGTCATCCTTTGAAAAAAAAAAACACTGCTTTTTTATGTACTTTTATATGGGCCCAAGATTTCGATAAATCCCATCCACTTTGCTGCAACTGTGAGGCTCTGCATTTGTGATGCAGGTGGAATTCGCAGCATTAAAGACTCACTATAAATTGATAGTTGGCCCACAGCCTTATAGTCTCCTCACTTCCTAGCCTTAAGGTACTGCCACACTAAGCTATCCCGCTAGCGATCTCGTTAGCGTTGCATACTAATGAGATCGCTAGCGGGATTGTTTCTATATCGCTAAATGCTGCCGCATTTAGCGATATAGTTAACGACGCTATCGCCGTTAGCGATCTTCTTAACGACTTTAGCGGTACAAAAGTACCGCTAAATCGCTAAGAAAAGGTGCCACACTAGCGATATATACTTACCCAGCGGGAGCGCCGACGAGAAAATAGGGTCCGGAACGATTCCAGCGACGAGCGAGATCACAGCAGGAAGCTCGTCGCTGGAAGCTGCCGCACTGAACAATATCACTAACGGGATCGCTAAATAGTGACGTTTTTTAGCGATCCCGTTAGCGATATTGTTTAGTGTGGCATACCCTTTACAGTCTCTCTTCTCACTTACTGGATTCTAGCAGTGTGAACACTCCCCCTGAGTAACAGTTCTGTTGAATAGCTGAACTGTAGTATTAGTAGAACTATAAAGCTCAGTACAATTTCTGCAGTAGCACATTCAGCTATTCATGTTTTGTTCTGAGTCTACACTGTTATCACTATATTTACACTAGATCTACATATAGAGATAACAGGACATTTGAACAAATACTCAGCTCAAGGAAGGGAGAGCCATCATTTTGCAAGATTTATAACAACAGCTTGTCAGAAGCTGAGAGGGAGGTGGAGGGAGGTGAGTAGCTAACAACTGTTGTATAGAACTCAGTGGTATGGAGAATGGTGACGGGGGTATAAGAAGTTAACCTCTCTCCTGGAATGTAACAACTGCTCACACTGGGCCAATGTCACTGGGAATAGTGACTGGGGTCCATAGAAACAAGCTGTACACTATGAAAGAGAAAATATACCATTGCTGTAGATAGAAAAAGCAAGTTGATTGCAAATCTGCTTATTTTGTTGCTGTATAATAATTTAAGATAATTTAATACCTTGATAATATTGCTTTAAGATAGCTCCCCCCCAAATGAGACAAAATATTGATTAATTTGCACTGTTCAGCTATTCAGCTTCAATTCTCTTGTAACTTACAAGTTATGGGAAATGTTTTTAAAATGTTTATTAGAAGTCTATTAATGTAGTAAACTTAAGTGTTCCTGTGTTACTATACAAACTACATATATATAGCATGATGCCAATTACACTGTAAATACATGTTTACTCTAAGTCTGCTGCTTAATCGTTCAATATATTGTTATATGCTATAATTTATATAAAAACACCCACTTAGTTGTGTAACAAGTATAAAAAAAACTCTGTAAAAACATATCTAAGTTTTAACAAAATTTTCACTGCATAACTGCAATGTTTTTAATTATTGTTCTCAAATCTAATCTAATGCAGGTTGTGAGTCAAAATGGTACTTGATGGAAATATGCTTATGTAACTACAATAATTGCACTAGCAAACTGCATTCATGTTCATTTCGACAACATGTAAGTCTATAACTGTTATGTAAATGTAAACTTCTTTATTTTTTTCACATATAGCTCTGGCCATTTTCTGCAAAATTTGGATACTACTGATGTCTATAGATGCTGCTGTTAGAAAATACTAGAAAATGCTGCTAAACATTTCTTTAGCTGTCCACACACTTCAAGCCGAACAGCTATTCTTCATGAATATACTATAAAAATGATTCAATGCTGCACAGCACGTCCACTAGAGTTGGGTGAATGTATTACAGTGGAAATGAATTCTATTTGAATTTTACAAAAATGCGTATTTTTTGCAGACTTTGTAATTCACTCTGCTCGAATTCAGTAGAATGGTGGCCAACTAGATGCTTTCTTTTCTGAACTGTAGAGGGTCATCAAAAGGTTAAAAAATAATCTTCACTTCAATGCTTACCTCTACCTCTACCTTTTATTCATATAACACCAACATATTTGTAGCACTTTACAATTACAGTGGCAATTACAGTGGCATATAAAAGTTTGGGCACCCCTGCTCAAAATTACTGTTATTGTGAACAGTTAAGCAACTTGAAGATGAAATGATCTCTAAAAGGCCTAAATTTAAAGATGACACATTTCCTATGTATTTTAGTAAAAAATCATTTTCATCTTTTACATTTTAAAAATTACAAAAAGTAAAATTGGGGTTAATGGAAAGGTTTGGGCACCCTTGGAGATTTGTGTGCTCTGATAACTTTGACCAAGGTTTCAGACCTTAATTAGCCTGTTAGGGTTACAGCTTGTTGACTATCATGGTTAGGAAAGGCCAGGTGATGCCAATTTCCAAGCTTTATAAAAACCCAGCCTCCTCTAACTTTGTGCCAAAACACAACAGCCATGGGTATTTCTAAGCAGCTGCCTAGCATTCTGAAAATGAAAATGGTGGTGGCAGGAGAAGGCTAAGAAGATACCAAAGATTTTCAAGTTGCCTTTTCCTCAGTTCTAAATATAATTAAGAAATGGCACTTAACAGGAACAGTGGAGGTCAAGATAACATCTGGAAGACGAAAATTTCAGTGAGAGCTGCTTGTAGAATTGCTAGAAAGGCAAATCAGAACCCCGCTTGACTGCCAAAGACCTTCAGAAATATTTAGCAGAATCTGAAGTTCTGGTACATTGCTCTACTGCTCAGAGACACCTGCACAAATATGGCCTTCATGCAAGAGTTATCACAAGAAAACCTCTACTGCAGTGTTTCTCAACTCCTGTCCTCAGGACCCACCAACAGGTCATGTTTTCAGGATTTCCTTAGTATTGCAAAGGTGATGGAATTAATGCTTGAGCAGGTGATAAAATTATCACCTGTGCAATATTAAGGAAATACTGAAAACATGACCTGTTGGTGGGTCCTGAGGACTGGAGTTGAGAAACACTGCTCTACTGCTTTCTCACCATAAAATTAATTGTCAAAAGAATTTCAAAAGAACATCTAAATAAGTCTGCTGCATTTTGGAAACAAGTCCTGTGGACCAATGAGGTTAAAATAGAACTCTTTGGCCACAATGATCAAAGGTATGTGTGGAGAGAAAAAAGGGCACAGAAATTAAGGAAAAGAACATCTTTCCAACCATTAAGCATGAGGGTGGATATAAGTTTATTAACCCTTCAGGTGCTTCATAGGAATTAATGAAATGTAGAAGGAAAAAAATAATATTTAACTTATTTTCACAAAAAAATGTAGACCTAATTTTTTTATTTTTGCAAAGGGTAACAGGAGAAAATGGACTATGCAATTTGTTGTGCAGTTTCTCCTGAGCATACTGATACCCAATATGGGGGGGGGTGGAACCACTATTTGGGTGCGCAGCAGGGATCAGAAGGGAAGGAAAGCCATTTGACTTTTTGAGTGTAAAATTTGCTGGACATACAGTTAGGTCCATATACTGTATATTTGGACAAAAACAACATTTATCTAATTTTAGTTCTAGACATTACCACAATGAATTCAGACAATTCAGAAGCAGTTGAAGTTCAGACGTTCAGCTTTCATTTGAGGGTATCCACATTAAAATTGGATGAAGGGTTTAGGAGTTTCAGCTCCTTAACATGTGCCACCCTGTTTTTAAAGGGACAAAAAGTAATTGGACAGATTAAATAATTGTAAATAAAATGTTCATTTCTAGTACTTGGTTAAAAACCCTTTGTTTTCAATGACTGCCTGAAGTCTTGAACTCATGGACATCACCAGGCGCTATGTTTCCTCCTTTTTGATGCTCTTCCAGGCCTTCACTGCTGTGGTTTTCAGTTGCTGTTTGTTTGTGGGCCTTTCTGTCTGAAGTTTAGTCTTTAACAAGTGAAATGCATGCTCAATTGGGTTGAGATCAGGTGACTGACTTAGGCATTCAAGAATATTCCATTTCTTTGCTTTAATAAACTCCTGGGTTGCTTTGGCTTTATGTTTTGGGTCATTGTTCATCTGTAGTATGAAACGACAACCAATCAGTTTGGCTGCATTTGGCTGGATCTGAGCACACAGTATAGCTCTGAATACCTCAGAATTCATTCGGCTGCTTCTGTCCTGTGTCACATCATCAATAAACACTAGTGACCCAGTGCCACTGGCAGCCATGCATGCCCAAGCCATCACACAGCCTCCGCCGTGTTTTACAGATGATGTGGTATGCTTTGGACCATGAGCTGTACCATGCCTTCGCCATACTTTTCTCTTTCCATCATTCTGGTAGAGGTTGATCTTGGTTTCATCTGTCCAAAGAATCTTCTTCCAGAACTGTGCTGGCTTTTTTAGAAGTTTTTTAGCAACGTCCAGTCTAGCCTTTTTATTCTTGATGCTTATGAGTGGTTTGCACCGTGCAGTGAACCCTCTGTATTTACTTTCATGCAGTCTTCTCTTTATGGTAGATTTGGATATTGATATGCCTACCTCCTGGAGAGTGTTGTTCACTTGGTTGGCTGTTGTGAAGGGGTTTCTCTTCACCATGGAGATTATTCTGCGATCATCCACCACTGTTGTCTTCCGTGGGCACCCAGGTCTTTTTGCATTGATGAGTTCACCAGTGCTTTCTTTCTTTCTCTGGATGTACCAAACTGTAGATTTTGCCACTCCTAATGTTTTAGCAATTTCTCGGATGGGTTTTTTTTGTTTTTGCAGCTTAAGTATGGCTTGTTTCACCTGCATGGAGAGCTCCTTTGACCGCATGTTTCCTTCACAGCAAAACCTTCCAAATGCAAACACCACACCTCAAATCAACTCCAGCCCTTTTATCTGCTTAATTGAGAATGACATAGCGAAGGGATTGCCCACACCTGTCCATAAAATAGCCTTGGAGTCAATTGTCCAATTACTTTGGGTCCCTTTAAAAACAGGGGGCACATGTTAAGGAGCTGAAACTTCTAAACCCTTCATCCAATTTTAATGTGGATACCCTCAAATGAAAGCTGAAAGTCTTAACTTCAACTGCATTTGAATTGTTTTGTTTAAAATTCATTGTGGTAATGTCTAGAACCAAAATTAGATAAATGTTGTCTCTGTCCAAATATATATGGACCTAACTGAAATTAACGGATGACATGTCGTGTTTGGAGAGCCCCAGATGTGCCTAAACAATGGAAACTCCCATAAGTAACACCATTTTGTAAACTAGACCCATCAGGGACTGATCTAGATGTGTGGTTGTGTGGTGAGCACCTTGAAACCCAAAGTGCTTCCAGAAGTTTATAATGTTGAGCCGTGAAAATAAAAAAATCACATTTTCCTCACAAAAATTATTTTTAGCTCAAAATTTTGCATTTTGATAAGGGCAACAGGAGAAATTGCATCATACAATTTGTTGTGCAATTTCTCCTGAGGCGCCAATACCCAATATGTAGAGGATCACTACTGTTAGGTGCACGATGGGGCTTGGAAAGAATGGAGTGCCATTTGACTTCATGAATGCAAAATTTTCTGGAATTATAAGTGGACGCCATGTCGTGTTTGGAGAGCCCCTAATATGCTTTAACAGTGGAAACCCCAAACAAGTGAAACTATTTGGAAAACTAGACCCCTCAGTAGTGTTGAGCGATACGATAATGCAAATATCGGCTATCGGCCGATATTAGCTCTATCGGCCTTTCGATAATTCGTTTCGATATTTTCGTCTTATCGAATACCGTAATCGGATTTGTCACTGTCACTGTGAGTGTCCGTCGGTCGGGTCTGTCAGGATTCAGCGGCACTTACCTGGCAGAAGATCTCCGGCGGTCACGTCCTGGACTGCTTGATGGCCGCCATTATCTTCTCCCTGGCGGTCACATGCAGCTTTTCGCGATAACTGCAGTGACTGCAGGGTAATCCCGGCCCGTAAACCAGTCCAATGACGTCACCGCGGGGAAGCAGGTAATCAGCTGTGCTGCGCCGGGATTCTGATGTAGCAGAGCTGGATCGTCGTGGGACACTCGTTACTATGGACTGCGTCGGACAGGTGGTTACTGCTGTTTTTTTTTTTTTTCATTTTTTACAGGGATCGATGGCGTCGCAGGATGAGACTGTATAAAAGTAATGAAAACTGTGTTTTTTTTTTTTTTTATTAAATTAAAAAACTTTTTTATAAACATTCACCCGTCGGGTACATAAAACAATTTAACTATTTATCAACAATTTTACTATTTCTACAGGGACCCTGTCCGGGTTATTTATACTTCTTTGGCAGGGGTGTTCCAGGTACCACCTGGTACTCTTCTGATGCTTGCCAAACATCCGAGGCACCCAAGGACCACCAGGACCTGATGACGTCGTTGTGGCCTGTACAGTCAAGTCGTGACCCGCTATCTGGGTCTGTGTGGCCACCTCTTTCATCTCCCTCCGGGTCTGGAGCCCTATGTCCCGGACTGAACGAACCCCAGGGGGCCTAACAGGCGCCGGGTACGGGCCAGCTATACTTATCATGTCCATAGCTGGGGCTGCTGAGGAGACCACTGAGGGAGGCTTGGGAGATTTACGGCGTGGGGTGGGCACTTTTGCAGAGGCCTGGATGTGGGAGGCTGAAGGCTCCGAGGGTCTCACAGGTTCCTGACACACTGGGGAGTAGGGGTCGCACCTGGTAACATTTAGGCGTACCATCCATGTAACCCCAGTGTCGGGTGTAAGTCACCAAGTCTCCTGGCAACAGGTCCCTCCCCGGGTGTCCTTCTGGGAGGTGAGCCTCCACGTCCCGCCGATTCACAAAGACTTCTAAATAAAGTCCAGGCTCCTTGATGAAGCCCCACCCACCTTTCAATTTAAAGCTCCGTACTGCACCCTTACGCCGCGGCTCACACAGGGTTCCTTTATCCTTTCTCATCCGGTCCTTATCTGCCCGGTCCTTCTCCAGGTTACGTTGCCGAAGTTTTTGGGATTCTCGCTGCTCCCTTTGTCGCTCTGCTTCCCGCTCCCAACGTCTCCACTCTTCCTCCTGACGCCGGTTGAAATTCTCCTCCACCAGCTGCTCCATGTCTCCACCACTCCACTGCAGCTTACAGTGTCCGGTTTGCGGCAGCTCTCCTGTCGCCCCCCAGTCCTGGCGGCGCTCCCCTGCGGAGGAAGCAGACGGCTCTAAATCAGATGACAGTCGGGGCTCCGGTACAGGCAGGTAGTGCTCTGGTGCCTGCGCGGCCTCCTCCATGAGGACCGGTGTCGCTTCTTCTGTCTCAGCGACGGGGGCAGACAGCGGGATCTGGGGTGCTGACGGGTGCTGCGGTTTTTGCAGGAACGGGTGCCTCCACTGCGACAACGTCAACCCGGATCACATTGCAAGGACTCCTCTACTAGAACGGGTGCCTCACCTTCCGGTACAGACACTTCAGGTAAGAGGGATTGGCGCCCCTCCAAGTTTAGTTTTAGTACACGCCAGCTCGCTTCCATCCTGGCGACCTCCTCTCGGTGCCGGGCCAGGCCTCTTAGGGTATCCGCCGCTTCTTGCAGCGTAGGAGGGTTTTCCAGGCCGGGTGCCCAAACGGTGGTTCCGTGGCGATCGGGTCGCTTCCGTGGGGGGAGAGCTCTGACTGCTCCATCCCCTTTACACTTCTGCTCGTGTCCATTAGCCATCTCTGCCAAGTCACATGTGTCATTAGCATCTGCAGAGGGCCCTCTTTTTGTAGGGAGGCGGGACCTTCGTGTAGTTTCCACACATGAGGAGGTGAGGAGGCGGAACTGAAGAGCTGTGGGGCACGATCTTACATTGCAGCACCATTTAGAGCCATCGTTTTCGCGTCACTGAGTGAGTGTACAGTACACCCATGAAGAGCACGCCCTTCTTCACCAGTGCCTCGTCGTGACGCAGATATGGCGGAAAAAATGGCAAATACATTCTCTGATGATTTTAGCAATTCTCAAGCACAAAACCAGTTCAATTCAGGCACACAGGGCTCGCTTATAGCGAGCTACAGAATCCTGTTCGTGACGCCCAAGTTGAGTGCACAGAGCCAAAAGGTTTTGGGGGTACTCGGCACCGAGCCCGTCGACTTCTATGGGGTATGTCACGGCTTTACCCGGCAATTGAATCAGATTTTATTTTTCTATGTAGAAGTGTATAAACTATAAATATATGTATTTATAGTCACAATGACATGTATATATATATATATATATATATATGTATTCTATGTGTGTATATTTTGTGTTTTACAACGTAAGAAAGGGTTTTTTTTTTGTTGCGATATTTTGTTCCCATAGACTTACATGGACTTCGGCTATCGAAATCGATTATCGACGATATTTAGTGCTATCGGCGATACATTTTCGATACGATATTTTTAGATACGAGCATACGCTCAACACTACCCCTCAGGAAGTTATCTAAATGTGTGGTGAGCACCCTGAGACCCCAAGTGCTTCACAGATGTTTATAAAGTTGAGCTGTGAAAATAAAAAAAATCCCATTTTTCCCACAAAATTGTTTTGGCCCCAAATTTTTGTATTTTCACAAGGATAACAGAAGAAAAATAAAAATGGACCCCCAAAATTTGTTGTTCAATTTCTCTTGAGTACAGTGATCCCCCATATATGGTCGACAACTACTTTTGAAGCACAATTCAATGCTCGAAGGGAAGGGGCATCATATTACAGTACAGATTTTTCTGCACGTTTTTAGGGTGCCATGTTACTTTGGCCACTGAGGTGCCAAAACAGCAGAACCCCATAAGTTACTCCATTTACAAACTACATCTCTCAATGAATTTGTCTAGGGATACAGTGATCATATTGACGCCCAGGTGGGTCACAGAATTTTTATCCCATTGGGCAGGCAAGAAAAAATAATTTGCATTTTTCCCCACCAAAATTGTGTGTTAGTCCCAATTTTACTTTTAATACTAGGAATAGGTACAAATGGCACCAAAATCTGTCCCACAATTTCTGCTGAATGTAGAACTACCCTAGATATATGGCTGTACAGTACTGCTTAGCCACACAGTGTGTTATGTTTCGGTAGCTGAGGAGTGCAGGCAAAAAAAAGCAATACACCAGAGCAGTTGGAATCTATGAGATTGCAGTACCCTGACTAACCACCACAACTAGAGGCAGCCGTGGAGCGTTCCTACGTTGGTCCTAGACGCCTCGTCACAGCCTGAGAAACTAACTACACCTAAAGATAGAAATAGGAAAGC
Organism: Oophaga sylvatica; assembly: GCA_033576555.1. Classification (NCBI taxonomy): domain Eukaryota; kingdom Metazoa; phylum Chordata; class Amphibia; order Anura; family Dendrobatidae; genus Oophaga; species Oophaga sylvatica. The sequence continues at coordinate 317,321,074 of JARQOD010000006.1, forward strand.
TATCTGCCCCGGAGCAGAACCCAAAGATAATAGAAAGCCCCCAAACATGTAATGGCGGTTAGACAAGAGGAAATACTGACACAGAAAGAAAATAGTAAGAGCAAACGCTGGGGCCAAAACTATCTAAATAGAAAAGGATAGGAAGGGTACTTACTGCAATCTCAGAAAACCCTGAAAAAACACCAACTCTACTAATTTCAAAATCACCTGAGATCACACGACCTCTACCACCTAAATTAGTTCTCTGGTGTAACAAAATCAAAACAGCAGCCACTGAAAAACTGGAAAAAGCAAAAGTACAAACATCAGTGGCTGAACTAAACTGAGAGGGCAAAAGCCCCGGAGGGGACCCTGAAGGCCCCCACAGAAGTGCAGGACAAAATGCAAAAATATAGTACAAAACACAAAAGAAGAAAAGGTCTTATCTGATAGCAGGAGATGCAGACACGACACAGCAGGCTACAAGGGAAACTGGAATGAAGGATTCAGACCAGAACAATTGATCACCGGCAACCCTGATGGGAAAATGACTCCCTTATATAAGACCAGTCAGTAACACCAGATTCCCAGTCCTCACAATCTTCACTAGCACCGCTTGTAACCACCAGAGGGAGCCTCTGCTCAGAACTCATCTCAAACCCATTCACAACAGTACCCCCCCTTGAGGAGGGGTCACCGAACCTCATTTGAGCAACCAGGTCGGTCGGGATGAGTTCTATGATACGCACGGATAAGTCTCCTAGCATGGATGTCCGAAGCAAACACCCAAGAATTGTCTTCCTGACCATAACCTCTCCATTTAACCAAATATTGGGTTTCCGTCTAGAAAAACGAGAATCCAATATTTTCTCAACCACATACTCCAGATTGCCCTCAACCAAAACAGGGTCAGGAGGCACAGCAGCAGGAACCACTGGCTCAACAAACCTCTTCAACAAGGACTTGTGGAACACGTTATGGATCTTAAATGTCCCTGGAAGAAGCAAACGAAAAGAAACAGGATTAATAATCTCCATGATCTTATAAGGTCCAATGAACCTAGGCTTAAACTTAGGAGATGCCACTCTCATAGGAATATTCTTTGAGGACAACCAGACCAAGTCCCCCACTTTAAACCGAGGACCATCAGTCCTATGCCGGTTAGCAAACCGCTGGGCCCTCTCCTGAGAGAGGGACAACCTCTCCACTACCTGGTCCCAAATCTGTTGCATACGCCTCCACAACAGAGTCCAACACCTGGACAGACAAGAAGCCTCCGTCTGTCCTGACAAAAATCGAGGGTGAAACCCAGAATTACAGAAAAACGGAGACATCAAAGTGGCAGAGCTAGCCCTATTATTAAGAGCAAACTCAGCCAAAGGCAAAAAAGAGACCCAGTCATCCTGATCAGCAGACACAAAGCATCTTAGATAAGTCTCCAATGTCTGGTTTGTTCTCTCAGTTTGACCATTGGTCTGAGGATGAAATGCCGAGGAGAAAGACAATTGAACACCCGTTTTAGAACAAAAAGTCCTCCAAAATCTGGAAACAAACTGGACTCCTCTGTCAGACACAATGTTTTCAGGAATGCCGTGTAAACGAACCACGTGCTGAAGGAACAACGGCACCAATTCAGAGGAGGAAGGCAACTTAGGTAATGGCACAAGATGTATCATTTTGGAAAACCTATCACAAATTACCCAGATGGTGGTCATTCTCTGAGAAACAGGAAGATCGGAAATGAAATCCATAGAGATATGGGTCTATGGTCTCTTGGGCACAGGCAATGGCATCAACAAACCACTAGAGCGAGAGCAAGGCTTGGAGCGAGAGCAAGTCCCGCAGGACTGCACAAATTCCCTGACATCACGAGACAAGGTAGGCCACCAAAAGGACCGACTAACCAAGTCTCTGGTACCAAAATTCCGGGATGCCCAGCCAATGCGGAACAATGAATCTCAGACATCACACTCTTTTTCCATTGGTCCGGACAAACAATTTTCCAACAGGGCAGCGCTCGGGCCTATCCTCCTGACACCCCTCCAGAGCAAGTCTCAAATTGGGCGAGATGGCGGAAAGAACTACACCCTCTTTCAAAATAACAGAAGGATCAGATAACTCAGGAGAGTCCGCAAGGAAACTCCTCGAGAGGGCATCCGCCTTAACATTCTTAGTGCCAGGAAGAAAGGAAACCACAAAATTAAAACGTGTGAAAAACAAGGCCCACCTGGCCTGTCTAGGATTGAGTCGCTTGGCAGATTCCAGATAGACCAGATTCTTATGGTCCGTAAGGACCACCACCTGATGTTTGGCTCCCTCCAGCCAATGTCTCCACTCTTCAAAAGCCCACTTCATGGCCAATAACTCCCGATTACCCACGTCATAATTACGTTCAGTAGGAGAAAATTTTCGAGAGAAAAAGGCACAAGGGTTACTTTTAGAGGTCTCTGGATCTTTTTGGGACAAAACGGCACCTGCCCCAATTTCAGAGGCATCAACCTCCACCTGAAATGGCAGGAGAAACATCAGGCTGCCGTAGAACAGGAGCAGAAGTGAATCTCTGCTTAAGTTCCTGAAATGCAGAGACTGCCTCAGAAGGCCAATTCACCACATCAGAACCCTTTCTGGTCAAATCAGTTAATGGTTTAACAATAACCGAGAAATTACCAATAAATTTACGATAAAAATTGGCAAAACCCAAAAATCTCTGAAGAGCCTTTAATGAAGTAGGTTGGACCCAATCACAGATGGCCTGAACCTTGACCGGGTCCATTTCAATAACAGATGGGGACAAAATGAATCCCAGAAATGAGATCCTCTGTACGCCAAAAAGACACTTTGATCCCTTCACATACAGAGCATTCTCTCTCAAAATCTGGAATACAGTTCGAACATGTTTCACATGAGAGTCCCAGTCATTAGAAAAAATCAAGATATCATCCAAATAAACAATCAGAAATTTGTCCACAAAATCCCTGAAAATGTCATTCATGAAGGACTGGAAGACGGAAGGAGCATTAGTGAGCCCAAAGGGCATCACTAGGTACTCAAAATGCCCTTCAGGGGTATTGAATGCCGTCTTCCATTCATCCCCGTGCTTAATGCGAATAAGGTTATACGCCCCCCTGAGGTCAAGCTTGGTAAACCAAGTAGCGTTTTTCACCCTGGAAAACAGGTCAGAAATCAAGGGTAACGGTTATTGATATTTCACAGTAATATTGTTCAAGAGACGATAATCAATACACGGCCTTAATGAACCATCTTTTTTGGCCACAAAGAAAAAACCGGCACCTAAGGGTGAAGAGGATGGTCTGATATGACCCTTCTCCAATGATTCCTTGATATAAGACCGCATAGCGTCATGTTCAGGTACAGACAAGTTAAAAAGGCGACCTTTTGGGAATTTACTACCCGGCACTAATTCAATAGCGCAGTCATAGCTCCTATGGGGAGGCAAGGATGCAGATGTACTTTCGCTAAACACATCAGAAAAATCAAACAAAAAGTCAGGAACATCCTGAGCCTGGGGGGAGGCAGAAAAAACAGGAGTGTTGGTATTAACACATTGGCAGCCCCAACTGGTTACAGACACAGATTTCCAATCCAAAACAGGATTATGAGACTGTAACCAAGGAAACCCAGCACGATAATGTCATGCCTATTATATAGAACCAAAAATTTGCAGCACTCCTGGTGATCAGGTTCAACCCTCATTATCACCTGAGTAGAAAACTGGGGTTTATTCTCAGCCAAAGGGGTAGAATCGATCCCCAGTAGGGGAATAGACTTCTGTAGGGGTATCAAGGGAAACCCACAACGTTTAGCAAAATCATAATCCATCAGGTTAATAGCTGCTCCAGAATCAACGAAAGCCTGAGAAGAAAATGAGGACAGAGAGCATATCAGAGTGACAGTTAATAAAAACTTAGTCTGAACACTACCCAAGACAACTGAGCGTGCAAAACGTCTTCCCCGCTTAGGGCAGACTGAAATAGCATGAGAGGCATCACCACAGTAGAAACATAACCCATTGCGCTTTCGAAACTCATGACGCTGTGCCCCAGACACCACTCTATCACACTGCATGGGTTCAGAAGCTGGTTCACAAGGCAACACCATTCCACGCATACTTCTCCGCTCACGCAAACGTCTGTCAATTTGAATCGCTAATGACATAGAATCATTGAGACCAGAGGGGACAGGGAATCCCACCATAACATCCTTTACATTATCTGACAGACCCTTCCGGAAAATGGCCGCCAAAGCGTCGTCATTCCATTTGGTCAGGACTGCCCACCTACGGAATCTCTGACAGTATAACTCAGCGTCATCAAGCCCCTGATTTAATGCCAACAAGGCTTTTTCAGCTTGATCAGTGACATTAGGCTCATCGTACAATAACCCCAAAGCCTGAAAAAACGCATCAACATCACTCAAAACAGGATCCCCAGGTATCAGGGAAAAAGCCCAATCCTGAGGATCGCCGCGCAGGAGAGAGATGATAATTTGAACCTGCTGCGCTGCGTTTCCTGAGGACTTAGATTTTAAGGCAAAAAACAATTTACAATTATTTTTGAAATTCTGAAACTTAGCTCGATCCCCTAAAAACAAATCTGGCATGGGGATCCTAGGTTCCACAACAGGCAACCTAGCAAGGTATGCAGCAATACTCTGAACCTCAGTGGCAAGCTGATCCACACGGCCAGACAACTGTGCAAACTCCATTGGGAGAAAAGATCTCCCCAGCACCCAGAGATACAGAGGGAAAAAAAAAAAATGCACCAAACAGAAAAATATCTCTGACAACTCTGACAACCTTTTTTCTTTCACAATATTTTTTTCCCTTCTGTGAGTACCATACAATTTTCAATTTTTTGGCCGGTGATACTGTTATGTTTCGGTAGCTGAGGAGTGCAGGCAAAAAAAAAGCAATACACCAGAGCAGTTGGAATCTATGAGATTGCAGTAGCCTGACTAACCACCACAACTAGAGGCAGCCGTGGAGCGTTCCTACGTTGGTCCTAGACGCCTCGTCACAGCCTGAGAAACTAACTACACCTAAAGATAGAAATAGGAAAGCTATCTGCCCCGGAGCAGAACCCCAAAGATAATAGAAAGCCCCCAAACATGTAATGGCGGTTAGACAAGAGGAAATACTGACACAGAAAGAAAATAGTAAGAGCAAATGCTGGGGCCCAAACTATCTAAATAGAAAAGGATAGGAAGGGTACTTACTGCAATCTCAGAAAACCCTGAAAAACACCAACTCTACTAATTTCAAAATCACCTGAGATCACACGACCTCTACCACCTAAATTAGTTCTCTGGTGTAACAAAATCAAAACAGCAGCCACTGAAAAAACTGGAAAAAGCAAAAGTACAAACATCAGTGGCTGAACTAAACTGAGAGGGCAAAAGCCCCCGGAGGGGACCCTGAAGGCCCCCACAGAAGTGCAGGACAAAATGCAAAAATATAGTACAAACACAAAAGAAGAACAGGTCTTATCTGATAGCAGGAGATGCAGACACGACACAGCAGGCTACAAGGGAAACTGGAATGAAGGATTCAGACCAGAACAATTGATCACCGGCAACCCTGATGGGAAAATGACTCCCTTATATAAGACCAGTCAGTAACACCAGATTCCCAGTCCTCACAATCTTCACTAGCACCGCTTGTAACCACCAGAGGGAGCCTTGCTCAGAACTCATCTCAAACCCATTAACAACACAGTGAGACTTGGGAGGGACGGAGTGCTATTTGCCTCCTGGAGTGCAGTTTTCCTAGAATAGTTTGCGGACTCCATATACAGAGCCCCTAAAAGCTAGAAAAGCAGAATCCCCCTAAAGTGATCCCATTTTGGAAATTATACTCCTTTGGGAATTTATCTACAGGTGTAGTGACGATTTAGACTCCATGGGTGTTTTGCCAGAAACAAGCAGTAGCGGATGTTGCTGAATGAAAATTACAAACTGCCATTGTAGTCACCAGTATGCTGAAGTGACCAGTATGTTGAAGTAACCAGTATACTATAACCAGCTCATGCTTCTGGAGACCCACACCCATTAATTAGGTGGGCTGTCATCACTACAGAAATGCCAAACATGTGGACGCTAAATGTGGTTTAGGCACACTGTGGGGCTCAGAACAGAGGAGGGAATTTGGATTTTGGAGCACTATTTTGCTGAATTTCTTTTGAGGGTTGAGGAGCCATTTGACTTTTCCAGAACCTTTGTACTACCAGTAATGTGGATGCACATTATATTTCCATTGACAGATGAAGAACCTGAGTGGGGATTTGCTTTTTTTGTGAATTGAGTTGAAGCTTTTATTGGGAACATTTGGCATTACATTTAGGATCACATTTATCTGGCACTCTACGCTGAGCACTTACTTTGGGGTTTCTATCTAAATCTCCAAGTGATATGATTCAGATGAAACCCCCGAGTGATCCATTCATACATGAGGCTACAGAGTTACTCTGGACCCCATCTGGCCTCTGTTCAGCAATGTCCTCTTCAGTAGTGCACAAAACTGTGGCTGACTGCGCTTTTATGCAAGCCTAAGAAGCCGGACACACCGGATCACCGGTTTTATGGCGTCCACAGTGCCTCCATCTGCCTCATTATAGGGAATCTTCCACCAGAGCTTCCATCTGAATCCCGTATTTCAGAGATTTTCACAAAATGCTGGTGTAAACACTCAGCTAAAATAAATGTGAGCGGAGCCGTACTGCGATCTTTGGCAGGCAGAATGAACAAATTAACAGTAGGTGATTTTATTTGTTTTTACGCATTAACCGTGCGATATAAGTGATTAAGCGACTTTATTCTTCTGGTCGATGCAATTACAGCGACACCAGATTGGGTTTTTATGTTTGGCTGCTGTCATACACTAAAAGATGCTTTTTATTGCAAATACTAGTTTTTGCATCGCTATATTTAGACAGCTATAATGTTTCTATATTTCGGCCAACAGAGTAATGTGACAGCTTCTTTTTTGCGGGAAGAGTTGTCATTTTTATTGGTACCATTTTCTGGCTCATGACATTTTTTGTTCACTTTCTATGCTGATTTTTGGGACGTAGAACGAACAAAAACCAGCAATTCAGGATTTTTTTTGGCAGTTTTTATTATACCTTTCTGCTGGTGGTAAAATAAGGCAGCTTTATTCTTCTGGTTAGTATTACAACGATACCACTGTTATATCGCTGACTGAGCTTTATGGTGGCTTGTGTTTTGCAGGACAAGATTGTTTTCAGCAGTACCATTTTTATTTTATTGCATTTTTTGTTCGGTGGTATGATGATAAATAATAGCTTTTTGCCTCAATTTTTTTTCTTTTTATGGTGTTCACTGAAGGGGTTAACTATTGGGACAGTTTTATAGAGCGGGTTGTTTCGGACTCGGTGATACCAAATATGTGTACTTTTTTGTTTTTTTTACATAAATAAATGAATTTATTGGATTAATATTTTTTAATTTTTTTGTTCTTCATTTGAGGATTTTTAAAAAAATATTTTTACACTTTTTAATAATTCTGTTTTAACTTTTTTACATTGTTCCAGGATGGGCGATCACTCTATAGTGGACAGATCGCTAATCTGATACTCTGCAATGTTTCTGCACTGCAGGGCATCAGAGCATCATCTGAGAGGCATGGTAGGAGGCGTGTCAGCTCCTGGTGTTAACATGCACTCACAGGCCACCTTCCCTGCAGGACCCAGAAGAACCTCGCGGCCATCTTGTGGCCCAATGTCACAATGGAGACCATCGGCAAAACGCGGTCACATCGCGCACTCCCTGTCACTGTCACTATTTACAACTTCATCAGAGGGGTTAAACACCCGCAATCGGTGCTGAGCAGCAAAGACCAAAAAACATCAAATATTAATGATTGGTGGGTGAATTAGCACAATGACCCATAACAATCGAAAATCTTGACATGTCATAGGTATGGGACAGTTAAATGGAAATTCTTAATGACACTTTAGAGTGTAGATTTCCTTAAAAAAATGCACTTTTAAAATACTTTTTTTTTACTGATGAAAGTTATAATATTTAGCAAACTCTAAATAGACTTTAATGTACTCCTTAAAGGTATTGTTCCTATAGTTAAAGGGGTTGTCTGGTGAAAACAAGTTATCTCCTATCCACAGGATAGGTCATACCTTGTTGATCGGGGGGGTCAGACCGCTCGGACCTATGTCTACGGGGGACAGGTCACTGGGGAGTGAATGTGTGAGGATGGGGATATTGTAGGGGCTGAAGTGGGGGAGGAACAACAGAGTGCTGGTGGCCTGATTATTAAACTGTTTTGTTATGAGATTATATGCACTCCATTACATGTAATAGTTGCTGTCTGGGGGGCTGGAGATGGCAAGGTAGGGGGATTTTTATACTTACCAGCTAGGTCTTCAACGAGTATTAGTATAAGAAGCCCCCATATAGTAACAATGAGCTACATCACTAGTGTTGAGCGATATTGCTCGATATCTAAAAATATTGTATCGAAATTGTATCGCCGATAGCACTAAATATCGTCGATAATCGATTTCGATAGCGGAAGTCCCATGTAAGTCTATGGGAACAAAATATCGCAACAAAAAAAAACCTTTCTTACGTTGTAAACACAAAATATACACACATAGAATACATATATATATATATATACATATATATATACATGTCATTGTGACATATATATACATATATTTATAGTTTATACACTTCTACATAGTAAAATAGACTCTGATTCAATTGCCGGGTAAAGCCGTGACATACCCCATAGAAGTCGACGGGCTCGGTGCCGAGTACCCCAAAACCTCTGGCTCTGTGCGACTCAACTTGGGCGTCACGAACAGGATTCTGTAGCTCGCTATAAGCGAGTCCTGTGTGCCTGAATTGAACTGGTTTTGTGCTTGAGAATTGCTAAAATCATCAGAGAATGTATTTGCCATTTTTCCGCCATATCTGCGTCACGACGAGGCACTGGTGAAGAAGAAGGGCGTGCTCTTCATGGGTGTACTGTACACTCACTGAGTGACGCGAAAACGATGGCTCTAAATGGTACTGCAATGTAAGATCGTGCCCCACAGCTCTTCAGTTCCGCCTCCTCATCCTCCTCAGTGTGTGGAAACTAACACGAAGGTCCCGCCTCCCTACAAAAGAGGGGCCCTCTCCAGATGCTAATGACACATGTGACTTGGCAGAGATGGCTAATGGACACGAGCAGAAGTGTGAAGGGATGGAGCAGTCAGAGCTCTCCCCCCACGGAAGCGACCCGATCGCGACGGAACCACCGTTGGGCACCCGGCCTGGAAACCCTCCTACGCTGCAAGAAGCGGCGGATACCCTAAGAGGCCTGGCCCGGCACCGGGAGGAGGTCGCCAGGATGGAAGCGAGCTGGCGTGCACTAAAACTAAACTTGGAGCGGCGCCAATCCCTCTTACCTGAAGTGTCTGTACCGGAAGGTGAGGCACCCGTTCTAGTAGAGGAGTCCTTGCAATGTGATCCGGTTGACGTTGTCGCAGTGGAGGCACCCGTTCCTGCAAAAACCGCAGCACCGTCAGCACCCCAGATCCCGCTGTCTGCCCCCGTCGCTGAGACAGAAGAAGCGACACCCGTCCTCATGGAGGAGGCCGCGCAGGCACCAGAGCACTACCTGCCTGTACCGGAGCCCCGACTGTCATCTGATTTAGAGCCTTCTGCTTCCTCCACAGGGGAGCGCCGCCATGACTGGGGGGCGACAGGAGAGCTGCCGCAAACCGGACACTGTAAGCTGCAGTGGAGTGGTGGAGACATGGAGCAGCTGGTGGAGGAGAATTTCAACCGGCGTCAGGAGGAAGAGTGGAGACGTTGGGAGCGGGAAGCAGAGCGACAAAGGGAGCAGCGAGAATCCCAAATACTTCGGCAACGTAACCTGGAGAAGGACCGGGCAGATAAGGACCGGATGAGAAAGGATAAAGGAACCCTGTGTGAGCCGCGGCGTAAGGGTGCAGTACGGAGCTTTAAATTGAAAGGTGGGTGGGGCTTCATCAAGGAGCCTGGACTTTATTTAGAAGTCTTTGTGAACCGGCGGGACGTGGAGGCTCACCTCCCAGAAGGACACCCGGGGAGGGACCTGTTGCCAGGAGACTTGGTGACTTACACCCGACACTGGGGTTACAATGGATGGTATGCCCTAAATGTTACCAGGTGCGACCCCTACTCCCCAGTGTGTCAGGAACCTGTGAGACCCTCGGAGCCTTCAGCCTCCCACATCCAGGCCTCTGCAAAAGTGCCCACCCCACGCCGTAAATCTCCCAAGCCTCCCTCAGTGGTCTCCTCAGCAGCCCCAGCTATGGACATGATAAGTATAGCTGGCCCGTACCCGGCGCCTGTTAGGCCCCTGGGGTTCGTTCAGTCCGGGACATAGGGCTCCAGACCCGGAGGGAGATGAAAGAGGTGGCCACACAGACCCAGATAGCGGGTCACGACTTGACTGTACAGGCCACACGACGTCATCAGGTCCTGGTGGTCCTTGGTGCCTCGGATGTTTGGCAAGCATCAGAAGAGTACCAGGTGGTACCTGGAACACCCCTGCCAAAGAAGTATAAATAACCGGACAGGGTCCCGTATGTAAATAGTTAAATTGTTGATAAATAGTTAAATTGTTTATGTACCCGGACAGGTGAATGTTTATAAAAAAGTTTTTTAATTTAATAAAAAAAAAAAAACACAGTTTTCATTACTTTTATTACAGTCTCATCCTGCGACGCCATCGATCTCCGGTAAAAAAAATGAAAAAAAAAAACAGCAGTATACCACCTGTCCGACGCAGTCCATAGTAACGAGTGTCCCACGACGATCCAGCTCTGCTACATCAGAATCCCGGCGCAGCACAGCTGATTACCTGCTTCCCCAGCGGTGACGTCATCGGACTGGTTTACGGCCGGGATTACCCTGCAGTCACTGCAGTTATCGCGAAAAACTGCATGTGACCGCCAGGGAGAAGATAATGGCGGCCATCAAGCAGTCCAGGACGTGACCGCCGGAGATCTTCTGCCAGGTGAGTGCCGCTGACTCCTGACAGACCCGACCGACGGACACTCACAGTGACAGTGACAAATCCGATTACGGTATTCGATAAGACGAAAATATCGAAACTAATTATCGAAAGGCCGATAGAGCTAATATCGGCCGATAGCCGATATTTGCATTATCGTATCGCTCAACACTATACATCACATGTAAAGCACCACTCAGCATTTTTTTTATTTCACCACTGGAATGGCGCCTTAAAATCCAAGACCTCACCGAATGTCTAATATTCACCTGTCTGTTTTTGCTACCACACAGCTCCGTCTCCTGCAGATTGTGACCTGTCCGCTGCTCCAGTGTTTCATGGAGCAGAGGTCACTAATAGTGTTGAGCATTCCGATACCACAAGTATCGGGTATCAGCAGATATTCGCTGTATCGGAATTCCGATACTTAGTTCGATATTTTTCATATATCGTATACCGGAATCGGAAGTTCCCATAATTCTTTGAGAGGCAATGTGATTTTAGACAGCCAATGAGGAATCCTACGAAGTGTGGGCACATCCTGTACTGCTGCGGTCATGTTAACTAATGGCATGGCTGTGATTGGATGCTGAAATGATGTCAGAATGCACTATAAAAGGCGCCGCCGCCATTTTAGCGTCACTGTGCTGTGAATTCAGTTAGGGACAGGACGCTGCTCTGCTGACTCTGAGGACAGTTAGAGATTGCGATTTTGTGTACTTTAGGCAGGCTAGTTTACCAACCGCTGTGTAAAGCTTCCTTTTGCCTTGCAGTGTTGTTTTTTTTTCTTTAGTGTAATTGGTGCTGCTCCATTCAATTGAAATTATAGTGTGACGCGCTTCCATCCGTATACAATACATTGGTTGCAAACATTATAGAAGTACACAAAGGAGCCTTTCACAACTAGTGAACAGTTGTGTGCAGTGTTCACTGTAGTCTGTGAGGTTTTCATTTTTTGAGTGCAGATCACGCTACAGTTAGTTCTTCAACCACTGCTGGTTGTAGTCTGCTGAGCGTGTGTCACTGCCTCATCCTTGACATTTTTCTCTAATTGGTGCTGCTCCATTATATTTCAAAAAACTCCAATCTATTAGTGTGACGCGCTTCCATCCGTATACAATACATTGGTTGCAAACACTATAGAAGTACACAAAGGGGCCTTTCACAGATAGTGAACAGTTGTGTGCAGTGTTCACTGTAGTCTGTGAGGTTTTCATTTTTTGAGTGCAGATCACGCTACAGTTAGTTCTTCAACCACTGCTGGTTGTAGTCTGCTGAGCGTGTGTCACTGCCTCATCCTTGACATTTTTCTCTAATTGGTGCTGCTCCATTATATTTCAAAAAACTCCAATCTATTAGTGTGACGCGCTTCCATCCGTATACAATACATTGGTTGCAAACACAATAGAAGTACACAAAGGGGCCTTTCACAGCTAGTGAACAGTTGTGTGCAGTGTTCACTGTAGTCTGTGAGGTTTTCATTTTTTGAGTGCATATCACGCTACAGTTAGTTCTTCAACCACTGCTGGTTGTAGTCTGCTAAGCGTGTGTCACTGCCTCATCCTTGACATTTTTCTCTAATTGGTGCTGCTCCATTCTATTTCAAAAAACTCTAATCTATTAGTGTGACGCGCTTCCATCCGTATACAATACATTGGTTGCAAACACAATAGAAGTACACAAAGGGGCCTTTCACAGCTAGTGAACAGTTGTGTGCAGTGTTCACTGTAGTCTGTGAGGTTTTCATTTTTGAGTGGAGATCACGCTACAGTTAGTTCTTCAACCACTGCTGGTTGTAGTCTGCTGAGCGTGTGTCACTGCCTCATCCTTGACATTTTTCTCTAATTGGTGCTGCTCCATTATATTTCAAAAAACTCCAATCTATTAGTGTGACGGGCTTCCATCCGTATACAATACATTGGTTGCAAACACTATAGAAGTACACAAAGGGGCCTTTCACAGCTAGTGAACAGTTGTGTTCAGTGTTCACTGTAGTCTGTGAGGTTTTCATTTTTTGAGTGCAGATCACGCTACAGTTAGTTCTTCAACCACTGCTGGTTGTAGTCTGCTAAGCGTGTGTCACTGCCTCATCCTTGACATTTTTCTCTAATTGGTGCTGCTCCATTCTATTTCAAAAAACTCTAATCTATTAGTGTGACGCGCTTCTATCCGTATACAATACATTGGTTGCAAACACTATAGAAGTACACAAAGGGGCCTTTCACAGCTAGTAAACAGTTGTGTGCAGTGTTCACTGTAGTCTGTGAGGTTTTCATTTTTTGAGTGGAGATCACGCTACAGTTAGTTCTTCAATACTTAGCTATGAACTGTTCCAATATTTATGTTCATCCCTATGGCATAATGACAGTTCTGCTTCACGTCACTTGTCTTACCTATTGCACTATTCCTGTGTCCTGTTGTGTATATAAATATGTGATTCTTCAGTTTTTGTTTTAGTCTTTGCCTGATGAAGAGACCTGAGTAGTCGCGAAAGCTTGCAATTTGTTACCATCTTTTCAGTTAGCCATTAAAAGGTATCAACCACTGAGGACTCTCAAGTCTAAATATTTTTCTATTCTTGGCATTGAAATTCATCATTTTATTGTCCTAGTAAAACTTCATTTATTCTTGTTTGAAGTACATACATTTGCAATGGCAACGTAACAAGGCAATAACTGAATATTTTATTTCAAAACCCTCCTTGACCCTGGGCTTCAACACCACCAGTTGCTGCTCAGAAGTGTTGGATGCACAGATGAAAACAATCGCTGATGTGTTTGTGGGGTTCAGTAACGCCTGCTGTTCCCCTGCTGTGTGTCTGGCAAAAATTACTGCTGCTAACTACAAATTAAAATTCAAACATCTCATACTAGGCTTCTGCCTACACCCTCCTTGACCCTGGGCTTCAACACCGCCAGTTGCTGCTCAGAAGTGTTGGATGCACAGATGAAAACAATCGCTGATGTGTTTGTGGGGTTCAGTAACGCCTGCTGTTCCCCAGCTGTGTGTCCGGCAAAAATTACTGCTAGCTACCTACACATGGTGAAAAAAACATGACATGTCAAAGTGGCTAGTGCTACACATAGATATGAGGCAACACCCAGATTTATAAGCTGTAAACAAGTGAAACATCAGCTTTAAAACCATAAAATGATTAGTCTTTGTCACAAATGTGTAACAAAATAATTGTGACATCTTATTGCAGATATGCACATGTCGAACAGAAATGCTAACACAAAAGCCTACTTATGCTATAGGATACTGATGGTCAACCTTGTCACTCCATAGCTTAGACAAATCCAACTCACATCATGACTCAAATGCTGCAATGTTGGAAGTGCATAATGTGGGTTGAACTTTGACAACAGCTGCAGTGAGAAGGTTAGACTTCAGTGTTCTTGGCTTTTAAATAAAAGCATACTTGTAAATATAATAATCCATTGTTGATTAAGGGACGTGATGTACACCTGTAATATTTTGCAAACAATGCATGTAGGAATAGTCCTCTTCAACATTACTTATATTTGTGTCATTTTAAAAAATACATATTTAATTAGAAAGTTAACAGACCATATCATAAAGGTCCATCATGTAAACATGATAATCGGTAGCAAAAATCATGCATTACCTTGTTAAAGTCAATAGTGCATAGTCACAATAGCAAAATATATATCTGCAAGTGGTGCTGAAACAACGACAACTGATAGAAAAGGTGAATGATATCTAGTTATCATACTGAATAGCGACACCTGTACAATGTCGATATAATACTGTACCTTAACAAAACAGCTGTGTCACACCTCACACGCGTTTTTCTTGTAGCTTGTTATGTAATAGGGCACATGCGTGTATGTTTCATCATAGGTGCATGTTTACTGAGTAAAGCATTCATGACAACGCCTTTGTGTTGTCGGTACGCTTGCGATGATGAACGATGCGCAACGTGAATGTTAGTCTGCGTCATAAGACGCACAGACGCTCCAATACCCAACGCGTCACAGCAGGAAGCCAGTCTGTGCGTCCAAACAAAGGCGCAAGCATACATGCATGTACCCTGTTTATAAAGCTATATAAAAAAAAGGATGTAGTATTGACGCACAGTTTATTGAGGTACAGTATTACATCGCCATTGACCATGTGTAGCTCTGCAGTCTCATCTATATATTAATTATCTATCTGTTGTCATGCTTGCAAGTCCACAGTCAGGCATAAATAGCTATTTTCACTATGCACTATGCACTTTTTAAAGGTTATGTTTGTTAACCCCTCTCTGACATTAGACGTACTATCCCGTCCATAAAACCCGTGCCATTCTGACCATGGACGGGATAGTACGTCATAGGTGATTAGCTGCGCTCCCGGAGGGAGCGCAGCTAATCGCCGCCGGGTGTCAGCTGATTATCACAGCTGACACCCTGACTGTGTGTCAGGAGCGGTCACGGACCGCTCCCGGCACATTAACCCCTTGCACACCGCGATCAAACATGATCGCGGTTGTACTGGGGGCACAGGGGAGGATCGCGCAGGGTGGGGGCTCCCTGCGCGCCCCCTGAGACCCTCAGAGCAGCGCGATGTGATCGCGCTGCTCTGAGGGCTTCCTCCTTCCCAGGACCCGGATCCAAGATGGCGCTGGGGTCCTGGAGGGAGGCGGCTTCCTCAGTGCCTGCCGAGAGCAGGCATGAGGAAGCGTCCTGCACTGCCTGTCACATCGCTGGTGTGACAGAGTGCTGTGCACACTGTCACACCAGCGATCTGATGAAATACAGTGATGTCCCACCCTGGGACAAAGTAAAAAAGTAAAAATAAACATGTGTAAAAAAAAATCCAAAAAAAAAAAAAAAAAAAAAAAATATTCCCCAATAAATTCATTACTTATTGTAAATAAAAAAAATAAAACAATAAAAGTACACATATATGGTATCGCCGCGTCCGTAACGACCCCCCCTATAAAACTGTCCCACTAGTTAACCCCTTTTGTGAACCCCTTAAAAAATAAAAAATAAAAACGAAGCAAAAAATCAGTGCTTTATCATCATACCGCTGAACAAAAAGTGGAATAACACGCGATCAAAAAGACGGATATAAATAAACATGGTACCGCTGAAAACGTCATCTTGTCCCGCAAAAAACGAGCCATCACACAGCATGATCAGCGAAAAAATAAAAAAAGTTATAGCTCGCAGAATAAAGCGATGCAAAAATAATTATTTTTTATATAAAATTGTTTTTATTCTATAAAAGCGCCAAAACATAAAAAAATTATATAAATGAGGTATCGCCATAATCGTACTGACCCGAAGAATAAAACTGCTTTATCGATTTTACCACACGCGGAACAATAAAAACGCCTCACCCAAAAGAAATTCATGAATTGCTGATTTTTGTTCATTCTAACCTCCCAAAAATCGAAATAAAAAGCGATCAAAAAATGTCACGTGCTCAAAAATGGTACCAATAAAGCGTCACCTCGTCCCGCAAAAATTAAGACCTCACATGACATTGTGAGCCAAAATATGCAAAAATTATAGCTCTCAAAATGTGGCGATGCAAAAAACTACTTTTTGCAATAAAAAGCGTCTTTTAGCGTGACAGCTGCC
Organism: Oophaga sylvatica; assembly: GCA_033576555.1. Taxonomy (NCBI): domain Eukaryota; kingdom Metazoa; phylum Chordata; class Amphibia; order Anura; family Dendrobatidae; genus Oophaga; species Oophaga sylvatica. The sequence goes on from JARQOD010000006.1 coordinate 317,337,697, forward strand.
AATCATAAAAACCGCTATAAATAGTAAATCAAACCCCCCTTTATCACCCCCTTAGTTAGGGAAAAATAATAAAATAAAAAAAATGTATTTATTTCCATTTTCCCATTAGGGTTAGGGTTAGGGTTTCGGCTAAAGTTAGGGTTAGGGTTGGCGCTAAAGTTAGGATTAGGGTTAGAGTTAGGATTAGGGTTAGGGTTGGGATTAGGGTTGGGACTAGGGTTAGGGGTGTGTTGGGGTTAGGGTTGGAGTTAGAATTGGGGGGTTTCCGCTGTTTAGGCACATCAGGGGCTCTCCAAATGTGACATGGCGTCTGATCTCCATTCCAGCCAATTCTGCGTTGAAAAAGTCAAACGGTGTTCCTTCACTTCTGAGCTCTGCCATGCATCCAAACAGTAGTTTATCCCCACATATGGGGTATCAGCGTACTCTGGACCCCAAGAGTTATTGTGAAATTTGTCCTATTTCTTCTGTTACCCTTGGGAAAATAAAAAACTGGGGGCGAAAATATTATTTTTGTAAAAAAAATAAGATTTTTTTGTTTTTACGGCTGTACATTATACTTCGTGAAGCACTTGGTTCATAGCGCTCACCACACATCTAAATAAGTTCCTTGTGGGGTCTATTTTCTAAAATGGGGTCACTTGTTGGGGATTTCCACTGTTTAGGCGCATCAGGGGCTCTCCAAATGCGACATGACGCCCCCAGACCATTCCATCAAAGTCTGCAATCCAAAACGTCACTACTTCCCTTTCCGAGCCCTGACATGCGCCCATACAGTAGTTTTCTCCCACATATTGGGTATCAGCGTACTCAGGACAAATTGGACAACAACTTTTGGGGTCCAATTTCTCCTGTTGCCCTTGTGAAAATAAAATATTGGGGGCGAAAAAATCATTTTTGTAAAAAAAAAAAGGATTTTTATTTTTTACGGCTGTGCGTTATAAACTTCTGTGAAGCACTTCGGGGTTCAAAGTGCTCACCACACATCTAGGTAAGTTCCTTGTGAGGTCTATTTTCCAAAATGGGGTCACTTGTGGGGGGTTTCCACTGTTTAGGCGCATCAGGGGCTCTCCAAATGCGACATGACGCCCCCAGACCATTCCATCAAAGTCTGCAATCCAAAACGTCACTACTTCCCTTTCCGAGCCCTGACATGCGCCCATACAGTAGTTTTCTCCCACATATTGGGTATCAGCGTACTCAGGACAAATTGGACAACAACTTTTGGGGTCCAATTTCTCCTGTTACCCTTGTGAAAATAAAATATTGGGGGCGAAAAAATCATTTTTGTAAAAAAAAAAAGGATTTTTTATTTTTACGGCTGTGCGTTATAAACTTCTGTGAAGCACTTCGGGGTTCAAAGTGCTCACCACACATCTAGATAAGTTCCTTGTGGGGTCTATTTTCCAAAATGGGGTCACTTGTGGGGGGTTTCCACTGTTTAGGCGTATCAGGGGCTCTCCAAATGCGACATGACGCCCCCAGACCATTCCATCAAAGTCTGCAATCCAAAACGTCACTACTTCCCTTCCGAGCCCTGACGTGCACCCATACAGTAGTTTTCTCCTACATATTGGGTATCAGCGTACTCAGGACAAATTGGACAACAACTTTTGGGTTCCAATTTCTTCTGTTACCCTTGTGAAAATAAAATATTGGGGGCGAAAAAATCATTTTTGTAAAAAAAAAAAAGGATTTTTTATTTTAAGGCTCTACGTTATAAACTTTAGTGAAACACCTGGGGGTTCAAAGTTCTCACCACACATCTAGATAAGTTCCTTGAGGGGTCTAGTTTCCAAAATGGTGTCATTTGTGGGGGTTTCCACTGTTTAGGCAGATCAGGAGCTCTCCAAACACGACATGGCGTCCAGCCAATTCTGCGTTGAAAAAGTGAGACGGCGCTCCTTCCCTTCCAAACTCTGCCATGCACCCAAACAGTGGTATACCCCCACATATGGGGTATCAGTGTACTCAGGACAAATTGCACAATAACTTTTGGAGTCTTGTTACCCTTGGAAAAATAAAAATTCGGGTGAAAAGATCATTTTTGTGGAAAAAATATGATTTTTAAATTTTACGGCTCTACGTTATAAACTTGTGTGAAGCACTTGAGGGTTCAAATTGCTCACCAAAGATCTAGATAAGTTCCTTAGGGGGTCTAGTTTCCCAAATGGGGTCATTTGTGGGGGGTTTCCACTGTTTAGGCACATCAGGGGCTCTCCAAATGCAACATGGCATCCAATCTCAATTCCAGCCAATTTTGGTTGGAAAAAGTCAAATGGTGCTCCTTCCCTTCCGAGCTCTGCCGTGCGCCCAAACAGTGGTTCCCCCCCACATATGGGGCATCAGCGTACTCAGGACAAATTGGACAACAACTTATGTGGTCCAATTTCTCCTGATACCCTTGGGAAAATAAAAAATTAGTGACTAAAAGATAATTTTTGTGGGAAAAAAATAGGATTTTTTATTTTCATGCCCGGGCATTATAAACTTGTGTGAAGCACTTGGGGGTTCAAAGTGCTCACCAAAGATCTAGATAAGTTCCTTAGGGGGTCTAGTTTCCAAAATGGGGTCACTTGTGGGGGATTTCCACTGTTTAGGCTCATCTGGGGCACTGCAAACGGAACATGACCCCCATCAACGTCTGCATTCCAAAACGTTACTACTTCCTTTCCAAGCCCTGCCGTGCGCCCAAACAGTTTTCCACCCCCACATATGGGGTATCAGCGTACTCAGGACAAATTGGACAACAACTTTTGGGGTCCAATTTCCTTGGGAAAATTCAAAAATTTAGGACTAAAAAATCATTTTTGTGGAATTTTTTTTTTTTTTCACACCCAGGCATTATAAACTTTTGTGAAACACTTGGGGGTTCAAAGTGCTCACAACAGATCTAGATAAGTACCTTAGGGGGTCTAGTTTCCAAAATGGTGTCACTTGTGGGGGTTTCCACTGTTTAGGCGCATCAGAGGTTCTCCAAGCGCGACATGGCGTCCAATCTCAACTCCAGCCAATTTTAGTTTGAAAAAGTCAAACGGCGCTCCTTCCCTTACGAGCTCTGCCGTGTGCCCAAACAGTGGTTTTCCCCCACATATGGGGTATTGGCGTACTCAGGAGAAATTGCATAACAACCTTATCTGTCCATTTTCTCCTTTTACCCTTGTGAAAATAAAAAAAAGTTTGTAAAAGATCATTTTTGTGGCTAAAAAGTTAAATATTCATTTTTTCCTTCCACGTTGCTTTAGTTCCTGTGAAGCACCTGAAGGGTTAATAAACTTCTTGAATGTGGTTTTGAGTACCTTGAGGGGTGCAGTTTTTAGAATGGTGTCACTTTTGGGTATTTTCTGTCATGTAGACCCCTCAAAGTGACTTCAAATGTGAGGTGGTCCCTAAAAAAAATGGCTTTGTAAATTTTGTTGTAAAAATGAGAAATCGCTGGTCAACTTTTAACCCTTATAACTTCCTAACAAAAAAAAATTTTGATTCCAAAATTGTGCTGATGTAAAGTAGACATGTGGGAAATGTTATTTCTTAACTATTTTGTGTTACATATTTCTCTGTTTTAAGGGAATAAAAATTCAAAGTTTGAAAATTGCTAAATTTTCAAAATTTTCGCCATATTTGCGTATTTTTCAAAAATAAACGCAAGTTATATGGAAGAAATTTTACCACTAACATGAAGTACAATATGTCACGAGAAAACAATCTCAGAATCGCGAAGATCCGTTGAAGCGTTCCGGAGTTATAACCTCATAAAGAGACAGTGGTCAGAATTGTAAAAATTGTCCCTGTCATTAACGTGCAAACCACCCTTGGGGGTGAAGGGGTTAATATAAATGATTGGCACATATTATCAGTATTACATGATGGGAATTTTATATATTTTTATAAACTGTTTACTGATATTATTCTGCAAATGTAAAGTTTTATGAATGTCACAGATAACTTGTAATGCTGATTATGTTTTGAAGTCAGACATTCATTGTCTATACAATAAAAATGGTGTACATACTGTTAGTTATCCTTCATTAATGGATTCTGATATGTACTTGTATGCTTTTAATTAAAACCGTATAGCTGATTACTTAACCTATTTTTTTTGTGGTTTGCATTGCTTTTCAACATGTTAATGTATGCATTTATGTTTGTCAATTCTTAATTTATATAGATTTTTTTAAAGTAAAATCATCATCTTATGGTACTAAAGGTTATATTTCTCTTGTTTGGAGTATAGACATTTTTGATTGACAGTCACGTAACAAGGAAAATACTTGATCTAGTATTTAAACATCCTCCTTGACCCTGGGCTCCAACACCGCCAGTTGTTGCCTGGAAGTGTTGTTAGCACAGTCAACACTTGCTCCTGTGTTACTGGGGTTCGGTAATGTCAGCTGTTCCCCTGCTGTGTGTATGGCAAAAAGTCCTGCTGCCTCTACCCTGTTCTCCTCTCATCCCTGGGCTCCAACACCGCCAGTTGTTGCCTGGAAGTGCTGTTAGCACAGTCAACACTTGCTCCTGTGTTACTGGGGTTCGGTAATGTCAGCTGTTCCACTGCTGTGTGTACGGCAAAAAGTCCTGCTGCCTCCACCCTGTTCTCCTCTCATCCCTGGGCTCCAACACCGCCAGTTGTTGCCTGGAAGTGCTGTTAGCACAGTCAACACTTGCTCCAGTGTTACTGGGGTTCAGTAATGTCAGCTGTTCCCATGCTGTGTGTACGGCAAAAAGTCCTGCTGCTCCACCCTGTTCTCTTCTCATCCCTGGGCTCCAACACCACCAGTTGTTGCCTGGAAGTGCTGTTAGCACAGTCAACACTTGCTCCTGTGTTACTGGGGTTCGGTAATGTCAGCTGTTCCCCTGCTGTGTGTACGGCAAAAAGTCCTGCTGCCTCCACCCTGTTCTCCTCTCATCCCTTGGCTCCAACACCGCCAGTTGTTGCCTGGAAGTGCTGTTAGCACAGTCAACACTTGCTCCTGTGTTACTGGGGTTCGGTAATGTCAGCTGTTCCCCTGCTGTGTGTACGGCAAAAAGTCCTGCTGCCTCCACCCTGTTCTCCTCTATCCCTTGGCTCCAACACCGCCAGTTGTTGCATGGAAGTGCTGTTAGCACAGTCAACACTTGCTCCAGTATTACTGGGGTTCAGTAATGTCAGCTGTTCCCCTGCTGTGTGTACGGCAAAAAGTCCTGCTGCCTCCACCCTGTTCTCTTCTCATCCGTGGGCTCCAACACCGCCAGTTGTTGCCTGGAAGTGCTGTTAGCACAGTCAACACTTGCTCCTGTGTTACTGGGGTTTGGTAATGTCAGCTGTTCCCCTGCTGTGTATATGGCAAAAAGTCCTGCTGCCTCCACCCTGTTCTCCTCTCATCCCTGGGCTCCAACACCGCCAGATGTTGCCTGGAAGTGCTGTTAGCACAGTCAACACTTGCTCCTGTGTTACTGGGGTTCAGAAATGTCAGCTGTTCCCCTGCTGTGTGTACGGCAAAAAGTCCTGCTGCCTCCACCCTGTTCTCTTCTCATCCCTGGGCTCCAACACCGCCAGTTGTTGCCTGGAAGTGCTGTTAGCACAGTCAACACTTGCTCCTGTGTTACTGGGGTTTGGTAATGTCAGCTGTTCCCCTGCTGTGTGTACGGCAAAAAGTCCTGCTGCCTCCACCCTGTTCTCTCTCATCCCTGGGCTCCAACACCGCCAGTTGTTGCCTGGAAGTGCTGTTAGCACAGTCAACACTTGCTCCTGTGTTACTGGGGTTCGGTAATGTCAGCTGTTCCCCTGCTGTGTGTACGGCAAAAAGTCCTGCTGCCTCCAACCTGTTCTCTTCTCATCCCTGGGCTCCAACACCGCCATTTGTTGCCTGGAAGTGCTGTTAGCACAGTCAACACTTGCTCCAGTGTTATTGGGGTTCAGTAATGTCAGCTGTTCCCCTGCTGTGTGTATGGCAAAAAGTCCTGCTGCCTCCACCCTGTTCTCTTCTCATCCCTGGGCTCCAACACCACCAGTTGTTGCCTGGAAGTGCTGTTAGCACAGTCAACACTTGCTCCTGTGTTACTGGGGTTCGGTAATGTCAGCTGTTCCCTGCTGTGTGTACGGCAAAAAGTCCTGCTGCCTCCACCCTGTTCTCCTCTCATCCCTGGGCTCCAACACCGCCAGTTGTTGCCTGGAAGTGCTGTTAGCACAGTCAACACTTGCTCCAGTGTTACTGGGGTTCAGTAATGTCAGCTGTTCCCCTTCTGTGTGTACGGCAAAAAGTCCTGCTGCCTCCACCCTGTTCTCTTCTTATCCCTGGGCTCCATCACCGCCAGTTGTTGCCTGGAAGTGCTGTTAGCACAGTCAACACTTGCTCCAGTGTTACTGGGGTTCAGTAATGTCAGCTGTTCCCCTGCTGTGTGTACGGCAAAAAGTCCTGCTGCCTCCACCCTGTTCTCTTCTCATCCCTGGGCTCCAACACCGCCAGTTGTTGCCTGGAAGTGCTGTTAGCACAGTCAACACTTGCTCCAGTGTTACTGGGGTTCAGTAATGTCAGCTGTTCCCTGCTGTGTGTATGGCAAAAAGTCCTGCTTCCTCCACCCTGTTCTCTTCTCATCCCTGGGCTCCAACACCGCCAGTTGTTGCTCGGAAGTGTAATTGGCACGGGTACTCACTCCTGCCCAGACTGGTTACAGCATGCCTGCTGTTTCCTGTCAGTGTAAACGTCACTTAGCCTACAATAAGTTGTCCTGTCGTGTTGCGGTCGGGTTTGCCGACTCTATAGTGCCTGCAGTTTAGGTGCTTCCTATGTGTGCTGCGGGATATGTAAATAAAGGCTGTTTCCGTTGTGACAATAGGACAAATACCCATTGTAGGACTGTGGGATTCGGTAACTGCGGCCGTCTCGCGGCCTGTAAACTTACATTTTCATGGGTGCCTTATGGTACCCATCCGGGTTCCAGTACCGTCAGCTGGTTCTCCACAGTGCCTTTGGCCTAGGTGCCTCCATCTCGGTATCCGAGTTCCAGCAACATCTGCTGGTCCTTGGTAGTGCTTTGGAGCACAGGTACCTCCTGCTTAGTAACCGTGTCCCAGTAACGTCAGCTGGTCCTCGGTTGTGCCATTGGCTCTTTTCCTTCTGCTGCCCCTCCAGGTTCCAGCACAGTCAGCTGGTCCTCGTTACTTGCATTGGCTCTTGTACCTTCTGCTACACATCCGGGTTCCAGTACCGTCAGCTGGTTCTCCGCAGTGCCTTTGGCCTAGGTGCCTCCATCTCGGTATCCGAGTTCCAGCAACGTCTGCTAGTCCTTGGTAGTGCTTTGGAGCACAGGTACCTCCTGCTTAGTAACCGTGTACCAGTAACGCCAGCTGGTCCTCGGTTGTGCCATTGGCTCTTTTCCTTCTGCTGCCCCTCCGGGTTCCAGCACAGTCAGATGGTCCTCGTTACTTCCATTGTCTCTTGTACCATCTGATACCCGTCCGGGTTCCAGTAACGTCAGCTGGTTCTCGGAAGTTAGTCAGCCTTCTTGTACCTTCAGCTACATTTCCAAATTGAAGATTTTTTAAATTTTTTTTTGGGTAATCACTATGGATATCCAACGATGAAGACGACGACCCTGATGACCACCCCGAAGAAGACGACGACCACAAGGACGACGAGCATCAAGCCAACCAGCCTGAACACCATCACAAAGAACAAATAAAAGATTACCCAGAAGAAGATCACCAACAGGACAAAAGAAGGTTAAGACAAACTACAAGATACAGAACAAGAGACAGAAGAACAATAAGCAGAAGATCAAAAAGCAGAAGAACATGAAGTATAAGACCAAAATTAAGAGCTAAATATATGCTGTAAATTAGAAGCAGAAGAAGACTAAGCAGTGTATGGGGGTGAGTCCGTTCCTCCTCATGGTGCCCCTGGAAAAGGCCTGCTGCTGCTGCAGGCTAAACTGAACGCGGACAAACACTGTTGTAATTTAAATCTTTGGTGACAGCAAGAACGGAAGGATGAAAAATTCATACTTTTACAGATTACAAGTACAGGAATCTCTGTCACAAATAAGAATATTATGAAGAAGATGAATAGGAAGAAGATGAAGAAGTAGAATATGAAGAAGAATAATAGTTTAATAAGAAGAATATGAGTCATGTTAACAAAAAGATCAATAGCAAGAAGTTTAAGAAGAAGATAAATAAGGTGAAGATGAAGAATAATTTGATGAAAAAGATGATGCTGCTGAAGATTATGAAGGATAAAGTGTGGCAGAAGTTAAAAAGGTGAAGAGTATGCAAGTTGTGAAACATACATATTTGCCAAAATAGAAAAAGGTTAACAACATTGTCAATTTCTTCGTCAATCCAAACGTCTTTAAAAAATAAAGGATTACTGCTATTTCATTTGATTGGCTTAAACATCTATGCCTTTAATGTCTCCTCAACCTCCCCCAATACATTCTACATTACTCTTTGTTGTTTTCCTTCATGTACAATTAACCTACAAGGCAAGAATGGGTTTATTTTAATTCCGATATTTTGTTCCCATAGACTTACATTGGATTTCCGGTATCGGTATCGGTATCGCCGATACTTTTTGGGTATCGGCGATACCCATTCCGATCCGATACTTATTGATATCGGAAAGTATCGCTCAACTCTAGTCACTAATCAATGTAAGTCTATGAGAGCCTCATTCTGGCCTCTTTTTGGCTTCTTTCTGGTTCTCATAGACTTATCAAACATTGAGCGCTTGTGACGCAGCTTCTAACTTCCGGCCAGTCAGAAGCTGCGCTCACAAGATTGAGCCAAAGGACTGTATCGGTGCCAAAAACGGTGAATACGCCAGAGGATGAGTATATGACTGGGGCAGGGAACTTGTGCTTAAAGCACCACTCCAGCAGTGAAAACAAAAAAAAACCTGCTAGAGTGGTGCTTTAATAATTTAATAATAAGCAGACTGTCAAATCATGACAGGTAGCGCCTGCTGTATGAGTCCCCAATATCACTGGCGTCATCAGGTAGTCATGTGACTATGTTTGCTATGTGCATGTGTCGACTAGAAAGGTTGGCTTCTCTTAATAGAAGAGGATTGAGAGAAGCCAGAAGAGTCATCACATGTCGGCCTGTTGACATCAGTGATGCTGGGGACATTGTTACTGTATATGGGTGGAATTAGGGGACTTTATTAAATGCACCTAAGAAGCATTATAGTTTACAGGGGCACCAGTAGCAAAGCTACCGGGTGGTAGAGGGTGCTGAGCCAGCTGTCAGTCAGGGTAGCAGTTACAGCTGCCGCTTTCTATACGCAGAGCAATGACTGAAACCATGCCAGCGCCGCCCATATGACTGAAAGAGCAAAGCTGCCGGGAGGAATAAAGTTAATTTCCTCCTGACAGTGGGACTTTCAGTGCGTGTGCTGCATGGTGTCAGAACGCTATTAACTATTATACTATGTTTTGGGGGAACAGTGGGGACATCATTCTATGTATAGGGGAACTCTGCTGGACATCATACTGTATGTATGGGAGCTACGGGCCCATCATATTGTGGAGCTGTGGGCCTACCATACTGCGCATGGGGATCTGTGGGGGCTTTATACTGTGTATAAGGGAGCAATTGGCCCAATATACCGTGTACAGGGGAACTGTGGGGGACATCATTCTATATATATGGGAACTGTGGGCCCATCATTCTGTGTATAAGGGAGCTGTGAGCCCACCATACCATGTATAGGAGAGCTGTGGGGGCTTTATACTGTGTATAAGGGAGCAGTTGGACCTTTATACTGTGTACATGGGAACTATGGGGGACATCATACTGTATGTATGGAAGCTGGAGGCCCACCATACTGTGTATATGAGAGCTGTGAAGGTATTATACTGTGCATAGGGGGAGCTGTTGGCCCATTATACTGTATATAGGGGAGCTCTGGGGGCATTACACTTTCTATAGTGGAGCTCTGTCAGCATAAGACTGTATATAGGGGAGCTGTGTGCTCATCATAATGTGTATATGGAAGCAGTAGGATCATCATACTGTGTGTAGAGGAGAGCTGTGGACTCACCATACTGTATATAGGGGACCAGTGGGGACATCATACGGTGTATAGGGGAGCAGTGGGATCATCATACTGTGTTTTTTGAGCTGTGGGGGCATTATACTGTGTATAGGGAAGCTGTGGGTCCACCATACTGTGCATAGTCGAGCTGTACATGGGGGGATTTAGGTGGACATTATAAAATGTTAAGTGGGCATTTAAGAATTATTTATATAGGGGCACTCAGAGTATTGTGATCATCAAAGTTGCAATTATTATTACTTTTTAGGGACAAAATTTGGAGGGCACTAGCACAGGGCATTAATATTTTCTAGGGGGGAATTTTACTATCTAGAGAGCACAAAGGTGGCATTATTACTATGTAAGGAGCACAGTGGTGGCCATTATTGTACCACACAACTGGTGCAGTAGGACACATATAGCAGCAGAGGCTCAGTACTGTAATGTCAGCAGAATGAGTAGTTTGTGCAGGGTGGAGATAGATATGGACGGTGCTGGAAATATGAGAAGTCAGATGTGTTGTGTGTGTTGTAATCTCTGCAAACGAATCCTGGCTGGAGAAGTTGTCATGTCGGTCTGGGCCAGATGGAAAAGACGGGAAAAGTGAATGACTCCATGAGAAAGAACATCAGCTGTAAGTCACCATCTAAAACTGCACTTTGATCTCTTATATGGTCTGCAGGACTGGTATCTACCACTATATGGTCCCCATATAGTAATATCAATGTTCGTTTTTGTATATATATTTATTTTCAATCACAGCGCTGTCATCTAGTGATGTTCCCCTATACTGACAATTAGGGTGCGCCACCTTAGCTGTAGTTAGGATTACCTGGTTAGGGGCTCACTCAGATTTTTCACCCCCCTAAGCTGAAACCCTAGCTACACATCTGGGTGGACAATCACTTTACATTAGTGTTATAGTTGAATTACACAGTTTAAGTTAAGTCATTAACTATCCTAGCTGTTACAGATGGACAAAACTGCATCAACAACTATTAGGGCTCTCTCACATGACCGTATAACGTGGCCAAGTGCTATCCGATGTGTTATTGCAGGGTTCCCCAACTCCAGTCCTCAAGGCCCACAAACAGGTCATGTTTTCAGGATTTCCTTAGTATTGCCCAGGTGATAATTGCATCACCTGTGCAATACAAAGGAAATCCTGAAAACATGACCTGTTGGTGGGCCTTGAAGACTGGAGTTGGGGAACACTGTGTTATTGGATAGCACTCGGCCCAAGGGGGCATTGCAGATCTCCAGATGCTGCAGGTGCATGCAATAATCAGATCAAATGCACACATACAAGACTATGGGTGTGTGTGAAAGATTGGACTGCACTCGGATGTGATCATAGTGCAGTCCAACAACCGTGGACAGCAACAATGGAGAAGATGGAGAAATTACGGTAAGTTCTATGTCTTCCCCACACCTGTGCTGCAATTCTCTCATGTGAGAGATTTGGATCACACTAAGATAACACTTGGCTCAAACTCTGATCAGAGTTTGTCATTATCATAATCGGCCCAATTCTCTGGCATGAGAGCATTGACGGCCGTGTTAAAACGACTTTATGTATGATTTTGGTTTTCTGTGCTGTACAAATAGTAAATGCTACTACAACATTTCTAACATTACAATATATTTTGTGAAATGCCTAAGCTTGCTGCTCCAATGCTAAATACACAACATATATACCCATATACATATATAATAGGACTATAGAAAGACTTATTTCAATACTGTCTAAAGAAACCCACAATAATAAATATGGTTAAAGTTTTTAAGATAACATTTCAAAAACACTTTTATTTTAATTAGTTTTAATTTTCTCTCTGTAGATTACTTTATTCTATTTTTTGTACAGTCATGGACAAAAGTTTGGAGAATGACACAAATATTAATTTTTACAAAGTCTACTGCTTCACTTTTTCTAATGGCAATTTGCATATACTCCAGAATGTTATAAAGAGTGATCAGCTTAACAGCAGTTACTTGCAAAGTCAATATTTGGCTAGAAAATGAACTTTATCCCCCAAAACACATTTCAACATCATTGCAGCCCTGCCTTAAAAGGACCAGCTAACCTCTTTTCAGTGATTGCTCCATTAACACAGGTGTGGGTGTTGATGAGGACATGGCTGGAGATCAATCTGTCATGATTAAGTAAGAATGACACCACTGGACACTTTAAAAGGAGGCTGGTGCTTGGCATCATTGTTTCTCTTCTGTTAACCATGGTTATCTCTAAAGAAACACGTGCAGTCATCATTGCAATGCACAAAAATGGCCTAACAGGGAAGAGTATCGCAGCTAGAAAGATTGCACCTCAGTCAACAATCTATCGCATCATCAAGAACTTCAAGGAGAGAGGTTCCATTGTTGCCAAAAAGGCTCCAGGGCGCCCAAGAAAGACCAGCAAGCGCCAGGACCGTCTCTTAAAAGTGTTTCAGCTGCGGAATCGGGCTACCAGCAGTGCAGAGCTTGCTCAGGAATGGCAGCAGGCAGGTGTGAGTGCATCTGCACGCACTGTGAGGCGAAGACTCTTGGAGCAAGGCCTGGTCTCAAGGAGGGCAGCAAAGAAGCCACTTCTCTCCAGAAAAAACATCATGGACAGACTGATATTCTGCAAAAGGTACAGGCAGTGAACTGCTGAGGACTGGGGTAAAGTTATTTTCTCTGATGAATCCCCTTTTCGATTGTTTGGGACATCAGGAAAACGCCTCATTCGGAGAAGACAAGGTGAGCGCTACCACCAGTCTTGTCTCATGCCAACTGTTAAGCATCCTGAAACCATTCATGTGTGGGGTTGCTTCTCAGCCAAGGGAATCGGCTCTCTCACAGTCTTGCCTAAAAACACATCAAGAGAATATAGAGGGGATGCTCACCAATTGTGTAGGTGCTCAGGAGAACAAAACGTATAATTGAAATAGTATACTCCGGCACACAACAAGATAGAAAACTTTAGAATGCAAGAAAGTCAATATTTAAATATTGACTTTCTTGCATTCTAAAGTTGCCTAAAAACACAGCCATGAATAAAGAATGGTACCAGAATGTCCTCCAAGAGCAACTTCTCCCAACCCTCCAAGAGCAGTTTGGCGATCAACAATGCCTTTTCCAGCATGATGGAGCACCTTGCCATAAAGCAAAGGTGAGAACTAAATGGCTCAGGGAACAAAACATAGAGATTTTGGGTCCATGGCCTGGAAACTCCCCAGATCTTAATCCCATTGAGAACTTGTGGTCAATCATCAAGAGACGGGTGGACAAACAAAAACCTAAAAATTCTGACAAAATGAAAGCATTGATTGTGCAAGAATGGATGATTGTGCTATCAGTCAGGATTTGGTCCAGAAGTTGATTGAGAGCATGCCAGGGAGAATTGCAGAGGTCCTGAAGAAGAAGGGTCAACACTGCAAATATTGACTTGCTGCATTAACTCATTCTAAAGGGTATGCCACACTAAACAATATCGCTAACGGGATCCTAAAAAACGTCACTATTTAGCGATCCTGTTAGCGATGTTGTTCAGTGCGGCAGCTTCCAGCGACGAGCTTCCTGCTGTGATCTCGCTCGTCGCTGGAATCGTTCCGGACCCTATTTTCTCGTCGGCGCTCCCGCTGGGTAAGTATCTAATCGCTGTGTGGCACCTTTTCTTAGTGATTTAGCGGTACTTTTGTACCGCTAAAGTCGTTAAGAAGATCGCTAACGGCGATAGCGTCGTTAACTATATCGCTAAATGTGGCCGCATTTAGCGATATAGAAACAATCCCGCTAGCGATCGCATTAGTATGCGTCGTTATTGTGATCGCTAGCGGGATTGTTTAGTGTGGCAGTACCTTTACTGTCAATATAAGCTTTTGTTACTCATATGTTTGCAATTATATTTCTGTCTGTGATAAAAAAACATCTGTCAAACACACACATAAAAACCAGAGGGCAGCAGATCATGTGAAAATATAATATTTGTGTCATTCTCAAAACTTTTGGCCATGACTGTACATGATTGATTATGGGGGGCAGCCATCCTGCTCAGTTGCTGTTAAAGCATTTATAGATGTCTTATAACAGCCACAGGAACTTTAGGAAACAACAGATTGGAGATGTTTATTGGCTTCACATGCAATGTTTTAGCTGTGTTTTTTCACTAACCAAAATCTACTTTTTTGCTGTAAAAATATTTTGCTTAAAACTCCCCTTTTTCAGCATTGTTGTGGCAATTTCTCTGTGTTTTCTACGCATTTTTGCAGCGTTTTTGGATGCGGAATACACGTGTGCTTTCCTTATAATGCATGAAATGGAATCTGTCACCCCCTATATGACCTATTGATATGGGCATACAGGTAATAGAAATGTTAAACTAGTCCTACCTGTATGCCTCATATTAATGATCTTGTTGTTGAGAAATTCTATATTCTTTCCTTATGCTAATGATTTCTTCCAGGCTCTGGGCTTACGGTGCCTGGAAGAAATCCCTGCCTCCTGTCTACATTATAATACTACCCCCTCCCATGTACGTCACAATACTTACTTTTTCCTCTCTTCTATGGGCAGTGCATTCAAGGATCTTATGGCATCCGATTTTTTTTTCTCACACAAAGACATATAGGCAATTCTCATCTGACACATGGAAGAAACTAGTGCATGCTGCAATTTTTATTCATGCACAGATTTGGTTAGTAAAAAAAAAATTGCTCATCTGCACTGTCTCATTAAATAACGTTGGTCCATGTGCTGTCCGCCGTTTCAGAAACAGCACTCAGACCGAAAATATGACCGTGTGAAAAGTCCTATTCCTAAATTTAGAAATATCCTTGATTACAAACCAAAAGATTGACCTCAAACTGTGAAAGAGACATAAAATGATGTATAATAATATTAATAATAATGTTCAAAATTCTTGGTAGGAAAATAATGTAATGTATAAATAATAAGGTAGATAGCTATAAACCCAGGATCCGAGTGCTAAGTATATATACAATCTGCTTGGTTGAATTGATCCCTTACAGAAAGCACATGTTTCATTTAACACCTAACTAACTTTCCATTTTTGTAACCTTGAAGCCTGAACAATGTTTATGTCTCTTTTTCTCTTTCCTCAGACTTACTGACTCAGGAACTGTCAACATTATTACTCAGAGGGATAGTTTCCATATATGAATGGTCTTTAAAAGTAATGTGTGCAGGTATATATATTTATATATATCGAAGAAAACAGGCAGCACTACAATAAATAATGAAAAAAATGGACTTCATTAGTCCAAATCGTGTGGCTACATTTCGGCTGTGACCAGCCTTTCTCAACTTGATGCACAATTCCATCTTCTTTGGAAGTGGAAGTGGGCGCCCTTACATTTTGGGCCCCTGTGTAGGTGCTCAAGCTGCACCAATGAGATTTCCAACCCTGATGTAGCGTCAGTATGAAGAAAGGGAGGAAAGGTGACCAATGGCCTTCACCTATTACCAATTGTGTGATACTATGTAGCCTGGCCTGACATACCATTATACTCACTTCCACCTATGCCCTCATTCTTTATAATCTACTAAATCTATGTTACAAAATGGGAACAGAAGGTAGGAAACATTGAATTTGTGTCCAGAAGCCTCGTGATGTGGGGTCTGGAAGGTAATAATATAATTGTCCACGTAGGCAGTTGTGTCTGTCAGATATTCTGCTGAGGCTAGAAGATGGTGTATATATCAGAAAATAAAAAGTGAATCAAAGAACAATCATTAGAGTTCAGCGAAACAGGTCGGTCAGATTCAAAAGTCGCCGACTTTCGCCAAAGTCGGGTTTCACCGAGAGAAACACGACCATAGCGTGAAGTCGGCAATGCGGTCGGCAAAACGAGCGCCAAAGTCGGATTTCCCAGAATGCTTGCAGGCGCCTTTTTTCAGCCAATGAGCAAGGACATACACTGTGGGCAACGAGATGACATGGGCAGCGTCCACCATCATCTTAGAGAAGGCCATTGCAGTGATTGGCTTGCTTTGGGGGGCGTCATAGTGTCTATAAAAGCCCTAACCGCTGACCTCCATTTTACTTTTGCCGATCTTAACAGTAGGGAGAGGTTGCTCGCTGTTTATCAGTAGGGAGAGAGTTAGGGCTGGAAAGAGAAGTTCTTATGTGCTTGTGCTGATAGCAATTGTGCTGTACAGCTAGTGTGCAGTGACAGGGGAGGATTTTCTTGTGTGCAGCAGCGCTGGTTATTAGGCTGCCTGATAATTGTATTTCTGTGTGTACACTGCTGTGCAGACTGCTTTTTACACAGCACTAATATATTTATTCTTTTTTTCTGCACAGTTACCGAGCGTTCATTTTTTCCCACACCATATAGAGCTTTACGCTCCTCACACACTACCGTGTACTGGCTGGTATCATGGACAAATACATGCTGACTATCTGTGTGTGACTCCGGAAATATATATTGAGATTGCAATTTTCCCCTACACCTTATACAGCTGTCCGCTTCTGATACAGTACCGTACATCTGCTCTTTGTATTATGGTCAAATCCACACTGAGTGAGCATCTGTGTGTGACTCCGGAAATATATACGGAGATTTAAATTTTACCCTACACCTTATACAGCTGTCCGCTTCTGATACAGTACCGTTTTTCTGCCTTTTGTATTACGGTCAAATCCATATTGAGTGAGCGTCTGTGTGTGACTCTGGAAATATATACGGAGATTTAAATTTTCCTCTTCAACGTATACAGCTGTACGCTTCTGATACAGTACCGTTTTTCTGCTTTTTGTAATACGGTCAAATCCATACTGAATGAGCATCTGTGTGTGACTCTGGAAATATATACGGAGATTTAAATTTTCCCCTTCACCGTATACACCTGTACGCTTCTGATACAGTACCGTTTTTCTGCTTTTTGTATTACGGTCAAATCCATACTGAGTGAGCGTCTGTGTGTGACTCCGGAAATATATACGGAGATTTAAATTTTCCCATTCACCGTATACAGCTGTCCACTTCTGATACAGTACTGTTTTTCTGTTTTTTGTATTACGGTCAAATCCATACTGAGTCAGCGTCTGTGTGTGACTCCGGGAATATATACGGAGATTTAAATTTTCCCCTACACCGTATACAGCTGTACGCTCCTCATACAGTACCATATATATGCTGGTATTTTTGGTACATTTTCCCAAACATGAGAAAGTATGGTGGAAGAGGCTGCGGATGTGGGCGAGGTGGCCAGCTGGTACTGATGGTGGTGTGGTGCAGCTGCTGGTAGTGCCAAAAGCACAATAGCACCTAAGGCAGGAGGTGTTAAGCCTGCGTCATCATCTGGCTCTAGAAGGCCTGGAAGGCTCCCTTTTCTGGGAGTAGGTAAACCGCTTTTAAAGCCGGAGCATCAGGAACAGGTTTTGGCTTAAATTGCCGAAACACCCTCCAGCTCTATCGCCTACTCTTCTGAAGTTTCAAAAACTGCAAGCACTGAGTCGTCAGTGCAGGCTCCTGGTCAGGAACAACACCTTTCCTTGTGTCCTTCACCCCCACCAAAAGTGAAGGATGTGGCAGGACACACTTCAGATTACTACCTGGAGCTCTTTTCACATACCATGCCTAACTTATCAAGTCAAATTCTGAATTCCCCAGTCCAAGATGAATATGACATGGAGTGCACTGATGCACCGCCACTGCTATATGATTCTGCTGGTACATTCACCCAGAGCACTACATTGCCCTCACAGTCTAATGAGCCAGAACCTGACCCTGATGAAACTCAGGTGCCCCTTCCCGCATACTATACCACCTTACACGGTGACAGAGGAAGTTGCAAATGAAATTGTAGAGGAGGTGATGGATGACCCAGTTGTTGACCCGGATTGGCATCTATTGGGGAAGAGGGTGCCACTGGCAATAGCTCAGAAGAGGAGGAGTATCAGCAGCAGGCATCGACATCGCAGCTGTGGTTATCCGGCAGGCCCGTAGCAGTCCAAAAATGTGTTAAAAAAAGAAAAAGAGTTGCAGGACAGCTTGGCCAGACGGTCAAATTAGCACAGCGTGCAAGCCCTGAAAAGTTTTACCATAGTAGGAAGAGTGCAGTGTGGTACTTTTTTGACCAAAATCCTATTGATGAGGCAAAGGTTATCTGTAAAAAGTGCAGAAGGACCCTTAGCCGAGAGAAAAATCTCCGAAATTTGAATACCAGTTGCATGCTTAGACATTTAATCAGCATGCACTTGCAAGCGTGGATGCACTACAACTCAGGTAGCACACGTGCACCTGCTCCAACTGAAGGTAGCCACCAACGCTACATCGCTTCCCCCACTGTAAGCTCACCGGTTAGCACACCACCAGCAAGAAATGTTGAGGTGTCGTCGCAAGGCCAAAGCAGTCAGGGAATTCCAATGGTTTTCCAATGAAAGACTACATCTACGTCATCACCACCACCATCACCAACCCCCTCTCAGTCCGCCATGTCCACCGCTAGTTCCACCATATGCAGCTCTCAAGTCCAGCTCACCGTAGCAGAGACTCTGAGTAGGACAAGAAAGTACTCATCCTCTCATCCGCGTACACTGGCTTTGAATACCTACATTGCCAAACTGATCTCATTAGAGATGATGCACTTCCATTTGGTTGAAAGTGCAGAGTTCCGATTGCTCATGGCCTATGCTGTCCTATGCTATGACCTGCCCAGTTGGCACTTCTTTGATAGAAAAGCCATCCCAGCCCTCTATCTGTATGTGAAAGACCGCATTGACCATGCACTCAAACACTCAGTCAGTGGAAAGGTGCACCTCACAACAGATGCATGGGCCAGTAGGCATGGCCAGGGCCGTTACGTGTCCATCTCTACGCACTGGTTGAATGTGGTGGATGCAGGGTCCACAGGAGACAGCGGCGGTGGGACAGTGCTGTCTAGCCCATGGTATAGGCAACAGTTAGCTGTAGGCGTTCGACCCTCCTCCTCCAGAAGCAAAAGCTCGTCGACAGAGTGCAGTTGCACGAGCACTCCATCCGCAGCTGCCAGTGTTGCACACGAGGGTCACACTATCAAACAGCTAGTGGTAAGTGTCAGCAGGCTGTTTTAAAGATGATGTCTTTGGGCGACAACAGACACACCGCGGAGGTACTGGCCGACTACTTGCAGTGAGAAACTGAGTCATGGCTGGGCAGTCTACATCTTGAGCCAGGCAAGGTAGTCAGTGAAAACGGCCGTAATTTTGTGGCGGCCATAGCCCTGGCAAAACTCAGACACATACCTTGCCTGGCTCACACCTTGAACCTGGTGGTGCAGTGCTTCATAAATAATTATCCGGAGTTACCAGCCCTGCTCCATAAGGTGCGAAGACTGTGCTCGCACATCCGTCGCTAGCCGGTAGACTCCAGTCGTATGCAAAGGCTGCAGCGATCGCTCCACCTCCCCAATCACCGCCAAATCATAGACGTTGCAACAAGGTGGAACTCCACCATGCACATGGTTGAGAGGCTGTGCAAACAGAGGCAGGCTGTAAAGCATTTGTGGGAGGATACACAGGCAGGCAGTGTTTTGAGGAATGCACATGGCTGGTAAGCGCAGACGACTCCATCATAAGCATGAGCATCCCACTTATGCGTCTGCTCATGCAAACTTTGACGCATATTAAGGATCAGGCGTCTGCAACGGAGGAGGAAGAGGAGGAGGAGGGAAGCCTTGATGACAGTCAGCCATTGTCTGCTCAGGGAACTGTCCTGGACGAGGTGGAGGAAGAAGAGTAAGAGGAGGAGGAGGAGGAGGAGGGGGATGATTATATTGGGGAGGAGGATGCTTCTCAGGGGGCAAGAGAAAATGTTGGCTTGCCAAGGTCAGGTACAGGGTTTGTGCGTGACTGGAGGGATGTGGATTTGGCAGAAAGTGCTACTCCACCTACCACTGGCAGTGCATCATTGACACCTGGAACATTGGCCCACATGTGTGATTATGTCTTGCGGATCCTAAAAAGGGACCCCCGCATTGCCAAAATTATGAAGGATGACGACTATTGGTGGCCAGCATCCTTGAACCACGCTATAAAGGCAAATTACAGAACATCATGCCACAGGAGAACATAGAGCTAATATTGGCGAGCAAACAAGCAACTCTGGTAAACCGTATTTTAGAGGCATTCCCAGCACACAGCAGCGGTGCAGGTTCTACCACGAACCGTACTGGGTAACATGGAAGAGGTGTTCGTGGTGCACACAGCCGAAGTGGCGTTGGAGACAGGTTTCATGACCATGTTGTGGACTGATTTCTCGAGTACCGCTCACACGACTGGTAAAACTGAATCGATTGCAACAGACAGGAGACAGCAGTTGTCAACTATGGTTCAAAATTACCTCTCCTCCCCTATCGATGTTCTCCCTCACAGTTCATTCCCCTTTGACTACTGGGCCTGTAAACTGGACACCTGGCCTGAATTGGCACAATATGCCTTACAGGAACTCGCTTGCCCTGCTGGTAGTGTGCTATCAGAAAGAGTCTTCAGTGCTGCTGGATCAATCCTGACAGAAAGAAGGAGCCGGCAGTCGACCCAAAATGTAGGTGATCTCACCTTCATTAAAATGAACCATGCCTGGATTTCAAAGGATTTTGTACCACCTTCCCCTGATGACACATAGGTTGCCAGCAAAATGGCTTGCTTTGTGCTCCTCTTCCTCTGACTTCTCCAATTCCTCCATTTGCAGCTGCTGAACATCCAGCCTACACCTCAACATATGCCAGTTTTTACACCTCCCTTTCCTGGGTTGTACCCCCCCAGGACCGGCATCAGCACCTGGCACAACCGGGCAAGTGCCTGGGCCCTAAGCAGGTGGGGGGGCCCACTCGCCATCAGAGGCACCAGCGTACTATGAGGGGCCCGTGCCAGTGCCAGCGCCCATGAGTGTGCCCCCCCTGCTTGATCAGGGCCCCAGCACTTGCAATACTTACCTCTCCCTGCTCCACTGCTGTGACGTCTTCCGCGTTTCCTGACAGTGACATTCAGGTCAGAGAGCGTGATGATGTCACTTTTGTGCGCCCTCTGCCAGAACAGTCACAGTGCAGAGAGCTGGAAGATGGCGACGCTGAGGAGTCCAGAGTAGAGCAGTGCCCAGTGAGGAGAGGCATTTCATTTTTTTTAATGTTTGGAGCAATATATAGGGAGCATTATACACTGGAGAATTATATATGGGGCCCATCATACACTTGAGCATCATAGATAGGGCCCATTATACACTGGAGCATTATATATAGGGCCCATCATACACTGGAGCATTATAAATGGGGCCCATCATACACTGGAGCATCATATACGGGGCCCATTATACACTGGAGCATCATATGGGGCCCATTATATATGGAGCATTATATAGGCCCATCATACACTGGAGCATCATCCATGGGGCCCATCATATACTGGAGCATCATATGGGGCCCATTATATATGGCGCATCATATGGGGCACATTATATATGGAGCATCATATGGAGCCCATTATATATGGAGCATTATATATGGGGACCATTATATTTGGAGCATTATATGGGGCTCATCATATACTGGAGCATCATATATGGGGCCCATCATATACTAGAGCATCATATGGGGTTCATTTTTTATGGGGCATCATATAGGGCCCTTTATACAGGTCCTTCTCAAAAAATTAGCATATAGTGCTAAATTTCATTATTTTCCATAATGTAATGATTACAATTAAACTTTCATATATTTTAGATTCATTACACACCAACTTAAATTTGTCAGGTCTTTTATTGTTTTAATACTGATGATTTTGGCATACAACTCCTGATAACACAAAAAACCTGTCTCAAAAAATTAGCATATCAAGAAAAGGTTCTCTAAACGACCTATTACCCTAATCTTCTGAATCAACTAATTAACTCTAAACACATGCAAAAGATTCCTGAGGCTTTTAAAAACTCCCTGCCTGCTTCATTACTCAAAACCCCCATCATGGGTAAGACTAGTGACCTGACTGATGTCAAGAAGGCCATCATTGACACCCTCAAGCAAGAGGGTAAGACCCAGAAAGAAATTTCTCAACAAATAGGCTGTTCCCAGAGTGCTGTATCAAGGCACCTCAATGGGAAGTCTGTTGGAAGGAAACAATGTGGCAGAAAACGCTGTACAACGAGAAGAGGTGACCGGACCCTGAGGAAGATTGTGGAGAAGGACCGATTCCAGACCTTGGGGGACCTGAGGAAGCAGTGGACTGAGTCTGGTGTAGAAACATCCAGAGCCACCGTGCACAGGCGTGTGCAGGAAATGGGCTACAGGTGCCGCATTCCCCAGGTAAAGCCACTTTTGAACCATAAACAGCGGCAGAAGCGCCTGACCTGGGCTACAGAGAAGCAGCACTGGACTGTTGCTAAGTGGTCCCAAGTACTTTTTTCTGATGAAAGCAAATTTTGCATGTCATTCGGAAATCAAGGTGCCAGAGTCTGGAGGAAGACTGGGGAGAAGGAAATGCCAAAATGCCTGAAGTCCAGTGTCAAGTACCCACAGTCAGTGATGGTGTGGGGTGCCATGTCAGCTGCTGGTGTTGGTCCACTGTGTTTCATCAAGGGCAGGGTCAATGCAGCTAGCTATCAGGAGATTTTGGAGCACTTCATGCTTCCATCGGCTGAAATGCTTTATGGAGATGAAGATTTCATTTTTCAGCACGACCTGGCACCTGCTCACAGTGCCAAAACCACTGGTAAATGGTTTACTGACCATGGTATTACTGTGCTCAATTTGAACAAGGGGTTGAGATGTAGTACCCCTCCGTGGCCACTATAGAAATGACAGACCTACTGTGTTTCAACAACACCTTAGAACTTATGGCTGGCACTGGTAACAGCTAATAAGCAAGAGTGCCAGGTGTCACAGCCCCACCGATCATATATGGGACTGTGCTAGCGATGATCTCACCAAGGACACTGCAGTTCAAGGCCGAACTGGAAACACAGCCTCAGTGACTGGTGGAAACATTGATGACGTCACCGCTAGTCACTGATGCGGTGCTCGCAACAGCTTATTCTTCAGTGGTTCTCAGCCTTGGCAGTCGCATTTTGGCACCATCCACGTTGAAAACTGTTTATCCCCAGATATGGATTGCGGCATGGGACAGAACGATTGACAGGTGAGGGTTTTGGTTGTCTTTTATTCAGTGGAATGATTGTTGATGTGAGAATTATTTAATTTAGATTCATTAAATGAGTCAATATCATTCTTGCAAATAAATGACTTTATTCTGGCTGAGTGTTTATTAACAATATAACTATAGGATTAGTAATGGAGAGGCATCTTATAGATGCCTCTCCATTACTTAGCCATGGGCTTGATGTCACCAGACAATACAAAGGTGACATCAACCCCACAGATATTAACCCCACTTGCCGCCGCCACAGGGCAACTTGGAAGAGCTAGGCAAAGCGCTAGAATTGGTGCATCTAATAGATGAGCTTTTTCTGTTGTGGCTGCGAGCTGCTATTTTTAGGTTGGGTGGGACCAATATCCAGAGCACCTTACCAGCCTGAGAATACCAGCCTCCAACTGTCTGCTTTAGCTAAGCTGGTCGTTAAAAATGTGGGGGGGACCCAAGCCATTTTTAAATTATTTATTTAAATAACTAAAAAAAACAGCGTGGGGACCCTTCTATTCTTGATAATCAGCTTTGCTAAAGCTAACTGCTGAGGGTTTCAGCTTGTAGCTGCCAGTCTTGCAAGGCTGGTTATCAAAAATACATGGGAACCCCCTTCAATTTTTTTCTAAATTATTTATTTATAGTGCAATTGATGGGTCAATTTATGCCACTTTTCCTTATGTCTGCCACTAATTTTAGCTGGTTTGGCAGCTTTTTGACCCCCTCTGATGGTGTTGTATATGCGTTTATTTTTGCCTCCCATTGAAGTCAGTGGAGTTCAGGTATGTTCGGCGAACCGTTTCAAACCAATCTGAACCCTGAAAGGTTCACTCTCCTCTGCTCATAAAGGCTTTGCACTGTGTGCAAAGCCAGAAAAAGTTATAAGGATAGTTATCCATACACCCTTGAAGGCAACAACTTGTGGGCCTCATTAAAATATTTTGAAAGTGTAGTTGATGTTCTCCTGCACTAAAATTATAAGTAGGGTCATCCAATCATTCATAGAACCTTGAAGGCAACAACTGGCAGGCCTCATTCAGATATTGAAAATTAAAAACATTTTATGTGCTGCTGTCATCAGGTGGTGTTGAAACATTGGGGATAATCCAGCTTTGTTCATTTTCATCAAAGTGAGCCTATCAGAACTTTCTGTTGACAGGCAAAAGCGTTTGTCTGTTTTGACCCCTTCAAGGCGGCACTAAAAACCTACTTAGACAAGATGCTAGCTGCAGGGCAGCACAACACCAATAGAGGGACAGCTCATGCCAAGTGTTCAGCTTTGAGACTCAATATCTGAAGGTCACAGAGGAATTAGGGAGTACCCTGGTTTTGTCAGCCATGTATTGTGTGACTATTTTTAAATACTTTTCCACCTTGTCAAAAATATTCCGTCATCAGGGCCTGCATGCTGGGAGGGTGTCATGGAAATGAGTCAAGCCTTTGACAGTGTACCTCTGACTTTTCTGTAGCTGATGTGTGTCTCCATTGCCTCTGCTCCTTCGTTGGGCAAGGAAGTTTGCCCCCTGCCGCCAGCGTTATCTTTATTTTTAGTTAAAATGGAAAATTGGTCACCAGCACCAGTCAAAGAGTTTTTTTGGAGTTTAACACCACTGTTATGTGCCACAAATCATGTAATACTCTATGGATGAGTATTTGAATCGATAAAAAATTTTCAACACTTTTTTTGAGTTTTATATACCACATAAATGTGCCACAAAGCACGTAATAGTCTATGGCTGAGTAATTGAATGCAAGCCTTACATCTCCATGTATAATGCCAAGTATTGGATCAGTGGAAATGTGTTCTACTGAGTGATGAATCAAGCTTTTCAATCTGGCAGTATGATGGATGAGTTATGGTTTGGCAACTGCCAAGACAATGTTTCCTGCCTGACTGCATTTTGACAACTGGAAAGTTTGGTAGAGGAGGGATAATGCTATTGGTTGTTTTAGGAGTTGGCCCAGGCCTCTTTCTTCAAGTGAAAGTAAATCTAAAAGGCTTCAGCATACCAAGACATTTTGGACAATTTTATGCTTTCAACCTTATGAAAACAGCTTAGACGAGGCTGCTTATGATTTCGTCGTCTGCTCTTACCAGACGTGTGCATTCCTAAAAACACTGAAGGACTTTACAGAGGTCTTTCAGCTTTGACCACTGCACATCCGACAACTCCATGTCCGCCCTCAAACTGCCTGCCCGTGGATCCTCCCACAAATGCATTACAGCCTGCCTCTGTTTGCACAGCCTCTCAACCATGTGCATGGTGGAGTTCCACCTTGTTGCAACGTCCATGATTAGGCGGTGCTTGGGGAGGTGGAGTGATTGCTGCAGCCTCTGCATACGACTGGAGTCTAGGGGCGAGCGATGGATGTGCGAGCACAGTCTTCGCACCTTATGGAGCAGGGCTGGTAACTCTGGATAATTATTTATGAAGCACTGCACCACCAGGTTCAAGGTGTGAGCCAGGCAAGGTATGTGTCTGAGTTTTGCCAGAGCTATGGCCGCCACAAAATTACTGCCGTTATCACTGACTACCTTGCCTGGCTCAAGATGTAGACTACCCAGCCATGACTCAGTTTCTCGCTGCAAGTAGTTGGCAAGTACCTCCATGTTGTGTCTGTTGTCGCCCAAAGACATCATCTTTAAAACAGCCTGCTGACCCTTACTTCTAGCTGATCGATAGTGGGACACTTCGTGTGCAACACTGGCAGCTGCGGATGGAGTGCTCGTGTGACTGTGCTGTGTCGACAAGCTTTTGCTTCTGGAGGAAGAGGAGAAGGAGGGTCGAATGCCTACAGCCAACTTTTGCCTATACCGTGGGCTAGGAAGCACTGTCCCACCGCCGCTGTCCCCTGTGGACCATGCATCCACCACATTAACCCAGTGCGCAGTGATGGACAAGTAACGGCCCTGGTCATGCCTATTGGTCCATGCATCTGTTGTGAGGTGCACCTTTCCACTCACTGATTGTTTAAGTGCATGGACAATGCGGTCTTTCACATGCAGGTGGAGGGCAGGGATGGCTTTTCTAGAAAAGAAGTGCCGACTGGGTAGGTCATAGTGTGGGACAGCACAGGCCATGAGCTCTCCGAACACTGTTCTTTCAACCAAACGGAAGGGCATCATCTCTAATGAGATCAGTTTGGCAACGTAGGCGTTCAAAGTCAGTGAGGTTTTGTAGTCCGTCCACGCTTGCAAGTGCATGGTGTTTAAATGTCTAAGCATGCAACTGGTATTCAATTTTCAGAGATTTTTCCCTCAGCTAAAGGTCCTTCCACACTTCTTACAGATAACCTTTGCCTCATCAATAGGATTTTAGTCAAAAAAGTGCCATACTGCACTCTTCCTACTATGGGATAAATTTTCAGGGCTTGCACGCTGTGCTAATTTGACCATCTGGCCAAGCTGTCCTGCAACTCTTTTTCTTTTTTTAACATGTTTTTGGACTGCTACGGACCTGCCAGATAACTGCAGCTGTGATGTCGATGCCTGCCGGGGATCCTCCTCCTCTTCTGAGCTATTGCCAGCGGCACACTCTTCCCCCAATGGATGCCAATCTGGGTCAACAACTTGGTCATCCATCACCTCCTCTTCAATTTCATCTGCACCTTCTTCTGTGTCACCATGTAAGGTGGTAACGTTTGCGGGAAGGGGCACCTGAGTTTCATCAGGGTCAGAATCTGGCTCAGTAAACTGCGAGGGCAATGCAGTGCTCTGGGTGAATGTACCAGCAGAATCATATAGCAGTGGCGGTGCATCAGTGCACTCCATGTCATATTCATCTTGGACTGGGGAATTCAGGATTTGACTTGATAACCCAGGCATGGTATGTGAAAAGAGCTCCAGGGAGTAATCTGAAGTGTGGCCTGCCACATCCTTCACTTTTGGTGGGGGTGAAGGACACAAGGAAAGGTTTTGTTCCTGACCAGGAGCCTGCACTGACGACTCAGTGCTTGCATTTTTTGAAACTTTAGTAGAGTAGGCGATAGAGCTGGAGGCTGTTTCGGCAATGTAAGCCAAAACCTGTTCCTGATGCTCCGGCTTTAAAAGCGGTTTACCTTCTCCCAGAAAAGGAAGCCTTCCAGGCCTTCTGGAGCTAGACGTTGACGCAGGCTCAACACCTCCTGCCTTAGGTGCTATTGTGCTTTTGGCACTACCAGCAGCTGCACCACCACCACCATTATTTCCAGCTGGCCCATCCCGCCCACATTCGCGGCCTCTTCCACCATACTTCCTCATGTTTGGGAAAATGTACCAAAAATACCAGCATATATATGGTACTGTATGAGGAGCGTGCAGCAGTATATGGCGTAGGGGAAAATGTAAATCTCCCTATATATTTCCGGAGTCACACACAGACGCTCACTCAGTGTGGATTTGACAGTAATACAAAGAGCAGATGTACGGTACTGTATCAGAAGCGGACAGCTGTATAAGGTGTAGGGGAAAATTGCAATCTCTGTATATATTTCCGGCGTCACACACAGATAGTCAGCATGTATTTGTCCGTGATACCAGCCGGTACACGGTAATGTGTGAGGAGCGTAAAGCTCTATATGGTGTGGGAAAAAATGAACGGTCGGTAAGTGTGCAGAAAAAAAAGAATAAAAGTATTAGTGCTGTGTAAAAAGCAGTCTGCACAGCATTGTACACACAGCAATGCAGCTATCAGGCAGCCTAATAACCAGCGCTGCTTCACACAAGAAAATCCTCCCTTGTCAATGCACACTACCTGTACAGCACAATTACTATCAGCACAAGCACAGAAGAACTTCTCTTTCCAGCCCTAACTCTCTCCCTACTGACAAACAGCAACCTCTCCCTACTGTTAATATCAGCAGAAGGAAAATGGAAGTCGGCGCTCAGGGCTTTTATAGACACTATGACGCCCCCCAAAGCAAGCCAATAACTGCAATGCCCTTCTCTAAGATGGTGGTGGATGCTGCTCATGTCATCTCGTTGCCCATAGTGTATGTCCTTGCTCTTTGGCTGAAAAGAGGCGCCTGCAAGCATTAGGGGAAAAACGACATGGGCGCTGGGGTCGACGACCGCATGGCCGACTGTACGCTATGGTCGGGTTTCGCCCAACGAAACCCGACTTTGGCTAAAATCGGCGAATTTTGAATCTGACCGACCTGTTTCGCTCAACTCTAATGATAATGCATTCAAGTATGTTTGGATATTTTGTCTAATGGATCTGCCTAGCAAAAACTATTATCTAACTTAAAATCAGGCAAAATAGAAACAGTGTGATGGTAACTAGAATAGATCATCTGGCTGATCAGACAAAACTGGAATGTGTGCTGCACTTTGTTAATAAGACAGTCAGTACATGAAGATTTGACATTCAAATAATTTCAGTCTGTAAAGTTACTGTACAAACATTCACAATGTTTATCCATAAAAACTGAACCTTTACAGAATAACTAACCCAGTGAATAAGTTATTGTGAAACCGTAGTCTACAATATTCAAATTCAAGACATTGGACAATTTTGTTGACTCGCACAGTGTTTATCCTCAACAAATGTAACACATAGTTCCTGTGAGATACAAGATATATTATTCTATGATTATTAGAGATGAGCGACTTTGCCGCCGGGAGGGTCGAGTCAGGTTTCGGACCATCCAACTTTTCCAATAGTCGAGTTGAACGAAATCGGCCGACTATTGGAAAAAGTCGGAGTTCTGACTGAAACTCGAACCGACCCCAATGCAAGTCAATGGGGAAAAAAGTCGGCAGTCAGTGGAGGACAGTAAACACACCTACAGTGCCCATTTCAATGCCAACGACATAAATTGTTATTACTTAAGCTTGTCAACCTTAATTTACTTTATAATAATAGTAACGCATTGAAAACTGGGGGTTATTTGGCTAAAGATGGGGGGCAGGGCTGGCTCCAGGTTATCGTGGGCCCCGGGCCAAAGAGTCTTATTGGGTCCCTTTAACACATACCACAATTCATGATGCTCCAATATGGCAGAGAAATATAGGTATAGTACAATGCCAAATACTTCACTTCTTACATTACATGAGTGATATATATTGTAGATTCTACAATAGCTCAAAAAATGGATAGTATAGTCCTCCATACAGTATTATGGGCATCACATAGTGCGCCATACAGAATGGGCTCCATATAATGCTCCATACAGAATAGGCCCCATATGTGCTCCATACGATGCTCCATATACAGGTCCTTCTCAAAAAATTAGCATATTGTGCTAAATTTCATTATTTTCCATAATGTAATGATTACAATTAAACTTTCATATATTTAAAGGGTATGCCACACTAAACAACATCGCTAACGGGATCGCTAAAAAACGTCACTATTTAGCGATCCCGTTAGCGATGTTGTTCTGTGCGGCATCTACCAGCGACGTGGCCCCTGCTGAGATCTCGACCGTCGTCCTGATCGTTCCGGACCCTATTTTCATCGCTGGCGTCCCGCTGGTAAGTATCTAATCGCTGAGTGTGGCACCTTTTTTAGCGATTTAGCGGTACTTTTGTACCGCTAAAGTCGTTAAGGAGATCGCTAACCGCGATAGCGTCCTTAACGATATTGCTAAATTAGGTAGCTACTAGCGATATAGAAACAATCCCGCTAGCGATCTCATTAGTATGCGACGCTAACGAGATCGCTAGCGGGATTGTGTAGTGTGGCAGTACCTTTAGATTCATTACACACCAACTGAAATTTGTCAGGTCTTTTATTGTTTTAATACTGATGATTTTGGCATACAACTCCTGATAACACAAAAAACCTGTCTCAAAAAATTAGCATATCAAGAAAAGGGTTCTCTAAACGACCTATTACCCTAATCTTCTGAATCAACTAATTAACTCTAAACACATGCAAAAGATTCCTGAGGCTTTTAAAAACTCCTTGCCTGCTTCATTACTCAAAACCCCCATCATGGGTAAGACTAGCGACCTGACTGATGTCAAGAAGGCCATCATTGACACCCTCAAGCAAGAGGGTAAGACCCAGAAAGAAATTTCTCAACAAATAGGCTGTTCCCAGAGTGCTGTATCAAGGCACCTCAATGGGAAGTCTGTTGGAAGGAAACAATGTGGGAGAAAACGCTGTACAACGAGAAGAGGTGACCGGACCCTGAGGAAGATTGTGGAGAAGGACCGATTCCAGACCTTGGGGGACCTGAGGAAGCAGTGGACTGAGTCTGGTGTAGAAACATCCAGAGCCACCGTGCACAGGCGTGTGCAGGAAATGGGCTACAGGTGCCGCATTCCCCAGGTAAAGCCACTTTTGAACCATAAACAGCGGCAGAAGCGCCTGACCTGGGCTACAGAGAAGCAGCACTGGACTGTTGCTAAGTGGTCCCAAGTACTTTTTTCTGATGAAAGCAAATTTTGCATGTCATTCGGAAATCAAGGTGCCAGAGTCTGGAGGAAGACTGGGGAGAAGGAAATGCCAAAATGCCTGAAGTCCAGTGTCAAGTACCCACAGTCAGTGATGGTGTGGGGTGCCATGTCAGCTGCTGGTGTTGGTCCACTGTGTTTCATCAAGGGCAGGGTCAATGCAGCTAGCTATCAGGAGATTTTGGAGCACTTCATGCTTCCATCGGCTGAAATGCTTTATGGAGATGAAGATTTCATTTTTCAGCACGACCTGGCACCTGCTCACAGTGCCAAAACCACTGGTAAATGGTTTACTGACCATGGTATTACTGTGCTCAATTGGCCTGCCAACTCTCCTGACCTGAACCCCATAGAGAATCTGTGGGATATTGTGAAGAGAAAGTTGAGAGACGCAAGACCCAACACTCTGGATGAGCTTAAGGCCGCTATTGAAGCATCCTGGGCCTCCATAACACCTCAGCAGTGTCACAGGCTGATTGCCTCCATGCCACGCCGCATTGAAGCAGTCATTTCTGCAAAAGGATTCCCGACCAAGTATTGAGTGCATAACTGAACATTATTATTTCATGGTTTTTTTGTTTGTTTTTAAAAAACACTTTTATTTTATTGGATGGTTGAAATATGTTAATTTTTTGAGACAGGTTTTTTGTGTTATCAGGAGTTCTATGCCAAAATCATCAGTATTAAAACAATAAAAGACCTGACAAATTTCAGTTGGTGTGTAATGAATCTAAAATATATGAAAGTTTAATTGTAATCATTACATTATGGAAAATAATGAAATTTAGCACTATATGCTAATTTTTTGAGAAGGACCTGTATAAAGGGCCCTATATGATGCCCCATAAAAAATGAACCCCATATGATGCTCTAGTATATGATGGGCCCCATATATGATGCTCCAGTATATGATGAGCCCCATATAATGCTCCAAATATAATGGTCCCCATATATAGGGGGCCCATCTTGGCCCATCCAAGAACTTTCAGCCAGTGTCAAATAATGCACCCCTACCAATCAAATATTGATAGAGTATCATAAGGATAGGCCGTCAATAAAAAGTAGTGGCCAACCTCTTTAAGTTACGCTTCTAGATTTATTATATGTTATTAAGGAAAATAGAGTGTGACCTGTTTTCCATGTAGTTTTTATGTCAATATTTCACAGACTAGTCAAAATGTGTAACTATCTTTATATACTTTGAAAAATAATGCTATCTGAAAGTACTGTAAAAGCCTTGCAGGCTGGAGTGACCTGGTTTTGTTCATACCACTAAACAAGAAGAGCATATGTGCAGATTCTGCTTCTTACACTATTTCCAGCTCGCTATGGCATTGCCAATTATAAAAGATTTCTAAATTATTTAGGTTTTTAATCTTGGCTAGCAATCCATCATTCACATGTGACCACTGCATTGAACTTACATATTGTAATGGATTGCTTTCAGGAAAAAAAAATAAGATTCAGTGCATCATTTAGAAATGGATTGAACAAAGAAATTGTAGTATTAAAGTGGACCTTTCACCAGTTTGAATATGTTAAACCGGCCACATCATGGAATAATGGCTGCAATGCTTAATAAAATGTAGTTTTTAATTTTTAATTATTCCTCTCTGTTATGGAGGTATTAATTTGGAAAGTTTATGTTATTATTTATAATTAGAGATGATCGAATTTGTTCAGATTTTGTCCCCGAATCAGATTTTGACATATTCGGGCCATATTTGAACAATATTTGTGCTGAATGTATGTCTTATGATCGGTTCCGAACATATTCGTCAATTTCTACTCCCATTAACTCTAATGACGTTCCGTTGTGTTCAATGAATATTGCAAAACAATATTCGAGTCCGATCGTATTCAGAACTGAATCCGAACAAATTCGCTCATCTCTACTTATAATAAGCCCAACTGAGGCATTACCAGAAATTCTTCTTTTTTTACACCAAATGCATTAACATAGAGAAATATTCAATAGGAATATTCAGCTCATCTGCACTTGGTTGGTCGCACAGTTGTTTGCTATGTAGTGGATAAGCAGAATGAAACAACCAAAAATTCATCAATATGACACATGTGGTTCATGAAGCTTGAACAAAGTAAAAAATGGTCTTTGTCAGGCCAAAACATTTGAAAACCCTAAGCACCGCCCACAGTAACAAAATAAAAAAAACGAGCAGGCGAACACTAGAGATGACTGCATAATATTGAGTTCAATTTAATTATATTCCAATATTGCAAAATCTTAATTTGCCAAAATGTGGATACAACAAATGATGGCTGGTTGGCCACCATTTTACTGAACTGTAAAAAAGGCTATTTAAAAGATTTAAAAGTAGAAAAAAATTACTTTTAATCATCTCAGCACTCAGCTCTCCGGCACCTCCGCATGACATCTTCACCTGTCTGGTCCTTGTTGCACCTTCTTATTATCATCACCGAATGCTAAATCCCTAGGCCTCCTCATGCCAGGCTGGGAGCTCAGCTGCCAAATTGCAATACTGAAAGCGTGGTACCCAAGAGAAAGAGAATATTTTTCCCGGGAACCACCGGCTTTCAGTCATGCAGGCATGTCTGGAGCAATTAGAGTCACCGCTCACAGCACTAAGAGCGGTGCTTGTAAGAACGCCCCTGCACTGATTGAAAATCGCCTAGCGGTGCATCAGTGCAGAGCAAGCTGCTGGTCCCCCCTTACCCACAGGCCTAGTTGCAGCTGCACACTCTGCGACCACCATCGTTACTCTCCTGTTGTAAAGTTAGAACTCTAAAAGTGACAGGTGTACCTAAAGGAATTGTTGTTTATACCACATATTTTTCTGATAATAAACCGGTAATAAACCACTTCTGTTCCAGTAGAGGAAAATAATCCACGACACTCACCGATCTGCTTTTAATCAATAAAGGTTCTCTTTATTTCGTGCACTTACAGCGATGGGATAACAAACAGAACAGACTGCTTTTGTCTTAAGCCCTCGTCACACACAGTGATCTCGCTAGCGAGATCGCTGCTGAGTCACTAGTTTTGTGACGCAACAGCGATCTCCCCTGCGATATCGCTGTGTGTGACATTCAGCGACGATCAGCCCCCCTGCCGGGTATCGCTGATTGTTGCTGAATGTCCTGGACATTTTTTTGATTGTTGGTCTCCTGCTGGCCAGCACGCATCGCTGCGTGTGGCAGGCAGGAGACCAGTGATCAGCTGGTAACCAAGGTACACATCAGGTTTCCAGGCGCCGGGCGGCGCCAGGAAACCCAATGTGTACTTTGGATACCAGCGCGCTGCTGCAGGGGAGCTGATAACCAAGGTACACATCGTGTTTCCAGGTGCTGCGCAGCGCCTGGAAACCCGATGTGTACCTTGGTTACCAGCTCCCTGCACCAGCGGGCTGGTATCCAACGTACACTGATGGTAACTAAGCGACGTTACCCGCAGTGTCGCGGTCCTGATCGCTGCCTGAGCTGCCTGTTTGGCAGCTCAGCAGCGATCATGTAGCGACACACCAGCGATCCTGACAAGTGCATATCGTTGTTGGGATCGCTGGTGCATCGCTATGTGTGACAGGGCCCTTAGCCTCAGGGTCCCTGGCTGTGTCTGACAGCCATATACTCAACCTACTGCTGCTCTAATCTCAGTCAGTAAATTTAAAATTAAAGATTATAGCTGCAGCACTTGTTCGTTATCAGATTACATTAATTACACCATATTATGACAATCTCAGCCATTTCTAACCTTTCCTATCTACTATCCCTACATGCAACCTTGGAAATAACGTTGCTATCCCTCCCTAATACTGTATAATTCTCTTCTTTAGTCTCCATTTGGTTCCACAGGTTGTTTGCTTTATTATTTTTTGACTCAAATGTAATATGCAGTGAAATATATTATTTCCTGGCACCTTAGTTTGAAGATGTCAGATAATTACACCATAAGGGTATCAAATATACCTGAGATGCCCAATTAGAGCACACTGAACCTTACCTTTCTGTATTTCTACAGGATATATGCTATCATCTGTTGCAGTTCTGCCGGTAACCTTCACTTGACTGACATTCTTTGTGATCTATACCATTGTTATAATGCTTTACTGTATGCTGCGTCTATTACGCTATGCATTCAATAAAAAGAACATTGAAAAGAGAAGAAAATAAAAGCCCAGGAGAAAATATTTTCTTTTCTTTGACAATAACTTTTGATGAGCAATTGCTTGTTGCAGTAAGAAAATGTTACAAACTCTTCTTGGCTGCCTGCAATGCAGTAGCTAAATATGCAGTGCAGAAAGATGTTCCCATGACTGCACTAGAAGTCTAGAGAGATCTTGTTTCTGTGCCAAACAGGCCGTGTCTAGAAATGCACAGATTTCGTTCTTTAAAAAAAGCAAAGCAGTAAACCCTTCACATCACAATTGTTTTACATGGTTTCAAAATGCTGGGACATCTTGCAATTAACCCACATATTTCCAGTCGACTCCATGTAGTATTTATTTGCCTCCAATTCTGTCCTGCTAACAAGAAACCTAAATAATGGCACATATGCTTCCATGTCAAATGACCTCTCAGAAAGCTTCCAAATTCACAGATATAGGAAAGATGTGTACTCTAATATCCCACACCAGGATGGATTAAATGCCTGCAAAGTCTTCATGGGAAACACCGGGAATGATGCTGATTCTGTGGTGAAACTCACAAAATTCATCCTCACCCAAAATTACTTCGAATTTGACAACAAGATCTATCTTCAGGAGACTGGCACAGCTATGGGAAGTAAAATGGCTCCACAGTATGCAAATCTTTTCATGGCCAAGCTTGAAAGCGAATTTTTGTCCTCCTGCCCCATCAGGCCTCGGGCCTACTACCGCTACATTGATGACATTTTAATCATCTGGACGGAGTCTGAACAACAGCTAAAGACGTTCCATGAACAGTTCAATCAATTTCATCCCACCATCAACTTAACACTTAACTACTCCAGCACTGAAATTAACTTTTTAGACACCACCATTAAGCTAAAGAACAATGAAATAGAGACATCCCTGTATCAGAAGCCAATCGACCGTCCAACATATCTTAAATGGGACAGTTTCCATCCTAAACACATAAAAAACTCTATTGTCTACAGCCAAGCCATCAGATACAACCGTATATGTTCCAACCCCATGGATAGAGATGAACACCTTGGTCGCCTCAGAAAGACTTTTTTGAACCAGGGCTACCATCCAAGAACAATTGAAAACCAAATTACAAGAGCCACCAGAATATCAAGGAATCACCTGCTACATTACAAAGCTAAAGAAGAAAATAACCGGGTGCCTCTAGTGGTCACCTACAATCCAAGTCTGGAGATGCTAAGGGGAGCTGCACGGAAACTACAACCTTTACTACAAAAAGATGCCCGATTACAATCCATATTTCCAGACCCCCCACTACTATGTTTTAGGCAGCCCCAAATCTAAGAAGCATCATTGTCAGAAGCTCCCTGTCCTCCCCAACAGCTGCAGGTACCTTTCCTTGCAAACAAAAGAAATGCAAAACCTGTACATCTATAATGACCACGGACAGGATAAAGATCCCCAACTCCCATCAGGACTACAAGATACCAGGTACTTTCAGCTGCATCACATCTAATGTGGTGTACCTAATTATATGTACTAAATGTCCAACTGGGGGTCTGTATGTGGGGGAGACCGGGCAAAAACTGAGAACAAGGATGAATTCTCATCGCCACACAATAAGAGAAAAAAGAATGGATTTACCTGTGGCCAAACACTTTTGTATGCCCGGTCATAACATGACAGATATGGAATTACTTGTATTAAAATCTAACTTCAAATCTGAGAAGGATAGAAAAATCTGGGAATATAAACTTATGATGACCTTTGACACTCTTAGTGCTGGGATGAATATATCCCAGAGTTTTATGTCGTTCTACAACAATTAAGGAATCTGCCTCCCTGACCTTTTAGGGTCATCACAACACAATACCAGACCCCAATCAGAGGGTAATAAAACCTTCACTCCTTATCTATGAACTAGTCATATTTATGTTAATCCCTCTGCCATAATGACAGTTCTGCTTCATGTCACTTGTCCTACCTATTGCATTTTTTCTGTGCTATTTTGTGTATAAATATGTGATTCTTCAGATGTTGTATTAGTCTATGCCTGATGAAGAGACCTGAGTAGTCTCGAAAGCTTGCAATTTGTTACCATCTTTTCAGTTAGCCATTAAAAGGTATCAACCACTGAGGACTCTCAAGTCTAAATATTTTTCAAATTCACAGAGGCATTGTAAAAGACAGATCTCAGCAGAGGGTGGAGGAAAAGTAGAACATGTCTACATATTCCTCTGATCATTCTCCAGTAGAGATGAATTAACACATATTTCCTTCTTTGGATTTATTTAGTGCAGTTGCTTTGCATTAGGGTGTGTTTTTATGTGACATTTTTGCTTTGCATATGAATCAAACTCCAGAATAAAAAAAAAATATTTGATTTAAAAAAATAAATAAAAAATAACTACAATAAATTTTGTTTGCAATCAATAATCAACTCAAATAAAATTGTAGCATTTCTTATCAGTAAGTTGTTAGCATTTTGCCAATAAGTAAAGGTGTCCATACTCCTTGGATAGCTTTTGGCCAAACATACAATTGAAATATATGTCTCCCTATTACGCCATAAATATGAATGCTTGTCACCTTTGGTGTCAGCTCATCTCCCAGAAGAACCAAAGGATCTAGCACTGGAAATATAAATACTTAATCCAACTATTGCGGACATCATCTGTTGGGAGAGATTCTGATGCCCCCATTTAAACCAGATGGTTGACCGAACATTTAGTGTCTCCCTCTCACACACCACCTCCTCACCTCGCCCCCTGTCTGTCGGTGTTCCCCAAGGCTCAGTCCTAGGACCCCTACTCTTCTCCATCTACACCTTCGGCCTGGGACAGCTCATAGAATCCCACGGCTTGCAGTATCACCTCTACGCCGATGACACGCAGATCTACCTATCTGGACCTGACCTCACCTCCCTACTGACCAAAATCCACAGTGTCTGTCTGCTATCTCAGCCTTCTTTTCTGC
Source organism: Oophaga sylvatica (assembly GCA_033576555.1). NCBI lineage: Eukaryota > Metazoa > Chordata > Amphibia > Anura > Dendrobatidae > Oophaga > Oophaga sylvatica. The sequence continues at coordinate 317,375,296 of JARQOD010000006.1, forward strand.
TCGCTTTCTCAAACTGAACATGGACAAAACAGAATTCATCATCTTTCCCCACCTCATTCTACCCCTCCACCAGGCCTATCCATCAATGTCAATGGCTGCTCGCTTTCCCCAGTCCCACATGCTCGGTGCCTTGGGGTGATCATCGACTCTGCCCTCTCTTTCAAACCACATATCCAAGCCCTCGCCACCTCCTGCCGCCTCAAACTCAAAAATATTTCCGGATCCGCTCATTCCTCAACCATGAAACCACAAAAACACTAGTGCACGCCCTTATCATCTCCCGCCTCGACTACTGCAACCTCCTACTGTCTGGCCTCCCCTCTAGCACTCTGGCACCACTCCAGTCCATCCTACACTCTGCTGCACGACTAATCCACCTGTCTTCCCGCTATTCCCCTGCCTCCCCACTATGCCAGGCCCTTCACTGGCTTCCTATTGCCCAGAGGCTCCAGTTCAAAACCTTAACCATGACATACAAAGCCATCCACAACCTTTCTCCTCCATACATCTGTGACATGGTCTCCCGCTACCTACCCACACGCAACCTTCGATCCTCTCAAGATCTCCTTCTCGACTCCCCCCTCATCTCTTCTTCCCACAACCGCATACAAGACTTCTCCCGGGCTTCCCCATACTCTGGAACTCTCTGCCGCAAAACATCAGACTTTCACCAACAACGGAGACCTTCAAGAAAAACCTGAAGACCCACCTGTTCCGACAAGCCTACAACCTGCAATGATCCTCAGTGTACTGAACCATCGCACAACCAGCTCTACCCTCTCCTAGTGTATTCTCACCCATCCCTGTAGACTGTGAGCTCTCGCGGGCAGGGTCCTCTCTCCTTCTGTACTTATGCGTCCCTTGTCTAGCACATGTTTATTGTATCTGTCTATATTTTTCCCCTTTTCATATGTAAAGCGCCATGGAATAAATGGCGCTATATAAATATATAATAATAATAATAATAATGGTTGGCTGATTCTGTTGGAAACAGTGTGTTTAGCCCATGTAACAATAATGTGTATAGCCCATAGTAGGTTCTTTAATTACTTTGCTTAAATCTGTGATGGCAGTAATTTGAAACTGAATTTGTGATTCAAGTTCATTATAGATCTGCATTTGCATATTATTTATCTGTTTTTAACAGATACAATAGAAGTTATGGACTCATATATTTCATCAACATGCCTTGGATTTCATGCAAGATGTGTGAGAACAAAAGGAAATTGTCTACTCATGTGCAATATTTTTGAGGTTTTTTTTCCAAGAAGCAATGTGATGCTGGAGGTGGCATAATATGGTAGCACAAGGTATAGTGGCATTTCTGTAAAGTAGTGTTGTAAAGACTATGGTCTTGATGAGGAGATGTATTGTAGTCAGATGCCTCTGATTCATGAAGAGGCACCTCATTCATGAATCAAGAGCATTGGATGAATGTATTGTGCCCCACCACAAATCCTACTCCAGTCCCTTGCCATTCATCATGAATTTCACAAGTTTTGGTTGCCAAGCCCTGTCCTGCCCCAGCTCCACCCAATCTGTTCAAGCTGGATGAATATGGTAATGACACCAAAAGTGATAAGATTTTATCACAGACTCAAATTGAGCCAAATAATAGCGTAAATGCTTTGATGCATCGGGCCCTATGTGTACCGCTGAACAGATCCATCAATATACTGTTTCAGTGCCCAAGGAAAGGAAAACAATGTTGAATATTGGAATCTCTACTGTGTCTTTGAGAAAAAGTTTTAGTCTTACGAATTTTTATTTAATAATTCTTTATTTAAAGTACAAACAGTGTTACAATAATAACTTGTGTAGTTTTCAAAACACAAACAAATAAATAATACATAGAAATGGGAATGATAAGGTCCAAAATAATATTGTAGTGTCTTTAAATGAAAATAGCAATGCTGTCAATCAGTGGGTGAGAGGATAGATGAAGGGCTGTGTTGGGATGGAGCAGAGTGGAGAGAGAACAAAGAGGGAACTAATCTATCCCTTATGGTGGTTGTGGAGGAGAATTGGAGTCAGTTGTTCGTAAAGAGTTGAGTGACCTGTTTAATTAGTCTCTGGAGCCAAATTTAGAGGATGAGGGGATGATTTTTTTTTAGAATACCGTATTTGTGTGTATTTCTCAACTAGACAGTTCTTGTAGTCTAAAAATCATACGGATCTTGGCTAACCATTCTGAGTGGGTTAGGTGGGGTTGTTTCTAATGAATAGGAATAAGATGTTTAGCAGCACAAATCAATAGACCCAGAAGGTCCTAGGGGGAAGACAGAAGGATTTCTGCAGGTTTCAAATTTCTTGTAATTAGACCTACAGTAAATCCCATTAGAATGGTTAGGAGTAGATTCATAAAATCACCTTGATAAATACTGGTGGGAATGCAAATCTATGCCATAAAGCGCTGACAAATTCTATCTAACAGCTTTTCTAATCAGTTGAGAGAAGTGCCAGGGGAGTCCTAGTTCTTAAGGCATTAGAGATAAAATGCAAAACCATAGCGGAATTACTCTTTCCTTCTCTGCCTTTAACACAACCAGTTTGGTCTGAATGTATTACATTTGGTAAGACAGTGCTTATTCTTAGGACTAGGAGTTCAGCCCACAATTTTGTATCTGCATTTAACAGGGAAATTCGACTGTAGCTGCTACATAGCAATGGGTCTTTGCCTTCTTTTTGAATAATTACAGCGAAGGCATCTAGGGCATGTTTTTAAGGATTGTCTGGAAAGAAAGGAGTTGAAGAGGTTTTCTAGCTGGGAAAGTAGTATTTTGATATTTTTTTGTCATAAATGAAAGGAAAATCAGGTGATTTTCCACTGGGAATGGTTTTGAGTATACTTGGTATTTCTTGTAGCGTGGAATGTAAGCATCTCAAGTTTTATTTTGATGGAAGCTACTAATGGGTTCTTCATTGTAGATGTTTTATGGCTATAAAGGTTTTCATAAAACTGTTTAAACGGAATTCACAATTTATTCTGTTTTATCCACTAGTGTCTTGTTGTATGTCAAGATTTGTTTAATGAAGGACCTTTCAGAACATTATTTCAGTAAGGACGAGGTAATCTTACTTCCTTTGTTGACATTCATATAGAACTTTTGTTTGCATCTCTGGTAAAGTTTGGCTGAGTGTATGTTTAGTATATCTTTAAGTTTCCTTCTCAAACTGGAGAGGTCACTGTGAACAGCTTTAAGTCAGTAGCTAAAACTATATTTAGACTTGAGAGTCCTCAGTGGTTGATACCTTTTAATGGCTAACTGAAAAGATGGTAACAAATTGCAAGCTTTCGAGACTACACAGGTCTCTTCATCAGGCAAAGACTAAAACAAAGTCTAAATATTTTTCTATCTACTGGCCAACACGGTACGAAGATACACATCTTTCCTATAGCTAAAACTATTCAGAGTTCCCTCTCCAGTTTGAGAAGGAAACTTAAAGATATACTAAACATACACTCAGCCAAACTTTATCTAGTAGATGGTGGTGCAGGTGGACGAGAGTGGTATTTTAAGGGATATGGATTTCAGATGAATAAATAAAGTTAAAGTAATCTCAATATAGTTTTCCTACTCAGTAGGTTTTCCTGTTGTAATCCTGATAAAGTAATCCAGTACTTGGGTAGGTTGCAGAACTTGATTTGGGATGCTTTTGTGTTTGCTGTAAAATAGCTATAACTTAGAAAAATCAGGCCATAGACTTTATATCTGTGTGAGTACTAATCTCCATGGGATTAAAAGACTTAGGAGTCTCTAGGTTGAAAATGGGTAGCCCATTTTATGTAAGAGGCCCAAAACAAAACCCTTAAGGTACTGCCACACTTAGTGATCTCGTTAGCGATCTCAATAACGACGCAAGCTAATGAGATCGTTTTTGTGATCGTTTTAATGTCTCTAGTAGCTGCCACACTTAGTGATCTCGTTAACGACTCAAAAGCGGTTAGCGATCTCATTAACGACTTTAACGGTCATTGCGATGTAAAAAACAGCGCACATCGCTCACAAAAGGTGCCAGACAGCGATATAGGCTCACCAGCGGGACGCCAACGATCTAAATACGGTCCAGAACTCTAGTGAACGATCAGCGAGATCACAGCAGGGGCCACGTCGTTGCTACATGCCACACACGTTAGCGTCACGAACGAGATCGCTAAATAGTGACGTATTTTAGCGATCTCGTTAGCGACGCTGTTTAGTGTGGCATACCCTTTAGATGAGGAGAGAACTTGAAAAGATGAGGTTATTTACATTCTTTCAAAGTGTATTAGGTTCTCAGCTATTTATGATCACAGTTAAAATATAGATAGAGGCGGGGAGGGGATATGGCAGGAGTCCCCAGGTGCAGTCTGGGAACACAGACCATAAAGAAACTTTCTAGCACCAGCTGTTTTTGGGATGGCTAAGGATCAGTAATAAGGCTCTCATAAGCCATGGATTCTCTTTTATTACGTAGTGCAAATCCGTCTCTATTGGAGCCACACATGCAAAGTCTCTCCAATTTAGATAAGTAATGAACAAATAGTCCCGGTAACGAGTGGGCAAGTGTCCCTTGGTCGCTCGCTCAGGTCTTCGAACAGCAGGCACTTCCCTTTCTTCTTGGGTGGATGCAAGAACTATGTCAGAATCCTCTAACGGAGAATGAGGCACTGGCAGCATAAACTGAAGACAGGGGCATGAAGCTAAACAAATGGTGTGGTGAGGGTTCTGGAAATCTCTTCTGGTGCAATAGGGTTAGAAATTGGCAGGACTGGAACTTCCAGGGTATGCAAATCTTGATCTGGCTAAAATGGACCACCTTTTCTTGTTGAGTGTCCTCTCTGATAATTTTATACACTTCCACACCTGGGAACGGGATACTAATGATGACATAAGGGTAAGATTCCCACTGGTCATCCAGTTTGTGAGAGCGGTGGTTCTTTTTAGCCCAAACTCTGTCTCCTACTTGTAAGAGTTTCGCCTTGGCCCTTGCATTGAAACCATCCTCTTGCCTTTGGCGGACAGTTTTCATTCGGTCTTACACAATTTCGTTAGCTTCTTGGAGACGTCTTCTGTGGTCTACCACCCGATCTGACTGTGTTAGGGAATTAGAGTGATCTTCAACTTGAACGTTTAGCTGAAAGTCTGCAGGCTGTTTCCCTGGACGGCCAATCATCAGGTAATATGGAGTGTAATCGGTGGAGCAGTGGGTGGTGTTGATATACAGGTAAGTTAACTCTTGGAGCAACTCAGGTCATTCTTGTCTTTCTTTGGCTGGAATATTTTTTAACATGTCAATCAAAGTTTTATTCATCCTTTCACATAGTCCATTGCATTGGGGATCGTACGCAGTTGTGCAAAGTTTCTTGCAGCCATAGAGTGCACATAGTTCTTGGAATAACTCTGACTCAAATGCAGGACCTTGATCTGTCAGGATCTGCTCGGGGTATCCATAAGGCCTGGGCCACCTTGATAAAGCCTGTGAGGAGGAGATAAACCCTTTTTGTGCTGCCTGTCAGCAGGTCTCAAAATGTATTTAAGATGCACAGTCCACATAAAAATTCACAGCATTTATATGAAAACACACTATATATCCGGTATCCCGTAGAAATGGCCACTTTGTGGGATACCACGCTGATATCATGGTATCACTTTATTCAGATTCCTCTGGCCTACATGCCCACATAGATGACTGAGGATGGTTCATCCCATGTGTCCATTTAACTGCGAATTCTCAAAAAATCATAATTCTCAGACGAAAATTAGATTATTTCTGTAGGAGTCCGTCCATAAATCCTCCATCTTTAATATCACCTTTGACATACAGTTTCACTCATAAAAGACAAAGACATAGAGGATTATTAAATTACTATTTTAGTATGTCAAACAGCCACGTGGAAAATATATGGTGGTGATAATTGTCCCTGTTCCAAAGAAGAATGGAAGAGAGACTGCGTTTAATGACTGATGTGTTAACTAATAATAGCAATTCACTTATCTCTTAAGGAACATTATAAGGCTGGAAGCATTGGCTGAAACCCATATGGATAATTTAGTGACCTACATTTGTATCAGTTTCAGAAGAATAGTGCCGTTTTTATCCTTTGATACCAACAGTCTCTTCTTAAATAACGGTATTGTAAAATGAATGTATTGTTCTGCTATTTCTACTCTCATTTGTTGCTTGAGATGCTATGTTAAATTCTGATCAGCATTATTTTTAAAAAAATAATAACTTGCCTATATGCTACACAGCACAATAGTATTAAGCACAGAACAGTTGCATAGGAAATCAAGCAGATGCCTACTCTGAAAACTAGATGAATATATGAATGTGAATTAAAAATGTTGGATGAAAATACTTGAAAGTGTTACTAGTGGTGAATGTTGTTTAGCTGCAGAATATGGTTTCCAGGGATTATTAGCAATTGTGTTGTATAACACATAGGAAATGTATAGTTTATGGAAGTGCAATTACTGAGCCAGGAAAGCATAAAAGGCTGATTAATAAAATATGTTCTCATTTCTTTTTATTACAACAAGGAATATTATAAAAAGTTATTAATGTAAACATATAAAGACACATAAAGGACATATAAAGAAAGTTTGCATATTTTTTGTTAACTAAATTGTGATTGGGAAAAATTATACATAGCCTCCATGGTTCAATAGGCAAATGCTAGCTTTTTACACCACTGTATGGAGGATGCAGGGCAGGGTTAGAATGTCAGTTACAACTTCCAACTGTTTTGCAGTGTGTAGAACACTTGTGAGTTCAGCTCAGTAGCCCATAGTGTGATAAGAGCTTTGCCGACACTAAAAAGAAGTGATTGATTGAATAACAGAACCTATTAAGAACCTCTAACTAATGAAATGCAACTCCTTCAGCCAATCAGATGTTTTCTTTGGTGTAGTTGGAGGCACCAAGACAATTGCTGAGGAGCACATAATTAATGTGGGGGATGGAAATACAGCTATGAGAGGAGTAAGATTGCTTATCCCTTTACTTCACTAGTATGTTATAGGCTGAAGTACAGGGTGAATGCTTAATGCTGCAGGACCTTCACAAGATTATACATACCCCTCAGGCACTCATACAATGAGTTCTAACATGGCGTTTTCATAATGAATGATTAGGGAATACTCTATTTGAAACTGTATATTATCTGTGTGACTGCAAGGCCCTGGCTAGACTCGAACCTATGCTTCCTGGTAATTAAGGGGTGATGTTGTGGCTGTCATTCTCAACCTGCATCAGAACAATAACAAGCAGTTACTCTTCGGGTTTCCCTCAACACGACTCCTATAACTAACTGACTCCTGAAGATGCAATCTCCAAAAGTGCTGAAAAAATTTGATAAACTCTGCATAACAAAAGTCAGATAAAAGAAGAGACAAAATATTCTAATCATATACTTGCCAACAAGAACTCCTTCAACAGCCTACACGTGTCTTCTCAGAGAAACACTGAAAAAGTCCTCTTGGCTATCCATCTGACTGCCTTGAATAAATACCAGGATTGACAAGATTAAATAGAATATCTCCCTTGTAAGATAAAATGCTCTGTAGGTGATTGAACGTGTTACAGAAGTAAAGCAAAGAATTAGTTCTCTGGAAGACAACCTTACCCCAAAGAAATCTAATATCTCGACTGTGAAGAACGTATAGCTTTTCTGCATGAGAGAATGGACTATCAAACCTATAATGCATGATTTGTGGAAAAACAGAACCAGGTCATGACCTGCAACTCTTCCTAGCTAATCTTCTGAAACAGTATGTATGTACAGGTGAGACAACTTCTTTGGCATATTTGAAGATGAGAAATCACATCGAATTAATGCCTCCTGGCACTCTGTCGTGCACCTTTATGTCAAAATTCCTAAATTACTGAGTCAAACACTGTACTCCATCTTTCCAAAGAAATATGTCCTATGCCTCTTGACAATGAGTGAATTTAATCTGTATCCTAACTTCTCTGTGGAGTTTCAACAAAAAAGAGCAGCGATCACCTGTGTCAAGAAGCGTCTCAAGTAACTGAACCTAATACAGTGGGGAAAATAAGTATTTGATATAGTGCTGATTTTTCAAGTTTTCCCACCTACAAAGAATGGAGAGGTCGGTAATTTTTATTATAGGTACACTTCAACTGTGGGAGACAATCTTAAAAAAAAATCCAGAAAATGACATTGTATGGTTTTTACATAATTAATTGGCATTTTATTGCACAAAATAAGTATTTGATACAATAGAAAAACAGAACGTAATATTTAGTACAGAAACTGTGTTTGCAATTACAGATGTCAGACATTTCCTGTAGTTCTTGACTAAGTTTGCACACACTGCAACAGAGATTTTGGCAAACTCCTCCATACAGATCTTCTCCAGATCTTTCAGGTTTCGGGGCTGTCACTGGGCAACATTGAGTTTCAGCTTCCTCCAAAGATTTTCTATTGAGTTTAGGTCTGGAGACTGGCTAGGCCTCACCAGGACCTTGAAATTCTTCTTACGAAGCCACTCCTTAGTTGTACTGTCTGTGGTTTTGGGTGATTGTCATGCTGGAAGACCCAGCTACGATCCATCTTCAATGCTCTTACCGAGGGAAGGAGGTTGTTGGCCAAAATCTCACTATCCATAACTCCATCCATCCTTCCTTCAATACAGTGCAGCTGTACATAAGGTTGTTAACTGCATCTGGGACAGATTTACAAACTGATTTGATGTCCAGATTTCAGTATCTCCAAAGTCCCATGGAAATAATCAAATGTCATTGGTTATCAACCATATTCTTTTCTCCATCAGGAAAATGAAGACTATATTATTTTCTCTGACGCAGAATTTCCTTGAAATGGGAGTTAAAGCGAGCCTGTGAGCAGGAATTTGCTAAGTAAACTACAGGCATTGTCAGGTTGGCAGTTTTAAACTGATTAAAATGATACCTCAGGTGAAGAATTCCATCTTATAGTTCTTATGCCCGTACTCCGGGGCGGGACTGTAGGCAGAGTCTTATCTTCCTGCTCAAGGCCAGAGAAACCAAAGTGATACATGTCCACAAGTTGCCCCAAAGCACAGTCTGTCTCTCTCTCTGTCTCTATGTTGAGGAACATGTTTGTGCTTCGAGGTGGCCTGTGGGTAGGTCTTTCCTTGGTTTCCAAAGCTTAGCATAGGAAGATAAGACTACAGTTCTGCCCCAGAGCACAAGCATATTATTAACTGAAAATTTCTAACTGTTATACTAGTGTAGGAACTCGAGGATTCTGATAGCGTGGGGCAATGAACAATCAGAGACGGGTTTCTTTAAATGCAAGTAGTGTATTTGTGCAACAGCAAAACACCCAAAAACAATATACAAACAACCCGTAGTGACATGCAATGAAACAAGTCCATATATATACAAGTCCAGTTATATGAGTCCAGATATATAAGTCCTTGAACCTATATAGCAAGGGCGGTAAGGTTCTTACGACGGAGTCCTCACACAAATGTGACCATAAGGTAAGTCTGATGCACAGGTAACGTGGCTGGATTCACACACTGCTGGTGTATTAAGAGTCAGATCCAGGTACGCAGTAGACACAGGGAGGTCCAGGAACAAGTTAATCCCAGTTGTGGCATAATTCAGTGAAGTCCAGCAACAAGTTCATATCTAAGTAATATTCCAGTAATAGTTCCAACAGCCTTCACCGGAGGGAGTGAACGAATGGTTAAACAGCAACACAGTTCAGAAACACTGTTCTTACCAGGTGGAGTGAACCAAGGGTTAAATTCCAAAGTCAAAAGGTTAGTGATAACACGGTAAGTGCAGCGTTCATATGCAGAGAATGTCCAGAGCCACGGGTAGAAGCTGCTGTGGCTGAGAACCACCTGAAGATAACCTGGTTATAACTCACCCCGTAAATACACAAAAGATCTGGGAGGAAAAAAGCAGCTGGGTTGCATGGAAACGGAAGCAGAATACTCCAGCAAGGAAGCCAGCTCCTGAGCCGGGTTTTAAACAAACGAACAGGAAGTAGGGCACACAAAAACAGCAAACTCCATCTTAACAAAGGGCAAAATCATTGACAAAGTTAACTAGAAAACCCGGAATACTGACACTAACACTGATTGCACAAGAACCACAAGACGGATTTCTTCACCCCAGGTATCATTGTAATCAGTTTAACACTGCCAACCTGACAGTGCCTGTAGTTCACTTAGCAAAATCCTGCTCACAGGTTCACTTTAAATGTAGAAAGATGCTGTCCTATTTGGCAAACAGATCAGCTAACCCTCCAAATATCACTTTACTGAGAACGGTGAATGGGATTGCTGTGGGAGACCCGAAGCAAAGCAAAATTTGTCTCTTTCTATCAAGCCTGATATGCAGATGAGAATGTAGTATATTTGCAGGATATGGAAGTGTCTCTAATGACTTTCCTTGACATCATAGATGAGTACAGCAGGTTTTTAGGTCTCAAAATCAACTGGGACGTCTTATGTGAACCCACTCGACATCACTGCCTGTTCTCAACAGATTGTACTTAAACCACTAAAGTGGTTCTCACAAATTCACATATCTGGTGACTTAAATCTCTATAGGATTGAATGATTTTTACTCTCTCAATATCATTCCCTTTTTCAATTTATACAGTCTAAAATATGAGGTTAGGGCAAATTGCCCTGTCATCTATGACTAAATCCTATATTTTCTTCTTTAATTATTGGTATGTGTTACCTCAGTTATATTGAGTAAATTTAACTCTTTCTTCCTTTTTTATTTGGCAGGGATGCAGAAATAGCTATCTTGTCCATTGGAATAGGGAAGCAGGATATTGCCAGATCCCCAACTCTATTTTTGGGCACCACTGTTTCTCATATATGCAGATGGAGTGGAGAAGACTTTATTAGAGTTCTCCAGATAGTGGCTCAACCATATGACTCTAATATTGCACACACTCTGAATTTTCTCTTTCAAACCTCTGCTGGACAATAAAGGGCACAGAAGAGCAGTCTCCATTCGTCAGACAGATTCTACTGATTTGCATAGCAGTCCTCAAACTGTTTCAGACAGCTTATTTTGATAACTTAGCACTAATGATGGACGAGTACTAAAATGCTATGGAGCTCATTACTCGAATTGAGCAAATCATAATGCTCGAGTGCCAGTTTTGAGCAATGAGCATGATGGAAATCACTGGGAATCACAAGCATTTTTATGGCAGACCCTACCAGGAGGTTGAGACTGGAAACATTTCTAAAATGGGAACACCATAGGGAAGACCCCATGGTCACATCTCAAACTCCCATCGAACACAACAGAAGAAACAGCGCTCCATCCAGGTGAATCCATTTTCAAACAGCTTTATTTCGCCATGTAAATGCGACGTTTCGACCCATAACAGGTCTTTTTCAAGCATGTTACAAAACACACAAGGCTGACCTTAAATAGTCATGGTGGAAACAGTCCACCAATCAGAAAAAAGGTTTCAGCCCATTTATCAATTACATAACATTGTATGTTAACATTACATGTTATGTAATTGATAAATGGGCTGAAACCTTTTTTCTGATTGGTGGACTGTTTCCACCATGACTATTTAAGGTCAGCCTTGTGTGTTTTGTAACATGCTTGAAAAAGACCTGTTATGGGTCGAAACGTCGCATTTACATGGCAAAATAAAGCTGTTTGAAAATGGATTCACCTGGATGGAGCGCTGTTTCTTCTGTTGTGTTCGATTAACGTGTCCAAGTTGGTTCCTTGGCTGTGAGACGAGCGCCCCAATACAGTTAGTGCTGTCAGTCTACTCTACTTCGTTTGGATCTCAAACTCCCATGTCCAGCTGGGAACAATGTTGTCAGAGTATTACGCCACTTTTACAGACTGACAATAAAACAAATAAAATCAAAGATAGGCTTCAGGCACAAATGGACAAGGTCTCCTCATATTCCTATCATCCATCCTTATTTAAATGGTACATATGTGGTATCCTACAAAGTGGCCATTTCTATGGGATATGGGATATATAGTGTGTTTTCATATAAATGCTGGGAATTTTTATGTGGACTGTGCATTTTAAATACATTGTGAGACCTGCTGACAGGCAGCACAAAAAGGGTTAATCTTCTCCTCCCAGGCTTGATCAGGTGATCCAGCTCTGTTTTAATATGGAGAAGATTCTGGAAAAACGCCTCAAGGCAGTCCGCCAATGACTGCAGCTCTATAGTCACATAGAAGGGGAGGAGCCAAATCCTGGGGGATAGTTTTAAATTTGAAGTGGTAGTTGGTGGTTGGATATCTTGAGAAGAGGAAGCCATTTTGTAGGTGAAGGAATTACCTACTTTCTCCTTGCCAGCTTTGCTTTAAAAGGGGACTGGCACGATAAGGGGAGCTAATAGTCTTCATATGAGGAAGACTACCATTGCACCTCTAGGAGGAAGAATTACCTCAGGGCAGAAACATAGCACAGTGCTGAATAAGAAATATTCAGACTTAATAAAACCAGAGGTTACTAAGATCTGCCTGTCTGTAGGTACACAGCAATCATCAACCATGAGTGTAATCCTCTACCGCAGTTTACTGCTGTTTGTAAATAATAATTTTCGCCATTACTTTCAGTAAAAAGACCTCTGTTTCAAATTCTTATGGCTGCTTCATGACTGGGGCTCAAATGCTACAACTATTACCACCATCATCATCTTTTGCCCAGTTACTGTGCAAACATTGTATTGTGGAGTTTCCTGTGTGTGTAATTTGAGAAGGAAAGACTCTTCTGACAGAAATCTTGGCCACTGTAAGATACATCATACCCTGTCAGGAGTACAACCCTCAGCCATACACCACATGAGAATGCCCCACATACATATCGATTTCCAGTTTTTCTCTTTTTCAGTTTAGACTATTTGTGTGTTAAATGGATCCTGATGCATGTATGCTGTCTGTGGGGATTGGGAGTTGATTTTTAATTACAGAGGTCCCTTTCTGATTTTCTTATATCAGGCATTGTGTGCTCTTACCAGGGGCATTTTTTTTGCCTGCATGCTGTACTTTGTAATCTTTCTGTACTGACGTCTTCTCAAAATACGTATTTCTTTGGATGTATTCTTGTATATTCTTGTGTAATGGTTTCATATTATCAATGACTTTATCTGGATTAAAAAAACAGAACCAAGCTTACTTCAGAGAAGAGAAATAAACTTACTACATAAATACGGGAACACACCTAGGCTACCTGCAATATATACAGTAGATACCATAACAGAACCAAGCTAACAACATAGAAATGGGAACTACTAAATACTAGAGATGAGCGATCATTAAAATGCTCGGGTGCTCATTGCTCGAACCGAGCAATTCCTAATACTAGAATGCCCGTGTTAGTAACGAGTAAAATGGGAGTCAATGGGAAATTCAAGCTTTTCTGCAGCAGACCCTACAAAGAGGTCTGGGGGGCAGTTAAAATGTTCAAATGGATGGGAAATGTGCTGAATGTAAGGAGAACAGCATGGGGAAGACCCCTGTGAGCGTCTCTGACACCCAGATCACTGTTGAGAGCAATGGTTTCACACTTTTATTCCACTTTAAGGAATGACAATAAAACATTACAAACCGACGAGAAATTGCATTTTACAGGAAAAAAAATATTATTTTTTCCATAAATATTGGGAAACACCCAAACTACCTGCAATATATAGATACCATATGAGAACCAAGCTTTCTACATAGAAATGGGAACAGAACTAGTAAATACTTAAAATACAGTAAATATTAGAGAACACCCAAGAAAACTACAGTATATAAACACTGAAATAGAACCAAATTTACTACATACATAGAAATTGGAACAGATCTAAACTTACTACATAAATACTGGAACACACCCAAGCAAGCCAAAGCCTTTAGATACTAGAGATAAGTGAAACTTTTGAAATTCAAATTTGGCAGGTTCAACTTATTTTTCCCAAAAAATCAATTTGCAAAGTTTGATTTACAGTGAATCTCAAGTACTTAAATTGCCCTGAAAAGATGTGTACAAGACTCTGATCTAATGTAATGTAATTTTTTTTCAGAATTATGTTGATTTCTCTCCCTATTTGTAATACTAAGTTATAAGATGTGACTTTTATCAATTTACAGTCACGCCAAATAGTTGTTGCGCTGTATTTTCTGCCCCTGCTTTTATATATCCTTGATAGTCCTTCCTGACTAGCTACTGTGCTATACTATCTAGCTGCAAGACATTATAGCATGCACACATGGTTATACCAGAAGTCATGTGTGCTTTTACTGGATGATATAATCTTTCACAATTATTAAAATGACGGAAAGTAATTTTAGCGATTCATGCAAGTTGAATCACAAGATATTCATATTTGCTCGGTAAAGTGAATTTCCAAAAATTGAACACAAATTCAATTTGCATTGAATTTATCAACCCAAATAGATATAGTAACAGAACCAAGCTTACTGCATAGATATGGAACAGAGTCAAGGTTACTATATAGATACCTGAACAGAAATGAGATTACTACAAAGATATAAACATATTTAGACTTGAGAGTCCTCAGTGGTTGATACCTTTTAATGGCTAACTGAAAAGATGGTAACAAATTGCAAGCTTTCCAGACTACTCAGGTCTCTTCATCAGGCTAGACTAATACAAAATCTGAAGAATCACATATTTATATACACAACAGGACACAGGAATAATGCAATAGGTAAGACAAGTGACGTGAAGCAGAACTGTCATTATGGCAGAGGGATGAACATAAATATTGGAACAGTTCATAGATAAGGAGTGAAAGTTTTATTACCCTCTGATTGGGGTCTGGTATTGTGTTGTGATGCCCCCAGAAGGTCAGAGAAGCAGATATAGGAAGACAACTAGATGTCAGAAAGTAAAGAGTGTGGCTTGGAAATTGTATGTTATCCTCATAGCTTTGCATTATACATCAAGTACTGTGCGTGACAAAAACGGTGAATAGTTTAATACAGTTAAATAGTAAGGCCCTTTCCACACCTCTTTTCTTAAAAAAAACTGTGGAAACTTTAATTTGATTCAAAAAAATAAATTCATAGTAACATAGTAACATAGTTATTAAGGTTGAAGGAAGACTTTAAGTCCATCTAGTTCAACCCATATCCTATCCTAACCTGCCCTAACATGTTGATCCAGAGGAAGGGAAAAAACCCCAAGTGGCAAACAGTAAGCTTCACATTGGGGAAAAAAATTCCTTCCCGACTCCACATATGGCAATCAGACTAGCTCCCTGGATCAACACAATATCAAGGAAACTAGTGAATATAGCCTGTAATATTATACTTTTCAAGAAAGGAATCCAGTCGCTTCTTAAATTTTAGTAAGGAATCACTCATTACA
Organism: Oophaga sylvatica; assembly: GCA_033576555.1. NCBI lineage: Eukaryota > Metazoa > Chordata > Amphibia > Anura > Dendrobatidae > Oophaga > Oophaga sylvatica. The sequence continues at coordinate 317,390,630 of JARQOD010000006.1, forward strand.
ACATTAGACGGCAGAGAGTTCCATAGTCTCACTGCTCTTACAGTAAAGAATCTGCGTCTGTGATTATGACTAAACCTTCTTTCCTCCAGACGTAGAGGATGCCCCCTTGTCCCCGTCACAGGTCTAAGAGTAAAAAGATCATTAGAAAGGTCTTTGTACTGTTCCCTCATATATTTATACATTGTAATAAGATCACCCCTAAGCCTTCGTTTTTCCAAACTAAATAACCCCAAATGTAATAACCTGTCCTGGTATTGCAGACCCCCCAGTTCTCTAATAACCTTGGTCGCTCTTCTCTGCACCCGCTCCAGTTCAGCTATGTCTTTCTTATACACCGGAGACCAGAGCTCAATGGTACTATATGTATAAAGTATTCATAGGGGTCAGCATATTCAAATCTAAATATGTTATTTATTGAATTTAACACTGATTCTACCATACAGGATCCTTAAAATGTGTAAGAAATATAACTGTTAATATATTGTTTTTACCCCTTCCAGGACCCATAAAAGCCATAAGTTCAAGTACAGCATAAGAGGCCCCAAATTTTTATGCAAGTGGCAGTGATCTGAAGATGCCTTGAGAACCGGATGGGTGAAAATGAGGAGTGGAGAGGCCACAGAGATGAGCAGAGGACGAGTATAAAGATTTTTTTAATTTTTTTTACATGATTTGCTTATTAGGGATGAGTGAGCACTAAAATGCTTGGGTATTCGTTGCTCAAACCGAGCAATTCCTAATACTCGCTTGCTCTTTGCAATTAACGAGTATAATGGGAGTCAACGGGAAAGCCAAGCTTTTCTTCCAGCAGACCCTACAAAGAGGTCTGGAGGGCAGTTAAAATGTTCAAATGGATAGGCAAAGTGCTGAATGGAAGGAAAACAGCATGGGGAAGATTCTTTGAAGCACCTCTGACTCCCAAATAGCTGCTATGAACAATAATGTCACACTTTTACTCTACTTTAAGGAGTGACAATAAAACATTCCAAACCAACAAGAAGTTGCATTTTACAGGAAAAAATGTTAAAAACATTTTTTTTCCTGTATAATGACTTGTCTATAAGGCAAAATTTAAAAACCATTTAAAAATATATAATTTAAGTAAACTAAAATTACTTTTTATTAAAAATAGGCAATTTCAGTTTCATTTATGAAGGAAGCAAGAACTGCCAAAAATTAGGGACTCAGATACACCCTGTATTAGACATAAAGGAGGGCCATACAAATTCTTTTAAAACTGTCATGTATTGGTACACCTAGAGTAATAAAGGCTATACACTTTTGAGGGTTATATACCAAGAAAATGCACTCCAGACCATGAAATAGTCTATGGGTAAGCAATACCATACCGATATATTTTTTAACAATTTTTTTGAGGGTTATATGCAAATGAAATGTACTCCACACCACAGAATAGTCTATGTTTAAGCAATATAATACATATAAGGGTATGTGCACATGTAGAGTAAAATTTCTGCACCATTTCTGCATCTCTTCCCAGGAAAAATGCAGCTGCAAAAACACACATTTTTGGTGCATTTTTTGGCCGGTGTTTTGGTTGATTTGAGTGAAATCAATGGTGAAAAACGCAGGGCAAAAACTCACAGAGAATTGACATGCTGCAGATTATTTTCTGCACTATATCTGCAAGTAAAAAATACTTAACGTGTGCATGATACTTTAGGTTTCTCAGTCACTTTGCTTTCATTAGGTTTTGCCTCAGGTTTTGTCACAAATCCGCACTGAAAAAAGTGTCAAAAACACATTTTGAATAAGTTTTTGGATGCTTATATAGCAATTAATTCTACCCAAGAATATACAGAAGACTATGGATGAGCAATATAATACCAATACATTTTTGAACATTTTTTTGAGGTTTGTATAGCAGCAAAATTTACCCAAGAATATGTGAAAGTCTACAGTTGAGCAATATATTATACAGATCAATTTTTTCAAAAGTTTTTTGAGGCTTATATAGCAACAAACTACACCCCAGAAGATGTAATTCCCTATGGATGAGCAATATAATGCCAATAAATTTTAGAACAAGTTTTTTGAGGCTTATAAGGTAACAAAATGTACCCAAGAAGATGTTATACCCTACAAATGAGCAATATAATACCGATACATTTTTTAACACATTTTTTTAAGGGTTATATGCCAAGGAAATAATAACGATAAAATTCATGTCCACTCTTCAGTTGTTATGTGCGGATGCTGCCCAGAATCCCGACTGGCATGTTGGAGCTGGTACTCAACCACTGGCCTCTTCTGCCCACAAAACTTTGCCAGCATGTGCCATGTGGAGTTCCAGCGTGTGGTGACGCCGCACACCAGTCGGTAAGCTGGCACTTGCATGCGCTGCTGCAGCACTGCCAGAACAGGGCCAGCTGTAGCCTACTGTCATGGGTGCATCGCCATAAAGATCGTCGCGATTGCACATTCTGACTTCTCACAGCTGAGTTGCTGGTTCTTTGTTTTTTGGTAATGAGAGAGTTAATTTTACCTAGCTCTTTGCTAAGGCTAGGTGCAGCCTCGCCCGGCTGCTTTTGATTATGTTCTAATTAGTTTCCTTTATATTCCTGCCAGTCTGGGTGTTAGACGCCGGTGAAAGCATTCATGTAGTCTAGCAGACTGGAGCGGTTCTGAGAATACTTAAGCTAAGAGCTCCTTAGTTGTTTTTACTCTTATAGCTTATAGTTTATCTCTGAGACCTTAGGTGTTCCTACTGTGTGTGAGTGTTGTATGTAAGACTTTATTTACTTTATTCCTTGTCTTTCTTGTATGTCTTTCTGTTCATTAACCGTTACCTGTTCATTCCCTTTGGTGGTATTCAGGGTCCTTCTTAGGACTAGAATACAGTTGGCAGGGATTGATAGGAGACAGGGTTTACGCTGGTGGCCTGGACCTCTGTACCTTTAACAGTACCTCCAGGTTGAGGGATTAGTTAGGACCCCAGTTTAGGGTCAGCTTAGACCCCGGTCACCCTCTAGCCGGAGACAGCGTATAACGGATTCCGTTTTGACCCACTGGACATTCTGTCAGGTAAATCTATGTTATCATATATCTATGCGCATGTTATATAGTATGTTGCCCTTTTGATATAGATTACTGACATCACATATATATATCTGCTATACAGCGAGACATTTTCACCGGCCCAACTAAAGATTCTCCCCAGCTGTCATGGATCCAGTAGCCCAGCTGGCCCGGCAGTTGCAGGGGTTGTCCATGGAATTTGCAGACATTAAGTCCAAGGTTTTGTCCCCCCCGGAGCAAACCAGATCTGAACCTAAGGTTGCTCTCCCGGACAGGTTCACTGGTGGGCGGGACAAATTTTTTACTTTCCGGGAGGCATGTAAATTGTACTTTCGGCTGCGGCCTCGGTCATCTGGGAGTGAAGAGCAGAGGGTGGGAATTGTTATCTCGCTCTTACAAGGGGACCCTCAATCTTGGGCGTTCTCTATTCCTCCAGGCTCCCCAGATCTCCAGTCAGTGGATCGATTTTTTACTGCCCTGGGTCTGGTATATGATGATCCGGATCGAGTCTCCCTTGCTGAAACAAGGTTACGTAAAATACGGCAAGGAAATCGTCCAGCGGAGGAATATTCTTCTGAGTTCCGTAGATGGGCAACAGATACTCAGTGGAATGACCCAGCTCTTAGGAGCCAGTTTTGTCAAGGGTTGTCTGACAAATTAAAAGATGTGTTGGCTCAGTATGATTCTCCTCCATCACTGGAGGCTGCTATGGCCCTCGCTATTCGCATTGATAGACGACTTCGGGGAAGACGCGAGGTAACTCCGCCCCCCGTGATGACTCCACCTACTACTAAAGTCCCTTATACTGAGGTTCCCCTGGTCTGTTCTGAGGAACCCATGCAGTTGGGAGGGACATCATTTTGTAGGAGGGAATCGGCGGTGCGCCGCAAGACTAGAAGGTGTTTCTTTTGCGGGAGAGAGGGACATTTTGTTGGGGGGTGTCCATCCCGGACCTCTTTGAGCCAAGGAGTTAACCTGGGAGTGTGTATTTCGTCCCCAAATCCCTCTCAGTTTCTCGTGCCTGCGGAGGTGGTGATTGGTACTAGAACTGAGAGGATTTCTGTTTTTCTTGATAGTGGGTCCGGGGCTAATCTGGTGGACGCTCGGTTTGCCCAGGTGCATGGTATGCAACTGAGTGTATTGGCCAAACCGGTCCCTATACTCTCTATTGATTCTAGACCTCTTGGTCAAGGTAGCTTGGTACAAGCTGTTCATAACATAGATCTTCGAGTAGGGGCAATACATAAAGAGCAATTGTCTTGTTATGTGTTGGAGGGTCTACCTACTCCTATTGTGTTGGGACTTCCTTGGTTGGCTAAACATAACCCAGTGATTGATTGGCAATCCAGAAAGATAAGCCAGTGGGGTGAATTTTGCAAGAATAACTGCATGAGCACGGTCATCGGTGCGGTTGTGCCTAGGACTTTGCCTCCTTTTCTGGAGGACTTTGGGGAGATGTTCTCAGAGGAGGGGTGTAAAGAGTTGCCTCCTCATCGCGCATATGACTGCTCAATAAAGTTGCTTCCTGATGCCTTATCTCGTACTTTCCCAGGGACCGGGAGAATGGATGATCCGGTTCTTATTCCTCAGGAGGGAGTTGTAGTGTCAGCTGTATGCTCTGAGCTTGAGGGGGAGGTATTGGGGGCTCAGGGGGACGCCCCTGTGGGACTTCCAGGGAGACTGATAGTTCCAGATCGGTTAAGACTGAAGGTTACGGAGAACCGTTACAAACGGATGGCTGATAGGGGGAGAGTTTCTGGTCGAGATCTGAAGGTGAACGATCTGGTGTGGTTGTCTACCAGGAATATAAAACTTAAAGTTCCCTCCTGGAGGTTGGGTCCCAGATTCATCGGGCCGTACAGGATCAGTTCCATAATTAATCCTGTGGCATTTCGTCTGGACCTCCCTCCTACGTTTAAAAATCATAATGTGTTTCACAAGTCATTACTTAAAAAGTATGTGGCACCAGTCATACCGTCACCTCTACCTCCTTCAGTGGTGGTCAATGATAACGTGGAAATTCATGGGTCGAAAATCATTGACTCACGTCTCAGTCGCCGATCCCTTCAGTACTTAGTTCATTGGAGGGGGTATGGTCCTGAGGAGGGGACGTGGGTCCCTGCGTCTGATGTTAACGCAGATCGATTGGTTCGGACCTTTCACACAACTCACCCGGGCAGACCTGGCCCTGAGGGTCCGGAGGCCCCTCGTAGAAGGGGGGGTACTGTCATGGGTGCATCGCCATAAAGATCGTCGCGATTGCACATTCTGACTTCTCACAGCTGAGTTGCTGGTTCTTTGTTTTTTGGTAATGAGAGAGTTAATTTTACCTAGCTCTTTGCTAAGGCTAGGTGCAGCCTCGCCCGGCTGCTTTTGATTATGTTCTAATTAGTTTCCTTTATATTCCTGCCAGTCTGGGTGTTAGACGCCGGTGAAAGCATTCATGTAGTCTAGCAGACTGGAGCGGTTCTGAGAATACTTAAGCTAAGAGCTCCTTAGTTGTTTTTACTCTTATAGCTTATAGTTTATCTCTGAGACCTTAGGTGTTCCTACTGTGTGTGAGTGTTGTATGTAAGACTTTATTTACTTTATTCCTTGTCTTTCTTGTATGTCTTTCTGTTCATTAACCGTTACCTGTTCATTCCCTTTGGTGGTATTCAGGGTCCTTCTTAGGACTAGAATACAGTTGGCAGGGATTGATAGGAGACAGGGTTTACGCTGGTGGCCTGGACCTCTGTACCTTTAACAGTACCTCCAGGTTGAGGATTAGTTAGGACCCCAGTTTAGGGTCAGCTTAGACCCCGGTCACCCTCTAGCCGGAGACAGCGTATAACGGATTCCGTTTTGACCCACTGGACATTCTGTCAGGTAAATCTATGTTATCATATATCTATGCGCATGTTATATAGTATGTTGCCCTTTTGATATAGATTACTGACATCACATATATATATCTTCTATACAGCGTGACACCTACCTGTGGAAATTGGCGCTAATGCGGCAAACCTTGACCAGAAGCTCTGGCAAATCCGGGTATGTTTTCAGAAACCACTGGACTATCAAGTTGAGCACATGTGCCAAGCATGGAACTTTTGTAAACTTACCAAGCCTCACAGCCGCCAGCTGGTTATGCCCATTATCACACACGACCGTGTCTGGTTGGAGGTTCAGCGACAAAAAACACAGATCTGACTGGTCTGTTATTCCTTTAAGTAACTCTTCCACAGTGCAGTTTTTCTCCTAGGCAAATTAGCTTCACCAGAGCCTGTTGTCACTTTGCTGAGGCAGTGCTGCAGAGCTTCTAGCTTCCGGCTGATGTGGACGACATGCTCTGAGATATCACATTGAATATGAAGGATGAGGAGAAGCAGGAAGGGGTGCAGGAACTTCTATCGGAGATGGATGAAACCCTGATAGAAATTTTTGAACAACCAATTGATACGTCTGTAGCAGGGCAATTTTGTTTTTAATTTCAAACCAACAAAATTTCACACAAACTAGATTCTACAGTATATATAACAATAGTCAATTTTTGAATTACCAATGCCAGCAAGTGCATTGGTAAGGGCATGGGTGATGTTCCTTGACACATGCTGGTACAAGGTGGGGAAGTCACAGCAGGATAAAAAGTGGCAACTGGGGACCGAGTACTGAGAGATGGCTGCTGCCATGAGTTGGCATAAATCCTCCATGTCTACCAGCCTAAATGGCAACCTTTACACAAAATCAGCATGGAAATGTGCACATTTAGCATTTGGGCCTGTGGGTGGGAGGCTGGGAATTTTCTTTTTCGTTCCAAGGCCTTGGGTAGGGACATCTGCTCTGGTTTGGTACAAGGATTTGGAAGTCCTTGATGATGGTAAGTCAGAATGTGCAAGGATAGCTGCATGGTAGGAAGCATCTGCGCCAGTGTTTTGGACAGAGGATTGGGAAGCACTTATCACAGGGGAAGAGGCAGTGGTTTCACCCAATGGCAGCAATCGTGCACCCAGGTTCTGCCCACTGAGTCGGGTACTTAGATGACATGTGCCTGATTATGCTGGAGGTAGTTAGGTTCTTAGTGGTCAGGGCTCTGCTGATCTTTGCATGACACAGGTTGAAAATGGCCATTTTTTTTGTCCCACAACTCTCTTCAAAAAAGTCCCAGACTGGGCAACACCTAACTCTTTGACAAAGAAATTCAGGACTGTCTAAGTTCTGATGAACAGTTGCCCTCTGTGAGAACACAGCATTTTATTTTAATTAACCAGACATGTATTTTCAGCAAGCCATGAAGAATAAACTGTTAGCTAATTGATGACTTTTGAATTTATGTGTTTCTATCTAGTTGGTCAAGAAAACAGACTTTTCTTCATGTAAGCCTGTAATATTAACTTGTAAGTTGACAATTTGTTGTAACATATTGTGCTCTTATCCTGGATGACAAGTGACACAGGGTCATGGAATAGTGATGTTTGCTGATATGTTGATTAAACATTGTCCAGGCCAGTCAGTTTGTGGATTTTCAAAATAGATGAGGAAAAACTATGCAAATAGATTACATAATCAAACAATGCGAGTTGATCTTATCACCATTCTTCCCCTTTACCTGTGAATACTGGATGAAGGACAGTTGCTAACTATAAAAAAGAGGTTATATGCCTCTGTAACATGTGACAGATATTCAGACAAGACATCCAGACATCCAAAGAACCAGAGACTCCCTACAGGACAGCAGCCAAGACATCATGGCTCCATCAAAAGTGACACAGATTTGTCATTCTACAGGATGCCAGCTTAGGGGAGCACAACAGCGGCTGGAAGAATACAGATCTGGTCCATTGACCATCGCTGAATCATGAATACATATGAAATAGTTAGGATTTGGACCCAATGATCACCTGAGCCCCAAGAATATGTTTGGAGGCCAGGAAAGGGGCCCTCCGGCTGCCTGGTTCCATGGAGATATTCGGATATCGATCGCAGCATTTAGAAAGCAGGCAGAGGGAGGGAGCCCCCTCTGCCCTCTGATTGGCGCCCTCTGACATCATCGCGAGTAGCTAATCATTGGCATGGTAACCCAATGTTATCATGATGACATCTGGGTCACCAGAGCTAGCAAATTTTAACACCATGCTCAGAGCATGATGTAACAAGCTTTTATGTCAATGCAGAACTGACAGTTTATAAAGCATAGCAATGCTTTTGTAATGCTATGCTTTATAAGCTATCAGAGCTGTTAAAGTGAAAGTGCCATAGAGGGACTAAGTAAAAAAAGTGAAAAAAGCTAAATACAAAATTTGCAAAAATGTTAAAAAAGAAATATCAAAATAATATATATACACATATTTGGTATCGGCGCGTCCGAGCAACCCGCCCTATAAAACTGTCCCACTAGTTACCCCTTCAGTGAACACCATAAAAAAATACAAAAAAGGAGGCAAAAAATTATTCTTTATCATCATAACGCCGAACAAAAAGTGGAAGAAATTGAGATTATAAAGACGAATGTAAATAAAAATGGTATCACTGAAAACATCATTTTGTCCCACAAAAAAAACAAGCAGTCATATGTATCCATCAGTGGAAAAATATAAAGTTATAGCTCTCAGAATACAGCGATGCAAAAATAATAATTTTTTCTATAAAATTGTTTTTATTGTGTAAATGCACCAAAACATAAAAAAATATATAAACGTTTTATCTCTGTAATCAAACTGACCCAAAGAATAAAGCTCCCTTATCAATTTTACGACACACGTAAAGGCATTTAAAAAATAAATAAATAAATGAAAAATTGGAAAAGAAAAGATCAAAAATGTCATGTGACCGAAAATTCTACCAATTAAAACGTCAACTTGTCCGGCGCAAAGAAAGCCCTCACATGACTCTGTAAGCCAAAATATGGAAAAATTATAGCTATCAAAATATGGCGATGAAAGTTTTTGCAACAAAAAGCGTCTGTTAGTGTGTGACAGCAGCCAAACATAAAAAAAAACCTATATAAATCTGGTATCACTGTAATAGCAACAACCCAAAGAATAAAGTTGTCTAAACAGTAATACCTCATGAGGAACAGCGTAAAAAATAAATAGAACCAATTCTTGATTGACTACTACTGATTTTTTTCATTCGGTTTCCCAAATATGGCTTTAAGGCTTGGCTCACATTTTTCCTGCGCTCTGTGCTGAGCACTTACACCAGAGTTTCCATGTAAATCTCTGAAATATGTGATTCAGATGGAACGCCCGGTGGAAGATTCCCAAATGAAGACATTGTGGACACTGCCTGGCCAATGATACTGCGGTGTCCGTTTTTTTAAACGTGCATAGAAGGGTTTTAGGCGTCCCTAAAATATATGGTTTTGTAAATTTTATTGGAATAATGAGTAGTGTTGAGCGATACTGCCCGATATCCTGAAATATCGGATCAGATTGGATCGGCCCGATACTCAAAAAGTATCGGGTATCGCCGATCCGATACCGGAAACCCTATGCAAGTCAATGGGACAGAAATATCGGAATTAAAAAAACCTCTTTCTTTCCTTGTAAACACTAGATATACACACATAGAATACATATATATACATGTCATTGTGACATATATATATATATATATACATATATTTATAGTTCATACACTTCTACATAGTAAAATAGCCTCTGATTCAATTGCCGGGCAATGCCGACTTTTGTGAAAAATACAGAACCACCCGACATGAAATGACACATGGTTTACATAGAGTTAACCATGTCATTTCATGTAGTTTGATATATGGTTTTCACTAACAATTACATGAGTGTATGTGTGCAAAATTTCACACATGTATGGGTTAATTAAAGGTGTAAATTCGTTGTAAAAAAAACACAAATTTTTGCTACGAATTTACACCTTTAATTAACCCCTACATGTGTCAAATTTTGCACACATACACTCATGTAATTGTTAGTGAAAACCATATATCAAACTACATAAAATGACATGGTTAACTCTATGTAAACCATATGTAATTTCATGTCGGATCTGTAATTTCACAAAAGCAGGCAAATGAATTAGCGGCTATTATACTATGTAGAAATGTATGTACTATAAATATATATATATATGTGTGTCACAAATTCAATGACATGTATATATATATATATATATATATATATATATATATGAGGTGTAAAATTGTTGAAAAAAAATGCGTGGGCTCCCGCCCAATTTTCTCGACCAGACAGACAAAGCCAGCGAGTGGGGGCAGATAATAATAGCCCAGAGAGAGACCATTATTTTTGGCCCCCCCCCGGCTACTAACATCTGCCCCAGACACCCCAGAAAAGGCAAATCTATAATTAGATTCGCCCTTTCTGGCACTTTGCCCGTCTATTCCCATTGCCCTGTAGCGGTGGCGAATGGGTTAATAAGGGGTTAAAGCCACCTTTGTTATGTTTCGGTAACTGAGGAGAAATAGCAAAAGCGGTAATACACCAGAGAGGCTGGAACCTATTGGATTGCAGTAACCTGAACTAACCACACAACTAGAGGTAGCCATGGAGCGTTCCTACATTGATCCTAAATGCCTCGTCACAGCCTGAGAGATAATTACACCTAAAGGCAGAAAGATGAAAGCTATCTGCCCCGGAGCAGATCCCCAAAGAAAATAGGAAGCCCCCAAACATGTAATGGTGGTTAGACAAGAAGAAAGCACGGACACAGACAGAAAATAGAATGAGCAAACACTGGGGCCCAATCTGTCTAGACAGAAAAGTACAGGAAAGAATTCTGACTGCAATCCAACAAAAACCCTAACAAAAATACCAACACTTCTGATTACCAAAAAACCTGAGATCACACAATCTCATCCACTTAAATCAGATCTCTGGTGTAACAAAACGCTATTCAGCAAATTAAAAGTAACAAAAGAGCAAAGGAAAAGTGCAGACACAAACGGAGCACAATTGCAGGCCAGACCCCCAAAAGGGGACAGGCTGCAGTCCACTGCAGGCAGCAAACCAGCAGAGAAAATAAAACAGAGAAAAAAAACAGCAAACACTTATCTGAAGGAGAGCAGGAAACTAGCAGTGCTTCAAGCATGACCAGAAGGAACAATTGATTACCGGCAAGGCTGCTGGGGACTCAGGCCACTTATATCCTACTATTCAGCTCCAGCTGAAGGCCATTCATTAACCAGTTCATTAACCTCAGCAACCACCGGAGGGAGTCCCAGCTCAGAAGCCGCCTCCAGCATATTCACAACAGTACCCCCCCTTGAGGAGGGGTCACCGAACCCTCACCTGCGCAACCAGGCCGATCAGGATGGGCTCAATGATAGGCACGGATAAGTCTCCTAGCATGAAACACCCAAGAATTGTCCTCCTGACCATAACCTCTCCACTTTACCAAATACTGGAGTTTCCGTCTAGCAAAACGAGAATCCAATATCTTCTCAACCACATACTTCAAATTGCCCTCAACCAAAACAGGGTGGGAGGTGTAGCCATAGGAACCACTGGTTCGACAAACCTCTTCAATAAGGATTTGTGGAACACGTTATGGATCTTAAATGTCCCTGGAAGAAGCAAACGGAAGGAAACCGGATAAATAATTTCCATGATCTTATAAGGTCCAATGAACCTTGGCTTGAATTTAGGAGATGCAACCTTTATAGGGATATTCCTTGAGGACAACCGAACCAAGTCCCCCACTTTAAAACGAGGACCATCAGTCCTATGCCGGTTGGCAAACTGCTGGGCATTCTCCTGAGAGAGAGACAACCTCTCCACCACCTGGTCCCAAATCTGCTGCATACGCTGCACAACAGAGTCAACCACCGGACAGACAAGCCTCCACCTGTCCTGAAGAAAATCGAGGGTGAAACACGGAATTGCAGAAAAATGGAGACATCAAGGTGGCAGAGTTAGCCCTATTATTAAGAGCAAACTCAGCCAAAGGCAAAAAAGAGACCCAGTCATCTTGATCAGCAGACACAAAACATCTCAAATAAGTCTCCAAGGTCTGGTTTGTTCTCTCGGTTTGTCCATTGGTCTGAGGGTGAAATGCAGAGGAGAAAGACAACTGAACACCAAGTTTAGAACAAAATGTCCTCCAAAATCTGGAAGCAAACTGGACTTCTCTGTCAGACACAATGTTCTCCGGAATGCCATGCAACCGAACCACATGCTGAAAGAACAAAGACACCAACTCGGAGGAGGAAGGCAACTTAGGCAATGGCACAAGATGTATCATCTTGGAAAACCTATCACAGATTACCCAGATAACGGTCATTCTCTGAGAGACAGGAAGGTCAGAAATAAAATCCATAGAAATATGGGTCCATGGCCTCTTGGGTACAGGTAATGGCATAAACAAACCACTAGTACGAGAGCAAGGCTTGGAACGAGAGCAAGGCCCACAGGCTGCACAAAGTCCCTGACGTCACGAGACAAAGTAGGCCACCAAAAGGACCGACTCACCAAGTCTCTGGTACCAAAAATCCCGGGATGACCAGCCAACCGGGAACAATGAATCTCAGACATCACACTCTTTTTCCACTGGTCTGGAATAAACAACTTCCCAACAGGGCAGCGCTCAGGTTTTTCCTCCTGACACCCTTCCAGAGCCAGTCTCAAATTGGGCGAAATGGCGGAAAGAACCACACCCTCTTTCAAAATAACAGCAGGATCAGATAACTCAGTAGAATCTGCAAAGAAACTCCTCGAGAGTGCATCCGCCTTGACATTCTTAGTGCCAGGAAGAAAAGAAACCACAAAATTAAAATGTGTGAAAAACAAGGCCCACCTGGCCTGTCTAGGATTAAGTCGCTTGGCTGATTCGAGATAAACCAGGTTCTTATGGTCCGTGAGGACCACCACCTGATGTTTGGCTCCTTCCAGCCAATGTCTCCACTCTTCAAAGGCCCACTTCATGGCCAATAACTCCCGATTACCCACGTCATAATTACGTTCAGTTGGAGAAAATTTTCGAGAGAAAAAGGCACAAGGGCTACTCTTAGAGGTCTCTGGATCCCTTTGGGACAAAACGGCACCTGCCCCAATCTCAGAGGCATCAACCTCAACCTAAAACGTCAGAGAAACATCAGGCTGCCGTAGAACAGGAGCAGAAATGAATCTCTGCTTAAGTTCCTGAAATGCAGAAACTGCCTCGGAGGCCAATTCACCACATCGGAACCCTTTTTGGTCAGATCAGTCAATGGTTTAACAATACCAGAGAAATTACCAATAAATTTACGATAAAAATTGGCATAACCCAAAAATCTCTGAAGAGCCTTCAATGAAGTAGGTTGAACCCAATCACAGATGGCCTGAACCTTGACTGGGTCCATTTCAATAACAGATGGAGACAAAATGAATCCCAGAAATGAGACCTTCTGTATGCCAAAAAGACACTTTGATCCCTTCACATACAGTGCATTCTCTCTCAAAATCTGGAACACAGTCCGAACATGTTTCACATGAGAGTCCCAGTCATTGGAAAAAATCAAGATATCATCCAAATAAACAATCAGAAATTTATCCACAAAATCCCTGAAAATATCATTCATGAAGGATTGGAAGACGGAAGGGGCATTAGTAAGCCCAAAAGGCATCACTAGGTACTCAAAATGCCCCTCTGGGGTATTAAACGCCGTCTTCCATTCATCCCCGTGCTTAATGCGAATAAGGTTAAACACCCCCCTGAGGTCAAGCTTGGTAAACCAACTAGCACTTTTCACTCTGGAAAATAGGTCAGAAATCAAAGGTAACGGATATTGATATTTCACCGTGATCTTATTCAATAGGCGATAATCAATACACGGCCTCAAAGAACCATCCTTTTTGGCCACAAAGAAAAAACCGGTGCCCAAAGGTGAAGAGGATGGTCTGATATGACCCTTCTCCAATGACTCCTTGATATAAGATCGCATAGCATCGTGTTCAGGTACAGATAAATTAAAAAGGCGACCTTTAGGAAATTTACCACCAGGCATTATTTCAAAAGCGCAATCGTAGCTCCTGTGAGGGGGCAAGGATGCAGATTTACTTTCACTAAACACATCAGAAAAATAAGTCAAAAAGTCAGGGATATCCTGAGACTGGGGAGAGGCAGAAAAAACAGGAGTGTCAGTATAAACACATTGGCAGCCCCAACTGGTCACAGACACAGATTTCCAATCCAAAGCAGGATTATGAGACTGTAACCAAGGGAAACCTAGTACAATAATGTCATACAGATTATGCAGCACCAGAAATTTGCAACTCTCCTGATGATCTGGTTCAACCCTCATTATCACCTGAGTAGAAAACTGGGGTTTATTCTCCGCCCAAGGGTAGAATCAATGCCCAGTAGGGGAATAGACTTCCGCAGGGGTATCATGGGAAACCCACAACGTTTGGCAAAGTCAAAATCCATCAGATTAATAGGTGCTCCTGAATCAACAAAAGCCTGAGCAGAAAATGTGGACAGGAGCAAATCAGGGTAACAGTCAACAGAAATTTAGCCTGAACACTACCCAAGACAACTGAGCGTGCAAAACATCTTCCCCGCTTAGGGCAGACAGAGATAGCATGGGAAGCGTCACCACAGTAGAAACATAACCCATTGTGCTTACAAAACTCATGACGCTGAGTCCCACAAGTCACTCCATCACACTGCAAGGGCTCAGGAGCTGGCTCACAAGGCAACACTATCTCATGCATACCTCTGCGCTCACGCAAACGTCTGTCAAATTGAATAGCCAAAGACATAGAATCATTGAGACCAGAGGGAACAGGGAATCCCACCATAACGTCCTTTACTTCTTCTGACAGACCCTTTCGAAAAAGGGCTGCCAAATCATCATCATTCCATTTGGTCAGGACTGCCCACTTTCGAAATTTCTGACAGTACAACTCAGCGTCTTCAAGACCCTGATTTAATGCCAACAAGGTCTTTTCAGCTTGATCAGTGACATTAGGTTCATCGTACAATAACCCCAGAGCCTGAAAAAATACATCAATATCATTCAAAATAGGATCCCCAGGTGTCAGGGAAAAAGCCCAATCCTGAGGGTCGCCGCGAAGCAGGGAGATGACAATTTGAACCTGCTGTGCCGCGTTCCCTGAGGACTTAGGCTTAAGGCAAAAAACAACTTACAGTTATTTTGAAATTCAGAAATTTAGATCGATCCCCCAAAAACAAATCTGGCATGGGGATCCTAGGTTCCACAACTGGCAACCCAGCAAGATAGGTAGCAATACTCCGAACCTCAGTGGCAAGCTGATCCACACGGCCAGACAACTGTGCAAACTCCATTGAGAGAAAAAAAAATTCCTCCTCAACACCCAGAGAAAAAGAGGGAAAAAAAATGCAACAAACAGAGAAAAAAAAATTCTGACTACTCCCTTTTTTCTTTTTCCTTTGTTACTATTTTCCCTTCTGTTGAGTACTATATAATTTCCAGTTTGGCCAGTTATACTGTTATGTTTCGGTAACTGAGGAGAAATAGCAAAAGCGGTAATACACCAGAGAGGCTGGAACCTATTGGATTGCAGTAACCTGAACTAACCACACAACTAGAGATAGCCGTGGAGCGTTCCTACGTTGATCCTAGACGCCTCGTCACAGCCTAAGTGATAACTACACCTAAAGGCAGAAAGATGAAAGCTATCTGCCCCGGAGCAGATCCCCAAAGAAAATAGGAAGCCCCCAAACATGTAATGGTGGTTAGACAAGAAGAAAGCACGGACACAGACAAAAAATAGAATGAGCAAACGCTGGGGCCCAATCTGTCTAGACAGAAAAGTACAGGAAAGAATTCTGACTGCAATCCAACAAAACCCTAACAAAAATACCAACACTTCTGATTACTAAAAAAACCTGAGATCACACGATCTCATCCTCCTAAATCAGATCTCTGGTGTAACAAAACGCTATTCAGCAAATTAAAAGTAAAAGAGCAAAGCAAAAGTGCAGACACAAACGGAGCACAATTGCAGTGCCAGACTCCCAAAAGGGGACAGGCTGCAGTCCACTGCAGGCAGCAAACCAGCAGAGAAAATAAAACAGAGAAAAAAAACAGCAAACACTTATCTGAAGGAGAGCAGGAAACTAGCAGTGCTTCAAACAAGACCAGAAGGAACAGTTGATTACCGGCAAGGCTGCTGGGAACTCAGGCCACTTATATCCTACTATTCAGCGCCAGCTGAAGGCCATTCATTAATCAGTTCATTACCCTCAGCAACCACCGAAGGGAGCCCCAGCTCAGAAGCCGCCTCCAGCATATTCACAACACACCTTGCTATTGAACGTGACTTTAAGCCAGGTTAATAATTGAGAGCTGTCAATTAGACAACTATCAATTATTAATCCTATTGTATGAAATAAAAATAAAACACACACACTTTAATTAAAAATCATTTTAATGAAATAAACACACAGTTTTTGACCATCTTTTATTTTACTGCCATTCCTTGCGAAGCCCTTGTTCACCTGTAATAAAAATAAAATAATATAGCAACATTATTTTTACCTATCCGATGTTCAGTCAGGTCCCCCGATGTAATCCTTCTGAAAGGGTTAATGTTTACTGCAGGGACCGCAGTTAATGCTGACAGCCTCACAGTAAACCCCTGACTGAATCATCTCCTCTCCTGGCTGACAGGAGAGGAAGTGGTTAGCATAATTGATTGCTTCCCACTTTCACTTCAGGTCAGCCAGGGACACCGCACAGCATCAGTGACGTCAGAGGGAATCCCGGCTGACCTGAAGTGAACTGATTAACAAAAATAGGGATCACCTCGAAAAAAAATGGCGTGGGGTCCCCCCTATTTTTGTTAACCAGCCTGATAAAGCAGACTACTTAGGCCTGGTTTTTCAGGCTGTTAAGGAGCAAATATCCATGGACCTTGCAAGCCTGATAATACCAGGCCACAGCAGTCTGCTTATCTTGGCTGGTTAAAAAAATAGGGGATCCCCTCGAAAAAAATGGCGTGGGGATCCCCCTATTTTTGTTAACCAGCCAGATGAAGCAGACTGCTGAGGCCTGGTTTTTCAGGCTGGTAAGCATCCAAAATCCATGAACCTTGCAAGCCTGATAATACCAGGCCACAGCAGTCTGCTTAGCTTGGCTGGTTAACAAAAATAGAGGATCCCCTTGAAAAAAAAATGGCGTGGGGGTCCCCCTATTTTTGTTAACCAGCCAAGAAAAAAGCAGACTGCTGCGGCCTGGTATTGAAAGACTGTCAAGGCCCATGGATTTTGGCCCTCAACAGCCTTAAAATACCAGGCTGCAGCAGCCCCACAATTGTCGCATCCAAAGGTGCGCCATTTGTGGCACTTTACCCGGCACTTCCCACTTGCCCTGTAGTGGTGGCAAGTGGGGTAATAAGGGTTAATGCCACCTTTGATTGAACGGTGACAATAAGCCTGGTTAATAATGGAGAGGCGTCAATAAGACACCGATCCATTATTAATCATAAAGTTTGTAAATTTGTAAAAAAAGACACAGGCAGAAAAAAGTATCTTAATGAAATAAAACACAACACAGTTTTCATTATTTTTATTGCACGCACATCCTGCGACCCCATCGTTCTCCTGTAAAAAAACAAAAATAACAAACCAACACAAATACTCCCTGTCCGACGCAGTCCAAAATCACCAGTGTCCCACGACGAGTCCAGCTCTGCTACATCTGCATGCCAGGCTGAGCCTGACATCCACATAGAGCAGAGCTGCTTACCATAGGTGAATCCCCGGCAGTGACGTCATCGGACTGGTTTACGGCCAGCTGTCGCGAGAGTACAGCTGGCCAAGATTACCCAGTACCCGGCAGCACGTGCAGTTATCGCGAGATGCTGCAAGTGACCGCCAGGGAGAGGGTAATGGCCGGCCTGGATGGATGGATGGACGTGACCGCCAGGGATCTTCTGCCGGGTAAGTGCTGCTGACATCTGACAGACCCGACCGACACTGACAGTGACACTTTCGGGAAGTTCCTGTGTCATGTACTTCGTTCTGTGACACAGGAACTCCCCATAGACTTTAGAGGAAAACTCAGATTCCGGTATCCGATATGAAAAAAATATCGGATCTCAGAATCGGAATTCCGATACAGCGAATATCGGCCGATACCCGATATTTGCAGTATCGGAATGCTCAACATTAATAATGAGAAATTGCTATTCAACTTTTAAACTTTTCTAACTTCTTAACAAAAAAAATAAAAGGGGCAGAAGCCAGCGCTGCCTATGGTCAGAATGCAATACATAAAGTGCATATGCACATATTGGTTTCTAACTGTATTTAAAAATGAGACATTTGGCAAATAATTGATCAATTCTTTGAGCCACCCCGCCACGACAAGGCATTCTCATATGGGGCAGTCCTACTCTGCGTTTTTTATATTCGCTGTGCCATTACGGCCTCCTAAATGTATTAAAAGCAAGACTGCAAAAAACTGCAAAAGTACCTGAAGCATTGCTGAATCACTCCCATGGTGCCAGTAAGGCAAGCACAGGTAAAAGCCGACCAGGTCCGGAGATGGACATTTCAGATCTGACTTGCACACTGTGCTAAAATGTGGTAATCTTTTTCTGCAATTTCTCCGACAGTAGCTCTTCTGTGGAAATGAACCAAACAGACTAACCTTTACTTTCCACGTTCATCAATGAGACTTAAACTCCCATATCTCTTTTGCTATTTTACATTGTGGGTAAATTTATTTTTATTAGAGTGTAACATTTTTAGCAAAGATTGGCATAAGACTGTGATGTTAGTCATGCATAAACATACCTACTTGACTTATTACAGTCAATCTTAGGCCTCAATCATATGTAATTCTTTTCTCACCAAGTTATCTATTTTCATGATCTATTCCTAATGTGAAGTACCTTATCCTATTTTCCAGATATGTGAATGTACAGGCTGCTCTTAGCAAGTGTCAAAGAACCAAGGCTCCAATTTATTATATGTGTTTTCTAAGCCACTTTTCTGTTTTGTGGGATTTGTTGCCATTTTTTGTCTTTGATCTGTTCTATGAATTTTATCAGCAAAACTGATATTTAAAAAATGGTGCAAAAATTGTGTCTAAATGATTGGCATACATAAAATCATTCCGAGAGGGGATTGGACTACACTTTCGCCAAATTTTGCAAATTTTTGAAAAGTCGCATTTGATGAACCAGGTGAAATAATCTTCTGAAAAAGTCACACTGATGTGAAAATCAGCAAACTAAACACCAAAGGACAGCATTAATAAATGCGCAAGTAGGGATGTGCGATATTGCCCGATATCGTATCGGAATTCCGATTTCCGATATTGGAAAAATATCAGATATCGGAATTTACGATTTCCGATATCAATGCAAGTCAATGGGAGGAAAAAATAGGAATTACAAAATGACCACTACAGTGCTATATAATGGATAAACTGGAGGGGAAACACCTCAGGATAATGGGGAAGGAGTTTGCAGAGGCAGAGGAGTAAAAAAATAGCTAGAAAAATGCACAGAGCGAAAGCTGTAGCAGGAAAACTGGTCATCATCTTCTTAACAGCGGTGTTTTTTCTTTGGGTTAGGATTAGTTGGGTAGGGTTAGGGTTTATGGTTAGTAGGGTTAGGGTTAGGGGTTAGGGTTAGTTGGGGTTATGGTTAGGGGTTAGGGTTAGTAGGGTTAGGGTAAGGGTTAGGGGTTAGAGTTAGTGGTTAGGGTTGGTTAGGGTTAGGGTTAGTGGTAAGGGTTAGGGGTTAGGGATAGTTATTTTACATTATTAAATTAAAACTGCCTGTGGTGGTGTCAATATGCCCTTTGACTGACATGTGTCCGTGTTCAGCTCACCTTGCTTTGCAGGGAGTTTCCAGGAGCACCACGTGGAGGAACGGATACACTCCCTTTAAACAATGCTTAGTCTTCTTCTGCTGATTATATTCCTGTTATTCGGTAATTCTGCATCTTGATATTCTGCTTTTGGTTCATGTACATCTTCTACTGCTTCCTAAACCTCCATCTATGGTTATTCTGCTATTGGCTGGTCGCAGAATGTCCCAAACCCTGAGGAAATACGCAGAAGTAACAGTAGGCACAGGAACTTAAGAAAACCAGCTGGTGAGTCTGGAACCCGTATAGGCAGCAGAAATCAGCATAAGAGCCAATGGAACTAACGGGCACCAGCTGATGTTACCGGAGCCCGTTAACTAAGCAGGAGGTACCTGTGCCAGAATGCACTACCAAGGACCAGCAGACGTTACTGGAACTCGGATACCACAAAGGAGGGACCTAAGCCATTGACTCTACTGAGAACCAGCTGACGTTACTGGAACCCAGATAAGCAGCAGAAAATAAAAGTGCCAGTGGCTGTACTGGGCAACAGTTGACATTACTGTAGCCTGGATACCACAATGTAGTAGTGACAGTTCAAGAGCAAAAAGACAGGAGTCCGGGACATCTCCATCTGTCTTCCTGTCTTGGGTCTTCTGCATCTGTCTTCCTGTCTTGGGTCTTCTGCATCTGTCTTCCTGTCTTGGGTCTTCTGCATCTGTCTTCTTGACTTGGGTCTTCTACTGTATTAATGTCTTCTCAGCAGAAGGTGCAAGAGCCGCATTTGCCCCCGCTACATGGACACAGTCTTCTTTACTCTGCAGTCGCAGCAGGGGAGCCGGGCCTACTGGCACTGTCGAGACCAGCCTTGAGCGCCAGGTCCCGGAGTCCATGTAGGGGGCTCCTACACTGCCGACACCACGGATAACAGCAAACTGAGCCGGAATGATGTACGGCGGGGGCGAGGAACAGTGCGGTGGACACAACCGTGTAGCGGCAAGCGTTGTCAAACACGGTTTGGAGCAGGAGGTACCCATGCCCTTGTGCACTCCCGAGAACTAGCTGGCGATGCTGGAACTCGGTTACCCCGCGGGGAAGGCACCTGTGACTGCACTTCACTGCCACGAAACAGCCAGCGTGGCTGGATTCCGCCTCTTGTGCTTCTGCATTTAGGTGTTTGGCATCTGTCGTCCTTTTTTTCCACTTTGGTCTAACGAGGTACAGCTGGCGGTACTGTTACCCAGAAACACAGCATGCTGTGAAAGTGGCAGTCATGGAAATGGGCACTAGCTGGCGGTACTAGAGCCCATGGAAAACAGTATGAGGTGAAAATGTCAGTCACAGAACCAGGTGCTAGATGTTGTTAGTAGAGGCCAGTGCACGGGCATAACAGATGACGCTGTGTGCAACAGGCACATGACAGAGCATGCATACTGCTACCAACCATGCATGTAACCTGTGTACTCTGGCCCAGGGCAGCAAAAGTCACCAGAAATCCACTGCATTGCAGCGATAGTCTGTATGTTGTAGTACTCAGCTGCACTAGACGGTTCAGAAATCACACTGACACCAGGACAAGCCAGGTACCTCCCAAAGGCATACTGGCTAAGCTCGGGCCACGTATCCAACTTGGAGACCCCAAACTTAAAGGGGGCAGATCCATTCTGAAGCACACTGACAGGAGTGAAGAGTATTGTGCCACCATGTCACGGTAACATTACCTCCTAGTGCATTGCACTGTCTGTGCTGAAGGTGCCCGAACTGTTTGCAGGTTCAGAAACCATTGGAACAGGTTGAACTTGTCAGTAGCAGATGTACTGCTTCTGCTACCGGCTTCTGAACGGATTCCGCTGGGCCCAGCACGCCCATCTGGCCCCCCTACCACAGCCCATCCAATCTAGCACCTGCCCCCCCTACCAGCAGCCCATCCAGTCTAGCATCTGACTTCCCTACCAGCAGCCCATCCAGTCTAGCATCTGGCCCCCTACCAGCAGCCCATCCAGTCTAGCATCTGCCCCCCTACCAGCAGCCCATCCAGTTTAGCATCTGGCCCCCTACCAGAAGCCCATCCAGTCGAGCATCTGGACTCCCTACCAGTAGCCCATCCAGTCTCGCATCTGGACTCCCTAAAAGCAGCCCATCCAGTCTAGCACCTGGCCCCCTACCTGCAGCCCATCCAGTCTAGCACCTGGCCCCCCTACCAGCAGCCCATCCTGTCTAGCATCTAGTTCCCCTACCAGCAGCCCATCCAGTCTAGCATCTGGACCCCCCCTACCAAAAGCCCATCCATTCAAGCACCTGGCCCCCCTACCAGCAGCCCATCCAGTCTAGCATCTGACCTCCCTACCAGCAGCCCATCCAGTCTAGCAACTGACTCCCTATCAGCAGCCCATCCAGTCTAGCACCTGGCCCATATACCAGCAGCCCATCCAGTTAGCACCTGGCCCCCTACCAGCAGCCCATCCAGTCTAGCATCTGGCCCCTACCAACAGCCCATCCAGTCTAGCATCTGGCCCCTACCACAGCCCATCCATTCTAGGTGACAGATGCTAGACTGGATGGGCTGCTGGTAGAGGGGCCAGATGCTAGACTGATGGCTGCTCATAGGGGCTAGATGCTGACTGGATGGGCTGCTGGTAGGGGGCCAGGTGCTAGACTGGATGGCTGCTGTAGGGAGTCCAGATGCTAGACTGGATGGGCTGCTGTTAGGGAGTTCAGATGCTAGACTGGATGGGCTGCTGTTAGGGGAACCAGGTGCTAGACTGGATGGGCTGCTTGTATGGAGTCCAGATGCTAGACTGGATGGGCTACTGGTAGGGAGTCCAGATGCTCGACTGGATGGGCTGCTGTTAGGGGACCAAGTGCTAGACTGATGGGCTGCTGGTAGTGAGTCCAGATGCTAGAAAGGATGGGCTGCTAGTACGGGGCCAGATGCTAATCTGGATGGGCTGCTGGTAGGGGGCCAGATGCTAGACACTTGGGCTGCTGGTAGGGGGCCAGATGCTAGACTGGATGGGCTGCTGGTAGGGGAGTCAGATGCTAGACTGGATGGGCTGCTGTAGGGGGGCCAGGTGCTAGACTGGATGGGCTGCTGGTAGGGAGGCCAGGTGCTAGACTGGATGGGCTGCTGGTAGGGGGGGACAGGTGCTAGACTGGATGGGCTGTTGGTAGGGGGGCCAGATGCTAGACTGGATGGGCTGCTGGTAGGAGGGCCAGATGCTAACTGGATGGGCTGCTGTTAGGAGGCCTGATGCTAGACTGGATGGGCTGCTGGTAGAGGGGCCAGAAACTAACTGGATGGGCTGCTGTTGGGGGGCCAGATGCTAGACTGCATGGGCTGCTGGTTAGGGGGGCCAGATGCTAGACTGGATGGGCTGCTGGTAGGGGAGTCAGATGCTAGACTGGATGGGCTGCTGGTAGGGGGACCAGGTGCTAGACTGGATGGGCTGCTGGTAGGGGGCCAGGTATTAGACTGTATGGGCTGCTGGTAGGGGGCCAGATGCTAGACTGATGGGCTGCTGGTGGGGGGGCCAGATGCTAGACTGGATGGGCTGCTGATGAGGGGGGCCAGATGCTAGACTGGATGGGCTGCTGGTAGGGAGTCCAGATGCTAGACTGGATGGGCTGCTGGTAGGGGGGGACAGGTGCTAGACTGGATGGGCTGCTGGTAGGGGGCCAGATGCTAGACTGGATGGGCTGCTGGTAGAGGGGCCAGGTGCTAACTGGATGTGCTGCTGGTAGGGGGCCAGGTGCTAGACTGGATGGGCTGCTGGTAGGGGGCCAGGTGCAGACTGGATGGGCTGCTGTAAGGGGGACAGGTGCTTGACTGGATGGGCTGCTGGTAGGGGGCCAGATGCTTGACTGGATGGGCTGCTGGTAGGGGGCCAGATGCTATACTGGATGGGCTGCTGTTAGGGAGGCCTGATGCTAGACTGGATGGGCTGCTGGTAGAGGGGCCAGATCTAGACTGGATGGGCTGCTGTAGGGGGCCAGATGCTAGACTGGATGGGCTGCTGGTAGGGGGGCAGATGCTAGACTGGATGGGCTGCTGGTAGGGGGCAGATGCTAGACTGGATGGGCTGCTGGTAGGAGGGCCAGTGCTATACTGGATGGGCTGCTGGTAGGGGGCCATGTGCTAGACTGGATGGGCTGCTGGTAGAGGGGCCAGAACTAGACTGGATGGGCTGCTGTAGGGGGGGCCAGATGCTAGACTGATGGGCTGCTGGTTAGGGGGGCCAGATGCTAGACTGGATGGGCTGCTGGTAGGGAGTCAGATGCTAGACTGGATGGGCTGCTGGTAGGGGGCCAGGTGCTAGACTGGATGGGCTGCTGGTAGGGGGGGCCAGGATGCTAGACTGATGGGCTGCTGGTAGGGGCCAGATGCTAGACTGGATGGGCTGCTGGTAGGGGGGCCAGTGCTAGACTGGATGGGCTGCTGGTAGGGGGGCCAGGTGCTAGACTGGATGGGCTGCTGGTAGGGGCCAGATGCTAGACTGGATGGGCTGCTGTAGGGGGGCAGGTGCTTGACTGGATGGGCTGCTGGTAGGGGGCCAGATGCTAGACTGGATGGGCTGCTGGTAGGGGGCCAGATGCTAGACTGGATGGCTGCTGGTAGGGGGCCAGGTGCTAGACTGGATGGGCTGCTGGTAGGGGGCCAGGTGCTAGACTGGATGGGCTGCTGTAGGGGGACAGGTGCTAGACTGGATGGGCTGCTGGTAGGGGGGCCAGATGCTAGACTGGATGGGCTGCTGGTAGGGGGGCCAGATGCTATACTGGATGGGCTGCTGTTAGGAGGCCTGATGCTAGACTGAATGGGCTGCTGGTAGAGGGGCCAGATGCTAGACTGGATGGGCTGCTGGTAGGGGGCCAGTGCTAGACTGGATGGGCTGCTGTGGTGGGGAGTGCTAGACTGATGGGCTGCTGTAGGGGGCCAGATGCTAGACTGGATGGGCTGCTGGTAGGGGAGTCAGATGCTAGACTGGATGGGCTGCTGTAGGGGGACCGAGTGCTAGACTGGATGGGCTGCTGGTAGGGGGGCCAGGTATAGACTGTATGGGCTGCTGGTAGGGGGCCAGATGCTAGACTGATGGGCTGCTGGTGGGGGGCCAGATGCTAGACTGGATGGGCTGCTGGTAGGGGAGTCAGATGCTAGACTGGATGGGCTGCTGGTAGGGGGACCAGGTGCTAGACTGGATGGGCTGCTGGTAGGGGGGGCCAGGTATTAGACTGTATGGGCTGCTGGTAGGGGGCCAGATGCTAGACTGGATGGGCTGCTGGTAGGGGGGCCAGATGCTAGACTGGATGGGCTGCTGATAGGGGGCCAGATGCTAGACTGGATGGGCTGCTGGTAGGGAGTCCAGATGCTAGACTGGATGGGCTGCTGGTAGGGGGGGCAGGTGCTAGACTGATGGGCTGCTGGTAGGGGGCCAGATGCTAGACTGGATGGGCTGCTGGTAGGGGGCCAGATGCTATACTGGATGGGCTGCTGTTAGGGAGGCCTGATGCTAGACTGGATGGGCTGCTGGTAGGGGCCAGAAACTAGACTGGATGGGCTGCTGTTGGGGGGGCCAGATGCTAGACTGCATGGGCTGCTGGTTAGGGGGGCCAGATGCTAGACTGGATGGGCTGCTGGTAGGGGGTCAGATGCTAGACTGGATGGGCTGCTGTAGGGGGACCAGTGCTAGACTGGATGGGCTGCTGGTAGGGGGCCAGTAATTAGACTGTATGGGCTGCTGGTAGGGGGGCCAGATGCTAGACTGATGGGCTGCTGGTAGGGGGGCCAGATGCTAGACTGGATGGGCTGCTGATAGGGGGCCAGATGCTAGACTGGATGGGCTGCTGGTAGGGAGTCCAGATGCTAGACTGGATGGGCTGCTGGTAGGGGGGGCAGGTCTAGACTGGATGGGCTGCTGGTAGGGGCCAGATGCTAGACTGGATGGGCTGCTGGTAGAGGGGCCAGGTGCTAGACTGGATGTGCTGCTGGTAGGGGGGCCAGGTGCTAGACTGGATGGGCTGCTGGTAGGGGGGCCAGGTGCTAGACTGGATGGGCTGCTGTAAGGGGGGACAGGTGCTTGACTGGATGGGCTGCTGGTAGGGGGCCAGATGCTTGACTGGATGGGCTGCTGGTAGGGGGGCCAGATGCTATACTGGATGGGCTGCTGTTAGGGAGGCCTGATGCTAGACTGAATGGGCTGCTGGTAGAGGGGCCAGGTGCTAGACTGGATGGGCTGCTGGTAGGGAGGCCAGGTGCTAGACTGGATGGGCTGCTGGTAGGTGGGGACAGGTGCTAGATGGATGGGCTGCTGGTAGGGGGGCCAGATGCTAGACTGGATGGGCTGCTGGTAGGAGGGCCAGATGCTATACTGGATGGGCTGCTGTTAGGGAGGCCTGATGCTAGACTGGATGGGCTGCTGGTAGAGGGGCCAGAAACTAGACTGGATGGGCTGCTGTTGGGGGGGCCAGATGCTAGACTGCATGGGCTGCTGGTTAGGGGGGCCAGATGCTAGACTGGATGGGCTGCTGGTAGGGGAGTCAGATGCTAGACTGGATGGGCTGCTGGTAGGGGGACCAGGTGCTAGACTGGATGGGCTGCTGGTAGGGGGGCCAGGTATTAGACTGTATGGGCTGCTGGTAGGGGGCCAGATGCTAGACTGGATGGGCTGCTGGTAGGGGGGCCAGATGCTAGACTGGATGGGCTGCTGATAGGGGGGCCAGATGCTAGACTGGATGGGCTGCTGGTAGGGAGTCCAGATGCTAGACTGGATGGGCTGCTGGTAGGGGGGGACAGGTGCTAGACTGGATGGGCTGCTGGTAGGGGGCCAGATGCTAGACTGGATGGGCTGCTGGTAGGGGGGCCAGGTGCTAGACTGGATGTGCTGCTGGTAGGGGGGCCAGGTGCTAGAACTGGATGGGCTGCTGGTAGGGGGGCCAGGTGCTAGACTGGATGGGCTGCTGTAAGGGGGACAGGTGCTTGACTGGATGGGCTGCTGGTAGGGGGGCCAGATGCTTGACTTGATGGGCTGCTGGTAGGGGGGCCAGATGCTATACTGGATGGGCTGCTGTTAGGGAGGCCTGATGCTAGACTGAATGGGCTGCTGGTAGAGGGGCCAGAAGCTAGACTGGATGGGCTGCTGTTGGGGGGGCCAGATGCTAGACTGCATGGGCTGCTGGTAGGGGGGCCAGATGCTAGACTGGATGGGCTGCTGGTAGGGTAGTCAGATGCTAGACTGGATGGGCTGCTGGTAGGGGGGCCAGGTGCTAAACTGGATGGGCTGCTGGTAGGGGGGCCAGGTGCTAGACTGTATGGGCTGCTGGTAGGGGGCCAGATGCTAGACTGGATGGGCTGCTGGTAGGGGTGCCAGATGCTAGACTGGATGGGATGCTGATAAGGGGGCCAGATGCTAGACTGGATGGGCTGCTGGTAGAGGGGCCAGGTGCTAGACTGGTTGGGCTGCTGGTAGGGGGGCCAGGTGCTAGACTGGATGGGCTGCTGGTAGGGGGCCAGAAGCTAGACTGGATGGGCTGCTGGTAGGGGGCCAGGTGCTAGACTGGATGGGCTGCTGATAGGGGGGCCAGATTCTAGACTGGATGGGCTGCTTGTAGGGGGGCCAGATGCTAGACTGGATGGGCTGCTGGTAGGGATGCCTGATGCTAGATTGGATTGGCTGTTGGTAGGGGGGCCAGGTGCTAGACTGGATGGGCTGCTGGTAGGGGCGCCAGATGCTATACTGGATGGGCTGCTGTAAGGGAGGCCTGATGCTAGACTGGATGGGCTGCTGGTAGAGGGGCCAGAAGCTAGACTGGATGGGCTGCTGTTGGGGGGGCCCTTCGTTCTAGCATCTGCCCCCTACCAGCAGATCATCCAGTCTAGCATCTGTGTAGCCCTGGTGTGAAGGCACACGCAGTACCCTGGAGGATGTGTGGAGAGATAGCAGTTCAATGCTCAATAAACATTCACTCCACCACACACTTAGACACACCCACAGATATATATAGTCTAGTCACATGCATTCGTGGGCATTCAGTCAGTGACTCTGAGGAGTCAGTTTCCTGTCTTCGGACAGAGGAGTCTAGCCTGGACCTGGAGGGAGGAAGGAGCAGAGTCTAGCGCGGGTGGCTCAGGACTGAGTCATCTCACCTGTGTGCAGTTCAGTAAGTGGAGGCCAGTAAAGGTGAGCCAGATCACCTCAGCCTGGTCAGAGCTGTGCCCCACTGGCAGACAGACTGAGACATCTATTGAGAAGGAAGAGGGAGTTGCAGATACTTCAGTCTCCTGTCCCAAGGACAGTGAAGGTTCAGAGACGTGCTCCTGCCTAGAGGAATACTGGGATTCTGTCAACAAGCTCTGGAAAGAAGTAAGAAAGGGATTGACCTATATAACCTGAGGAAGTGTGGAGTGCTTATGCTAAAAGCGCGGACAAGGCGAAGGGCACAGTGGAAGGAATTCAGAGTGCTTTAGGATTGGAGAAGGCCTGCACATTGTCACCGGTCACTGGGGACCGAAGTGTCACTATAGCTTCACGCATAGTGGTAGAAGAACCAGAGGCTTACTGGACCTTAGGTAACAGAAAGCAGCCCTTGGAGTGTCGGTACGTAACTGGGGTCAGGGGGAGTGAGAACCTTGAGTCTCTGCAGGACAAGAGTAGGAACTCAGCTCTCTCATAGGAAGGCTCCGACCACTAAACTGACCGGGCAGTACAGCTTTGAGATAGCTGGAGTTTCAGGAGTGAACTACGCTTCATGCTGGTTGGACTCACCATTTTGAAAGTAAAGGAAGCCCCTAACTTGTTCAGCTGCTACCTCGAAACACATCCTCCATTGGATCAGCCTCCCTGGGACCTGCCTGAACAACTTGAAGTAAAAGGTATGGAAAGACGCTGATGTGTGAGACTGTGTTATTCAATTGCACCCCTGCACAACCCCACCATAACTATCGACCTGAGGGAAGAGTCCCACCTGTAGGGGACCTGACATCTAGCTGCCTCACCATCCCCTCAGAGATCTACAGCAGCGCTGGTACAAATTACCAGAGAACTACAGGTGGCGTCACGAACTGTATATATAGCTATCCCTGTAAATATTCCCCCCCAACATACGCCTGACCGCCAGGGCCACAGACCGAGCCACCGCTACCTGTGACAACCCCATAGACTTCCATGGGCTCGGCTCTGAGTACCCCATTGCCCTGGTAACCCACAATTGTGGTGCGTGGTCGAGACAAAAACTTGGCGTCACGAACAGGATACGAAACTCGCAAAATTGCGAGCCCTGTGTGCCTATGGAGTTGTTTTTGTGAAAAAGGACTGTTTGCACTTTTGGCGCCAAAAATCGCCATCTTTGTCGCCATATTCGCGCCCTCAGGCGCTGGAGAAGAAGGTGGGCGTGCCTTCGTGGGCGTGTACCCCCCTGTGGCGCGAAGAAAATGCCTGCCCTCTCAAAGTGCTATTACAATATGCGATCCTGCCCTACAGCAAAGGAGGTCCGCCTCCTCTTCACCTTCCCTGCGAAGAGGAGGAGACGCAAACCCCGCCTCCACGGAAGAGACGGGACTGTTCTGAGAGAAGATGAAAGAGTCTTCTGGAACATGATGGAGGCAGGACGTGTGCAGCCGAGCAGGGAAGCGGAGGAAGGCAGGCCCCGTTCCCCAGCCAAGCTGCCACCAGAACCGGAACCATCCGTGGTCCTGCACCTGCAGCAAGCATTGCTGGAAATTAAAGAGGAGAATGCACGACTGAAAAAGATGGTCCAGCACCAACCTGGATTGGAGGAGATCGAGAGACGCCGACGTAACCTGATGCAGTGGCGACTGTGGAACGCGGTGTCCTCTCCCCTCGAAGACCCCCCACGATTGGAATTGCCGAAAATTCTGCTGCCCAAGGCTAAGGAGCAACCGGAGGCTACCCCCAAAAGGACCGATCCTGATCCCACCGAGGAAGCGGTGGAGGCGAAGGAGGTTGAGGAGGTACCGCCAGTTCCGGAACGCCCGCCCGGCCAGGAGGCCGCAGCAGATGATCGATCCCCGGCAGGGACACCGGAGGGGTCCTGTCCGTCATTACCAGACGTGGACTGGGACGAGATGGCGCGCCTGGATGACGTCGCCTACGCCGCCCAGTGGGAACGTGAGTGGCAGCGTCGCGAAGAGGAACAGCGACGCCGGCAGAAGGAAGAACGGGAAGCGCAGCGGAACCGGCAGCGGCAGTACGAGCAGCTGATCGCAGACAAGGAAAGTGTCCGCCGGGAAAAAGGTACTCTGAGGGAACCGCGGCGGCAGGGTAGTGTGACAGAGTTCCAGCTCCGGAAGGGCTGGGGCTTCATAAGAGAACCGGGACTGTACCCAGGGGTATTTGTGAGCAGACGCGACGTAGAGTCCCACCTACCACAAGGTCATCCCGGGAGGGACCTGGTTAATGGAGATATTGTCAATTATACACGGCACTGGGGTATGAAGGGATGGTATGCCCTTAATGTCACAATCGTCCGTGACCCCGTCCCTGACGAAGGTAACGTCACCATTGCCAGCGCATCCCAGTCACAATCTCCCGCTGCATCTGACCGTGCCCCGGCGACGCCCCCTGCAGGCTCCTCGCAAATGGAAGCACCGCCTGTATACTCTTCACTACCTTCTCCTACTACATCGCAATCTGCGACCCATTCCACATCGCAATCAGCAGTTTACACGACGACGCGCACGGCGACTATTTCTGCATCACGAGAGCAAGTGGCCATTACAGTAACGCAAACAGCGTCTCATAAAGCGAAAGCACCCGTTGCGCCCCTAGAGGTTCGTACAAGGACTGTAGCGACCCAAACTCTGATAGCAGGTCACGACTTGTTGGTCATGGGATCTAAGGATCATTGTATTGTTCCAGCCCCTGGGATGGAAAGTATATTGGAAGCCTGCAAGAAAATGTGAAGAACGGTAGGACCCAGACAGGGTTTACCGCATCTGAGAAGATGTATATAAGTTTTTATAAAAGTGAAAATAGTTTGCACCGTTGATATGAATATATAATGTTACATATTTTGCCAAAAATAGAATGCCCGGCTGGGTAAAGAGGTAAAGAGTTTTTGCACTTTATTGTGATGTATATAAATATGTGTCTTTTTCCTTATTGTGTCTTATAATGGACTCAGAGGCTGAGGACTGAGCCAGCCCAAAAACTGTATCCTGTATATAGTTGCACTTGTGCATTATCTTGGTTTTACATGAAACCACCTTAACTACCTCTGAATACAAAACCCGTGTGGTGTGGCACTGAGTGAGGTCTGCATTCATATGTCCTGCAGCCCACCCAGGACCCACGTTGAAGGTTTGGTGCGGGTCCTTCACAAGAATACTGTGTATTTATTGAATGTTTTGATGCCTTAATACTTTTTGTATTTTTCTATATTTAATGTTTTATCGCAACGTTCAAGAAATCCTTACCTCCCGGATGGGACGAGTTAATGTTTATTGTTAATGCATAAACAAAATTTCTGTCTTTTTGTATTTCACAGCCCGGGAGTGCTGTCTTTTACCATGGGGGAATGTGTAGCCCTGGTGTGAAGGCACACGCAGTACCCTGGAGGATGTGTGGAGAGATAGCAGTTCAATGCTCAATAAACATTCACTCCACCACACACTTAGACACACCCACAGATATATATAGACTAGTCACATGCATTCGTGGGCATTCAGTCAGTGACTCTGAGGAGTCAGTTTCCTGTCTTCGGACAGAGGAGTCTAGCCTGGACCTGGAGGGAGGAAGGAGCAGAGTCCAGCGCGGGTGGCTCAGGACTGAGTCATCTCACCTGTGTGCAGTTCAGTAAGTGGAGGCCAGTAAAGGTGAGCCAGATCACCTCAGCCTGGTCAGAGCTGTGCCCCACTGGCAGACAGACTGAGACATCTATTGAGAAGGAAGAGGGAGTTGCAGATACTTCAGTCTCCTGTCCCAAGGACAGTGAAGGTTCAGAGACGTGCTCCTGCCTAGAGGAATACTGGGATTCTGTCAACAAGCTCTGGAAAGAAGTAAGAAAGGGATTGACCTATATAACCTGAGGAAGTGTGGAGTGCTTATGCTAAAAGCGCGGACAAGGCGAAGGGCACAGTGGAAGGAATTCAGAGTGCTTTAGGATTGGAGAAGTCCTGCACATTGTCACCGGTCACTGGGGACCGAAGTGTCACTATAGCTTCACGCATAGTGGTAGAAGAACCAGAGGCTTACTGGACCTTAGGTAACAGAAAGCAGCCCTTGGAGTGTCGGTACGTAACTGGGGTCAGGGGGAGTGAGAACCTTGAGTCTCTGCAGGACAAGAGTAGGAACTCAGCTCTCTCATAGGAAGGCTCCGACCACTAAACTGACCGGGCAGTACAGCTTTGAGATAACTGGAGTTTCAGGAGTGAACTACGCTTCATGCTGGTTGGACTCACCATTTTGAAAGTAAAGGAGGCCCCTAACTTGTTCAGCTGCTACCTCGAAACACATCCTCCATTGGATCAGCCTCCCTGGGACCTGCCTGAACAACTTGAAGTAAAAGGTACCCCCCTTTGTAAAAACCCCCCATTTAGCCCTTCCCAAAAGGGGCCCCCATCCCCCTTGTGACCCCATTCCCTAAAAACCCCCCCCAATTTTCCAGTTAGCCATCTGCTCCCCTCCCGCAGCCCATCCGGTCTAGAATTGGCCCCCCCAGAAAAACCCCCCCCCACCCTCCCAAAAGGGGGCCCCCCAAAAACCGGGGGGGCCCCCCAAAAACCTATTAAAAACCCAGTCTGTTGGGGGGAACTTTTTGGGCCCTTTTTTAAAAAGGAGTGGGGGGGTTTAAAACGGAAAATTGGGCTGCTTAGGGAGGGGGGAACCCAAAAAGGGTTTTTTGGTGTTAAAAAGGGGGGCCGGGTGCTAGTGGTGGGTGCGGGGTGGGGGGGGCAATCCTAAAGGGAAATGGGTCCTTTTGGGGGGGGCCCCTTCGCTAATCGCCCCCTCCCGGGGGGAAAAAAAAAAAGGGGGAAGCATCGGCTCCAAAAAAACCGGGGCAGAAAAAAAAAGGGCAAAAACTAAAAAACCCCAAAACACCCAAAAAACCCCCCCAAAAGGAAAGCACTGGCCCCCCTACCACCCCCCAAATCAAATTTTAACACGGGCCCCCCTTTACGGGAGCCCCCCCCCTTGGGGCCCCCCCGGGCCCCCCAAAATATTCCCCAGCCCATGCCCCCCTTAACTTTTGGCCCTTTTAAAAAACAGCCCATCCATTTGCATCTGCCCCCCCCCAAAAACCCCCCCCAAAACCGTCTAGCAGGGGGCCCCCCCAAACCACCCCAAAACCCCAGTCAACCCCCGGGGCCCCCCCAGCAGCCCATCCAGTCAAAAAAATCTCCCCCCTACCAGCCCCCCCCCCATTCTAGCAGGGCCCCCCAAAAACCCCAGCAGCCCATCCAGTCTAGCACCTGTCCCCCCTACCAGCACCCACCCCGTCTAGAACCTGTCCCCCCTACCAGCCCCATCCGTCTAGTTTTTGGGGCCCCCCTACCAGCCCCCTTTTCCGTCTAGCAGGGGGCCCCCCAAACCAGAACCCCCTTCCAGTCTAGCATTTTCCCCCCCCCCCAGCAGCCCATCCACCCTTGCGGGGGGCCCCCCTTTTACGCACCCATCCACCCTAGCACCTGCCCCCCCTAAAACAGCCCTTCCAGTCTAAAAATCTGGCCCCCCCCCCACCCAGCCCATCCATTTTCTTTCCCCCCTTACCAGCACCCTTTTTCCCAGTCTATTTTTGGGGCCCCCCCAACCACCCCATCCCCCCCTTGCATCCCCCCCCCTACCAGCGCCCATCCAGAAAAAAAAACTGCCCCCCTACCAACCCCCATCCAGCCTAGCTTTTCCCCCCCTACCAGCAGCCCATCCATTTCTAGACTGGCCCCCCACCAGCAGCCCTTCAGTCTATTTTTTGGGCCCCCCAAAGTTTTAAAGGGGGGCCCCCTTGGGGGGGAAAAAATTTTCTGGGACCCCCCCCCTTTTTAAAAAGGGGGCCCATTTAAAATTTGGGGGGATCGGGGAAACCCCCCAACCCCCAGCTAAGGGGCCCCTTGGGGGGAGCCCAATCTCCCCCGGGGGCCCCCTTTTTGGGGGGGGCCCCCAGTTTTTGACGGGACCCCCAAAGGGGGGGGGCCCCAGTCTGGGATTGGGGGGCCCCTTACCAGCAGATTGGTTGGCTCTGGTGGGGGGGAAACCCCAAGTCTGGTTTCCCCCCTTTGGGGGGCCCCCTTCTTGGGGGGATCTGCGGGGGGGGGGCAGATCCTTTTTGGGGGGAAATCTAAAAAGGGAGTCCAGTCTAGTTTGGGGGCCCCTTTGGGGGGGGGCCCCCAATCCAGCTTTTTTGGGCCCCTAAAGGGCCTTTTCCAGCCGGGGGCTCGGGTTTGGGGGGCATATTGCTAGATTGGGGGGCCCCTTGGGGGGCCCCCCAACCCAACGGGATTCCCTTTTGGGGGGGGCCCCCATTTCTAGATTTGGGGGGCCCCCCCCCTTTCCCCCGGGGAA
This sequence comes from Oophaga sylvatica, assembly GCA_033576555.1. Taxonomy (NCBI): domain Eukaryota; kingdom Metazoa; phylum Chordata; class Amphibia; order Anura; family Dendrobatidae; genus Oophaga; species Oophaga sylvatica. The sequence continues at coordinate 317,424,934 of JARQOD010000006.1, forward strand.
AAAGGTGCTAGACTGGTCCCCCCTCCTTAGTTTGGGCCCCCAACCCCCCCATGGGCTGTTTGGGTTTACCAAAATTTTAAAACGGGAGGGGCCCCCTTTTGGTTGGGGGGTTAAACCCCAATTTGGATCTGCTTTAGGGGGGCAGTTTTTAGTTTGGGAAAACCCCCTTTTGTTGGGGTTTGGAAAAGGGGTTCTAGCTGGGGGCCCCCTGCGGGGTACCAGTCTAGACTGCGTCCTCGGGGGGTTTTCTAAATTTCCCCCCCTTGATATTTAGGGGGGGGTTTAAAGACCCATCCATCTAGAGGGGGCCCCCCCCATACCAAAGCCCATCCCCCCCAAGCAGGGGGCCCCCCCCAAACCAGCAGCCCATCCATCTAGACCTCCCCCCTCCAGCACCCATCCAGTCAAAAAAATTTGGGGCCCCCCCTACCAGCCCCAAAACCCATTTTGGGGGGCCCCCCTTAAAAGGGCAGCCCATCCAGTCTAGCATTGACTCCCTACCACCCCCCTTTTTCCGGGGTCTAGCTTTCTGCCCAAAAACCGAAGCCCATTTTTTTCTAGCATCGGCCCCCCCTACAAGCACCCCCATCCATCTACCCCCCCGGGCCCCCCCCAAACCATTTCCCATGGGGGCCCTTGAAACCTGGCCCCCCGGGGGCCCCCCCCAAAATCCATTTTGCATAAAAACCCCCCCCCAGCAGCCATCCATTTTTTTTTGGGGCCCCTACCGGCACCCCCATCCAGTCGGCATGGGGGCCCCAAAAAACCACCTTCCAGTCTAGCAGGGGGCCCCCCTCCGGGGGGGCCTTTTTCCAAAATTCTGCATCTGGCACCCCCCTCCCCCCAAAAAAACCCCCCAAACCCCCCAAAACCAGTTTTTTTTCTGGCCCCCCTCCCCAAAAAAATCCATTTCTTAGATCTGGGCCCCCTACCACCCCCCCCAACCCCCCCCCTTACATCGGGCCCCCCTACCACCCCCCCCAAATCCAGTCTAGCATTTTGGCCCCCCCCCAGCCCTTTCCAGTCAGCAGGGGGCCCCCCACCACCCCCCCCCTTCCCCATTCTACCCCGGGGGCCCCCCCCAAAAAAGCAGCCCCCCCTAGCATCGGGCCCCCCCCCCCAACAGCCCATCCCAGTCCCCCCAAGGGGGCCCCCCCCCTACCCCCCCAATCCCCCCCTAGCACGGCCCCCCTTTTCCAGCAGCCCATTCAAGTCTGTACCGGACCCCCCCCCCTACAGCAGCCCCCCCATCTAGAATCTGACCCCCCTAAAAACCCCCCCCAGGGGGTTTTTAAAAAAGGGGGCCCCCCCACCACCCCCCCAAAATTATTTCTAGTATGGCCCCCTCGGGGCACCCCCCCCCAAAATTTTCTTTTATGCCCCAAAAACCCATTTTTCCCACCCACGGGCCCCCCCCTAAAAAAAAACCCAGTCTGTGTCCGGGGGAAACCCAAAACTTCCCCAAAACCCCCCCTTTAAAATTGGACCCACCGGGAGCCCGGGGTTTTTTCTGGGAAACGGGACCCCCAGTTTTGTTTTAAAGGCCCCTCCAAAACGCCCCCCAGAAAACCCCCCAAAGCAGATAAGAAGCTTCGGCCCCCCAAAGGGCCCTTTAAGGCGGGGCCCCCCTGAGGGGGTTTTTGGCCCCCTTAACCCCCTCCAGTTAGCTCCCCCCTAAGGGGAAAAAAACCCCCCCCCCAAAAGATTTTAAAACCTGGGGGCCCCATTACCAAGGGGCTTTTCCCCCCAAAACCCCCTTTAATCCCCCCCTCCCAAAGGGGGGGTTTCCATCACATGGGGGGCCCCCCAAGTCCCAAGAGACCCCCCCCCCAAGGGGCCCCCCCCCAAAAGCCCCCCCCAAGGGGTTCTACATTTTTGGGGCCCCCCCCAAAAGTAAAAAAGGGGAAAGGGGAAAACCCCCCATCCAGGGACCCCCCCCCAAATAAAAACCCCCCCAAGCCCCCCCAAAAAAAATTTTTAAAACCCCCCCAAGCATTTCCCCAAAAGCCCCCATCCACACATCGGCCCCCCCAATTTTTAATGCCGGGGTTTTTGGCCCCCCCCCAGGGCCCCATAAAAAGGCCCCCAGGCCCCCAGAAAAAAAGGCCCCATCCCTTTAAACCCCCTTAAAAACTAACCCCCAAAAACCCCCCACCAGACCATAACACCAAAAAGCCTTCCGTCTAGCATTGGGCCCTACCAGAAGCCCTTTCCTTCAAGCATTGGCCCCCCTACAACACCCCAAAACCATTTTTTTTTTGGGGCCCCCCAACCAGCAGCCCCCCAGCCAAGCATCGGGCCCCCCACCACAAGCCCATCCACCCTAGCCTTTTTGGGCCCCCCCCTACCAGCGCCCCCCCCAATCTAGCATTTGGGGCCCCCTCCCAGCACCCCATCCATCAAGAAAGGGGGCCCCCCAAACCCTCCCCCCCCCAGTTAGCACCCCCCCCCCCCCCACCCCCCCCTTTCCACCCTAGCAGGGGGCCCCCCCAAAACCCGCCCTTTCCAGTCAAGCTCCCCCCCCTACCAGCGCCCCCCAATCTACTCTGCCCCCTACCAGAGCCCACCCATTCTAGCATCTCCCCCCCCCCCCAAGCAGCCCATCCAGTTTACCCCGGGCCCCCCCCCCCCAAAACAGCCCCCCAGTTACAACCCCCCCCCTTTACAGCAGCCCATCCGTCTAGCATCTGCCCCCCTACCAGCAGCCCATCCAGTTTATTTTTGGGGCCCCCCCCCCAGCCCCCAACCCTTTTTAAAAGCACCTGGCCCCCCCTCCCAAAAACCCCCCATCCAGTCAAGACCTGCCCCCCAAACAGCAGCCCATCCAGTCTAGAAAGGGGGCCCCCCCTACCAGCACCCATCCGTTTATTTCGGCCCCCTACCAGAAAGCCCACCAGTCTAGAGGGGGCCCCCTACCAGAACCCACCCAGTCAAAATTTTTGGGGCCCCCCTACCACACCCCCCCCCAAAATTTCTAGCACCTGGCCCCCTAAACACCCATCCATCTGCACCGGGCCCCCCTACCAGCCCATCCATTTCCCCTTTTCCCCCCCTCCAGCACCCACCCGTCTAGCCCCTGGCCCCCCCCCCAACCCCCCCACCAGTCTAGCATCTGCCCCCCCAAAAAAGCCCATCTTTTATTTTTGGGCCCCCCTTCCCAGCAGCCCATCCGTCTACATCTGGCCCCCCCCCCGGCCCCCCTCCAGTCTTTTTTGGGGCCCCCAACCAGCAGCCCCCCAATTTTAGCAGGGGGCCCCCCCCCCGCACCCACCCATTTTTGCACCCCCCCCCCCTTCCCCAAAAGCACCCATCCAGTCACAGGGGGGCCCCCCCAACCAGCAGCCACCCGGGTCTAGCTTCCCCCCCCAAAACCAGCCCCCCTTTTTCCAGCTAGCAGGGGGCCCCCCCCCCCCCAAGCGCCCATCCGGGTCTATTTTTGGGGGCCCCCCTACGCACCCATCCAGTCAAGCCTTTTCCCCCCTACCCCAGCCCATCCAGTCTGTTGGGGCCCCCCTTCCCAAAAAACCCCCTCCTTTAAAACTTCGGCCCCCCAAAAAGCAGCCCCATCCCCCCCTAGCCCCGGGCCCCCCCTACCACCCCCAAAATTTCCCAGTCTGGACTGGCCCCCCAAGCGCCCATCCGTCTGCATCTGCCCCCTTTTCCAGACCCCTTTTCAGCTATTTTTGGCCCCCCCCCCCAAGAAACCCCCTTGCATTCTAAAATCTGGCCCCCTTAAAGGGGGGCCCAAAACCGGCCCCTAGCATCTGGCCCCCTACCAGTGCCCATTCCCGGGTTTTTGTTTCCTGGCCCCCCTTTAAGGGGGGAAATTCCTTACTTGCGTAAACACACCCCAATATTTTTTTGGCCCCCAAAGGCGCCCCCTTTATGCCCCCCCTCCCGGGGCAGCTACGGAGGGGCCCCCAAATTTTGATCCCTGCACGGGAAACCCCCATTTTGGGCAACCCCCCTTACAACCCCCCCCCAGTCCCCCCTTTTTGGGGTCCCCCCTTTAAACCCAAAACCCCCCCCCCCCCAGTCTCATCTGGCCCCCCTACCGCCCCCTTTCCATTTTAAAAAGCTTTTTCCCCCCCAAAAACCCAGCCCCCCCCCCAAAAAAGAAAAATTTAACCTGGCCCCCCTTTTCCCAGCCCTTTTTCCAGTCATTTTTTGGGGCCCCCCCCAAAAAAGCCCAAACCATCAGCAGGGGGCCCCCCCCCGGGGCACCCACCCCCCCTGGCATATCCCCCCTGACCACCCCCCCCTTTTCAAGTCTAGCTTCCTGCCCCCCCTACCAAAAACCATTTTTTTCTAGCAGGGGGCCCCCCCCAAAAACCCCCCCCATCCAGTCTTTTTTTTTGGGCCCCCCAAAAACCCGAATCCCATCCAGTCTAGCATCGGGCCCCCCCTACCAGAAAGGCCCATCCAGTCAAAAAAAGGGGGAACCCCCTACCAGCGCCTTTTCCAGTCTAGCTTATGGACCCCTACCACCCAGCCTTCCAAAAAAGGCATCTGGCCCCCCCCCAAGCACCCACCCAGCCCCCAAGGGGGCCCCCAACCAGCAGCCCATCCAATCTGCATCTCCCCCTACCACCAGCCCACCCAGTCGGGCATTTGGCCCCCTAACAGAAGCTCACCCATTCTACCCCCCCCCGGGACCCCCCCCCCAAAAAAACCCCATCCAGTCTAGATTCCCCCCCTTTTATCCACCCACCCATTTTTAGCAGGGGGTTTCCCAAAACCCCCCCCCCCCTTCCATCAAAAAAATCGGGCCCCCCCCCAGCCCCCCCCCATTCTAGCATATCCCCCCCCCCAAACAGCCCACCCCCCCCCCAAAATTTTTGGGGCCCCCTACCAGCAGCCCATCCGTCTGGGGGGGCCCCCCTTTTACAAACCCCCATCCCCCCCTAGAGGGGGCCCCCCCCTCCCAGCAGCCCTTCCAGCCCTAGCACTGGCCCCCTCCGGGCCCCCCCCCCAGTCTAGCACCTGTCCCCCCCCCCACGGGCCCACCCAGTTTTTAGCAGGGGGCCCCCCCCCCCAGCAGCCCATCCTTTTACCCCCGGCCCCCCCTTTTTTATACAGCCCACCCTTTTTCTACGGGGCCCCCCCCCTACCACCCCATCCAGTTTAGCAGGGGGCCCCCCCCCCCCAAAAGCACCCCCCCAGTCTAGTAGGGGGCCCCCCTACTACACCCCCCCCCAGTCTGGGCAGGGGGGCCCCCCTTTTACCAGAAACCCCCCCCCAGTCAAAAAAAAGGGGCCTCCCCTACCAGCAGACTATCCAGTCAAGCACCATACCGCCCACCTGCAGCCCATCCAGTCTGGGTTTTTTCCCCCCTGCACCCCCCCCCCCCGTCTCCCCCCTGGATCACTACCAGCAGCCCATCCAGTCCCCCCATCGGGCCCCCCCTTTCAGAGCCCACCCTTTTTTTAGTTTGGGGGCCCCCCCTCCCAGCAGCCCCCCCCAAAGTTAGCAGGGGGCCCCCCCTAAACCCCCCCCATCCGCTAGCATGGGCCCCCCCCTACCCACCCCCCAAAAAATTTTTGCAGGGGGCCCCCCCCTCCCACCCCCCCCAACCCCCCCAGCAGGGGGCCCCCCCCCCCAACACCCCCCCCCAGTTAGCTTTTGGCCCCCCTACCAGCAGCTCCCCCAGTCTAGAAAGGGGGCCCCCCCCCCCCAGCTGCCCTTCCGTCAAAAAAACCGGGCCCCCCCCCCCCAGAGCCCATCCAAAAAATCAAAAAATTTTTGCCCCCCAAAAACCACCCCCCCCAAAATCCAGTCTAGTTCTGGCCCCCCTACGCAGCCTCATCAGTCTTTTTTTTCCCCTTTTACAGAGCCCTTCCAGTCTAGCTTCTGGCCCCCCCCTACAGTTTGCCACCCTCCCCCCCTTGCACTGGCCCCCCCTACCGGGGGGGCCCCAAAATTTCCAGTCAGCTTTCCCCCCTTCCTCTCCCCCCCCCAACCCCCCATCCCAGTCCCCCCCCCTTCTGGGGCCCCCCAAACCAGCACCCAAAACCCCATTATAGGGGGCCCCCCCTTTCCAGCACCCCCCCCCAAAAAAGCAGGGGGCCCCCCTCCCCCCCCAAGGCCATCCCCCCCCTCCCCCCCAATCTTTTGGCCCCTACCAAAGCCCCATTCTACCCCCCCGGGGCCCCCCCCCCCCCAAGCAGGCCCCCATCCCCCCCTATTTTTGGCGGGCCCCCCCCCCCGCCCCAATCCGGTCTAGCATCGGGCCCCCCTACCGGGGGGGGCCCCCATCCCGTCTAGTTTTCCCCCCCCCCTTTCCCCAGCAGCCCATCGTGGGGGTTTTTGGGGAACCCCTACGCAGCCCACCCTTTTTTAAAAAAAAATTTTTTGGCCCCCTTCCCCCCCCCAGTTTCCCCCCCACTCCCCCCTAGCAGGGGGCCCCCCAAACCCCCCTCCACCCCCCCCCCCAAAAACCCCCCAATTCCGGGCCCCCCCCCCAACCCCCCCCATCCAGTCTAGCTTTAAAAACCCCCCCCAGAACCCCCCCCCCATTCTAGAAATTTTTGGCCCCCCCCTACAAGCACCCCTCCAGTCAGATCGGCCCCCCAAACCAGCCCCCCCCAGTCTAGCATTCCCCCCCCTACCAGCAGCCCATCCAGTTTTGCATCTGGCCCCCCCCACCCCCCCTTCCTCTAGCATAGGGCCCCCCTACCAGCACCCCCCCCCAGTCAACTTCCCCCCCCCCCCCCCCCCCTCCCCCCCCCCCCCCCCCCCCCCGCCCCAAACCCCCCCCCCCCCCCCCCCCCCCCTTTCCCCAACACCCAACCCATCCCCTTTCGGGCCCCCATACCCCCCCCCCAAATCCAGTCGGGCAGGGGGCCCCCCCTTCCCAAGCCCCCATCAGTCCCCCCGGGGGCCCCCCCCCCCAGCAGCCCACCCCGAAAATTTGGGGGCCCCCTTACCACCCCCATCCAGTTTAGCACCCCCCCCCCTACCGCAGCCCATCCTTTTTTAAGGCTTTTTGGCCCCCCCTAGCAGCCCATCCAGTCTATTTTTGGGGCCCCCCTACCGCACCCCCATCCAGTTTGGCATTGCCCCCCCCCAGCAGCCCCCCAGCTAGCACCGGGCCCCCCCTACCACAGCCACCCTTTCCCCAAATTTTTGGCCCCCCCCTACAAACCCCCCCCCTCCAGTTTTAACCTGGCCCCCCCCAGCACCCTTCCATCTAAAGGGGGCCCCCCCCCCCAGCCCCCACCGTTAGATCTGGCCCCCTACCAGCACCCCTTCCAGTCTAGAATTATGGCCCCCCCTTTAAACCCCCAAAGGCCCATCCAGTCAAAAAAACCCTGGCCCCCACCGCCCCCATCCATCTAGCCCCCCCATCCCCCTACCGCCCCAAAATCCAGTCGGGGCATTTTCCCCCCTCCAGCAGCCCATCCAGTCTAGAAATCGGGCCCCCCCTTCCCAGCACCCACCCCCCCTAGCATAGGCCCCCAAACCCCCCCACCCCCCCCAAAATTTAGATTTGGCCCCCCCTACCAGAGCCCCCCCCCCTGGCTTGGGGGCCCCCCCCCCCAAGCAGCCCATCCATCTAGCATCTGGCCCTCCCCCAGAAAGGCCCACCCATTTAAATTTTTTGGGCCCCCCCAAAAAAAACCCCCCCCCCCTTCTAGCAGGGGGCCCCCCCAACCACCCCCCCCATCCAGTCAAAAAAATTTTGGCCCCCCACCCCCCCCTTCCAGTTTGAACGGGCCCCCCCCTACCAGCGCCCATCCGGGTCTAGCACCTGGCCCCCTACCAGCGGGCCCTTCCAAAAAACCATTGCCCCCCCCAGCCCCCATCCATTCTATTTTTGGGGCCCCTTAAAACCCCCCCCATCCCCCCCTAGGGGGGGCCCCCCCTTTACCGCAGCCCACCCCCCCCCAAGCTTTTGGGCCCCCCCAACCGCAGCCCATCCAGAAAAACCCAAAGGGGCCCCCCTACCAGCACCCAAACCTTTTTTCTCAGGGGGCCCCCTTTCCCCCCCTTTAAACCCCCTAGTTTCTGCCCCAAAAACCCAGCAGCCCATCCATTCTAAAATTTTTGGCCCCCCTTAAAAAAGGGGCCCATTCCATCCCCCCTTTGGGCCCCCCAAAAACCCATACCCCCCCCAGTCTAGTTTCCCCCCCTTCCCAGCAGCCCTTCCAGTCTAGCATCGGGCCCCCCTAACAGCAGCCCATCCTTCTAGAGGGGGCCCCCCCCAAACCCCAGCCCCCCTTCCCCATTTTTACTTTGGGCCCCCCCCCCCCCAGCCCCCTCCCCCCCCCCCTTGCCCCCCTTGGCCCCCCCCTCCCAGCCCCCTTTTAAACCCCCTAGCATCTGCCCCTACCAGGCCCATCCATTTTTTTTTTGGGGGCCCCCCCCTTACAACCCCCCACCAGTCTAGCATCTCCCCCCCCCCCCCAGCACCTTTTTCCTTTAAAAGCCCTGGCCCCCCCCCCAGAACCCATCCGTCAAAAAAACTGGACCCCCTACCGAAACCCCACCCCAGTCTAGTAGGGCCCCCCCTACCAGCACCCCCACCCAGCCCAAATTTTGGGCCCCCCTTTCCAAGCAGCCCTTTCCATCAGCATCTGCCCCCCTACCCCCCCCCAATCCTCTGGTTTTGGGGACCCCCTCCCACCCCCCCTTTCCCCAGTTATTTTTGGGGCCCCCCCTACCAGAAGCAAATCCATTCGCAGGGGGCCCCCCCCTACAACCCCCCCCATCCACCCTATTTTTGGGGCCCCCCCCCCCCCCCCCCCCCCAAAACCAGTCTAGAAGGGGGCCCCCCTACCAGCAGCCCACCCCTCTAAAAAAGGGGGAAAACCCCTACCACCCAGCCTTTCCATTTCTAGCATAGGCCCCCCCCTACCAGCAGCCCATCCAGTCAAGCTCTGGCCTCCTACCAGCAGCCCATCCAGTCTAGCAGGGGGCCCCCCCCCCCACACCCCATCCACTCTAGCATTGGCCCCTTAAAACCAGCCCCCCTTTTCCCAGTAAGCATCGGCCCCCCTACCGCCCCCCCCCCCTTTTTAGAAAAAGCTTTCCTTTGACCCCCCCCCCCGGGGGCCCCCCCCTTTTTTAGCTTTTTGCCCCCTACCAGCACCCCCCCCAGTCTAGACCTGGCCCCCTACAGCTGCCCATCCAGTTGCATCTGCCCCCCTCCCAAAAAAAACCCCATCCATTTGGGCAGGGGGCCCCCCAAAAACAGCCCCCATTCAAAAAAAGGGGGCCCCCCCAAAAAAGGGGGCCCCATCCATCAGCAGGGGGGCCCCCCTCCCAGCGGGCCCTTCCAGTCTACCCCTTTTCCCCCCCCCCCCAGCCCCCATCCATTAAAAGCACCGGGCCCCCCCCCCAGCAGCCCATCCAGTCTAGCATTTGGGGCCCCTTTTCCAAAGGGCCCACCCCGGGTTTAAAAGCCCCTTTCCCCCCCTACCGGGCGCCCACCCCCATGTCCCCCCTTTTCCCCCCTTCCGCAGCCCATCCCCCCCTAGCACCTGGCCCCCCCCCAGCAGCCCCCCCCAAGTTTTTGAAAAATTTCTACCCCCCTACCAGCAGCCCATCCAGTTAGCTTTTCCCCCCCCACGCAGCCCCACCCCCCCTAGAATCCCCCCCCCCCCAGCAGCCCATCCAGTTTGCCCCCCCCCCCTTACCACGAGCCCACCCCCCCTACCCCCCTGGCCCCCCTCCCCCCCCGGCCTATCCATTCTACCCCCCCACATACCAAACCTCCCTAAACCCCCCATCCAGAAAAAGTTTTTCCCCCCCCCCCCAAAAAAAGGCCCTTTTTCCCAGCTACATCGGGAACTCCCTACCCAGCCCCCCTTTTTCCCTACCCCCCCGGGCCCCCCCCCTAACCCCCCAAACCCCCCATCCAGTTTAGTTTTTTGGCCCCCCCTTTTCCAGAGCCCCCCCCAAGTTTTTTTTTGGCCCCCCCCCTTCCCCCCCAGCCTTTCCAGTTAGCATCGGGCCCCCAAAAACCAAAAGCACCCCCCCAACCATTTTATTTTTGGGGGCCCCCCTCCCCAGCACCCATCCAGTCTAGCAGGGGGCCCCCCTTTTAACACCCGCCCATCCAGTTAGATTGGCCCCCCCCCTCCCAGCACCCCCTTCCCCCGGGTCTGGCAGGGGGCCCCCCCCAAACCAGCCCCCTTCCATTCTACCCCCTTGGCCCCCCTCCCCAGCACCCTTTTTTCCAGTCTGCATCTGCCCCCCCTACCAGAAACCCCCCCCTTTTTCCCCTCCCCCCCTGGCCCACCAGCCCCCCCAAAATTCCAGTCTAGATTGGCCCCCCTACCCCCCCCCCAAAATTTTTTCCCCAAATTTTTTTGAACCCCCACCGCCCCCTTCCCATTCTAGCAGGGGGCCCCCCTACAGCACCCATCCATTCTAGCAGGGGGGCCCCCAAAACCACACCCCCCTCTAGCATCGGGCCCCCCCCCAGATTCCCAAAAAAAGTCCCCCCCATATGGCCCCCCTACCAGCTCCCCTTTTTCCAGTCCCCCCCGGGCCCCCCCTACCGGGGGGGCCCCACCACCCTACCCCCTTTTGGCCCCCCCAAAACCAAACCCCACCATTTTTAAAGCTTCCCCCCTCCCCTACCACCCGTCCATCCGTCTTTTTTTTGGGGGCCCCCCTTACCATGGGGGCCCTTCCACCCTAGTTTTGGGGCCCCCCCCCCCGGGGCAGCCCATCCAGTCGGGAATCTGAACCCAAAAACCCCAGCAGCCCTTCAGGTCTAGCATCTGCCCCCCCCCCGCACCATGCATTCTAGCATTTGGCCCCCTTACAAGCACCCATCCGTCTATTTGGGGGCCCCCCCCTACCAGTAGCTCCCCCCATCTAGCTTTTTCCCCCCCCCCCAAAAAAACCCCTTTCCGTCTAGTTTTCCCCCCCCCTACCGCACCCATCCAGTCAAAAATCTGGCCCCCCTATCACCCCCATCCCCCCCTAGCATTGACCCCTACCCCCCCCAATCCAGCTAGCTCTGTGCCCAAAAGCAACCCACCATTACCCCCAAATCGGGCCCCTAAAACAGCCCATCCCCCCTGCATCTTTCCCCATTTTCCAGCCCCCCCCCCCGGGTCGAGCTTTTCGGCCCCCAACCCCAGCAGCCCATCCACCCTAGCCCCCGGGCCCCCCCTACCACCCCCCCCATCCAGAAAACCCCCTGGCCCCCCTACCAGCACCCCACCCTTTTTAAAAAAAAACTGACCCCCTACCAGCCCCCCCATCCAGTTAGAATCTCCCCCCCTTTTAAAAAACCCCCCCAGCGTCGGGCAGGGGGCCCCCCCCTTTCCAGCCCCCCCACCCAGTCTAGATCGGCCCCCCCTACCCCACCCCCCCAGAAAAACCATCTGGCCCCCCCAACCACCCCCCCCTTTTCCCAGTCCCCCCAATGGCCCCCCAACCCACAGCTCCCCATTTAAAAAAACGGGACCCCCTACCCACCCATCCAGCCCCCCCATCTCCCCCCTCCCAGCGCCCATCCATTCTACATTGGCCCCTTAAAAGTGCCCACCAAAAGTCTAGATCTCCCCCCCTTTTACCACCCCCCCCCATCCAGCAAACTTCTGGCCCCCCTACCAAAAGCCTTTTTTCCCTTTTTAAAAGGCACTGCCCCCCTTACCAGCGCCCATCCAGCTAGTACGGCCCCCTCCCAAAAACCCCCCTTTCCCTGTCTATTTTTTGGGGCCCCCCTTACCACGCCCCCCCAGTCTGCATCTGGCCCCCCCCCCCCGGGCCCCAGCACATCCAGTCTGGACTCCCCCCTGACCAAAACCCTTTTTCAAGTTAGCTTTGGGCCCCCCCCCCAGCAGCTCATCCTTTCTAGCATCGGGCCCCCCTACAAGAGCCCACCGTCTAGCACTGGCCCCCCTACCCCCCCCCAAACCCCATCTAGCCCCCCCCCCCCCTTTAACCGGGCAGCCCATCCAGTCTAGCCTTCCCCCCCCCCTTTCAGAAACCCTTTTCCAGTCAGCAAATCCCCCCCTACCAGCGGGCCCATCCAAAAAAGTTTCTGGCCCTCCACGCCCATCCGTCTAGCCCCTGGCCCCCTACCAGCACCCCCCCCAAAATTTTAAAAACCCTCCCCCCCCCCCCCAGCGGGTTTTTTTCCAAAAAGCATCGCCCCCCCCCCCCCAAACCCCCCCCTTTCCATTCTAGCATCTTTTTTCCCCCCCCCCAAACAGCCCAACAGTCTAGCTTAAAGCCCTACGGGAAACCCCCCATCCCCCCCTAGTAGGGGGCCCCTTTTATCAGCAGCCCACCATCTAGCATCCCCCCCCCCTACCAGGGGCCCCACCCCAGCCCCCCCAATCGGGGGGGGGCCCCCTACCGCACCCCCATCCATTCTATTTTTTGGCCCCCCAAAAAAACCCCCCCCATCCACCTGCTTTCTCCCCCCCACCTCAGCCCATCCCGTCTAGCAGGGGGCCCCCCCTACCAGTGTTTTTCCCTTTTTCCCCCCAAAAGGCCCCCCCCTACCAGCCCCCTTCCATCTAGCATCTCCCCCCCCTTTCCGCCCCCCATCCATTTTCCCACCGGGCCCCCCTTACCAGCAGCCCATCCATTCCCCCCACGGGCCCCCCCTTTCCCCAAGCCCCCTTTCCAGCCCACCCCGGGGGCCCCCCCCTACCAGCAGCCCATCCAGTCACATCGGGCCCCCCAAAAACAGCCCTTCCAGTTTTTTTTGGGGCCCCCTACCGCACCCATCCAGTCTAGCTCTGCCCCAAAAACCCAGCCCCCCCCCCGGTAACATTGCCCCCTCCCCCCCGCCCACCCTTTTTTTCCATTCCCCCCCAACCCCCATCTCTGCACCGGGCCCCCCCTTCCCCAACCCCCCCCAAATCCTTCTAGAAAGGCCCCCCCCCCCCTACCGCAGCCCATCCAGTGGGGGATTCCCCCCCCTCCAGCACCCAAAATCCAGTCTAACTGGCCCCCCCCCCACCCCCCCCAAACCCCATTCTATTTTTGGGGCCCCCTACCAGCAGCCATCCAGCTAGCAGGGGGCCCCCCCTTCCGGAAGCCCTCCATTTGGGAAATTTTGCCCCCTACCAAAACCCTTTTTGGAAAAAGCACTCCCCCCTACCAAAGCCCATCCATTCTAGCTTGGGCCCCCCCCCCCCAAGCAGCCCATCCAGTTAGCAGGGGGGCCCCCCCTCCCAGCACCCTCCAGTTAGCAGGGGGGCCCCCCCCCCCCAAGAAGCCCATCCATTTGATCGGGGCCCCCTACCACACCCCCCCCAACCCCCTGGGAAAAAGGCCCCCCTACCAGCACCCCAAAAGTCAAAAAATTTTGGCCCCCCTCCCAAAAAAACCCATCCAGCTAGCCCGGGCCCCCCTACCGGGGGGCCCACCCAATCTGGGCTTTGGCCCCCTCCAGCAGCCAATCCAGTCTAGCATTGGACCCCTACCCAGAAGCCCATCCTTTCTAGCATCTGGCCCCCCCAACCCCCCCCAAAACAGTTTAGACGGGCCCCCCCTTTTCCAGCACCCCCCCCAGTCTAGCATGGGCCCCCCCCCCCCAAAAGCCCCCATCCAGTCAAAAAAATTTTGGCCCCCTAAAAAGGGGCACCTTTTTTACAGAAAAGTTTCCCCTTTGTCTCCCCCCTAAAGCCCCATCCATTTCCCCCCTTTTGGCCCCCTTAGGGGGCACCCCCCCCAATTTTTTTTGGGCCCCCCCAAAACCCAGCAGCCCATCCAGTCAAGCATCGGGCCCCCCCCCCCACCCCCCCCCCCCCAGTCTACATTTGCCCCCCCCTACCAGCCCACCCAGTCTGCATCTGCCCCCACCAGCCCCCCATCCAGTTTAGCACCGGGCCCCCCAAAAACCAGAAACCTTTATTTGTCAAAAAAAATAGGGCCCCCCCTTTTGCACCCAGGGGGTTTAAAGCATTGCCCCCCCCCCCAAAAAAAAAGCCCATCCAGTTTAGGGGGGCCCCCCCCCCAGCACCCATCCTTCTAGCACCTGGGACCCCCAAAACCCCCACCCCCCCCCCTTATTTTTGGCCCCCCCTACCAGCCCATCCATTTAGCCTGACCCCCCTACCACGGCCCATCCGTTACCTTTTGGGCCCCCCCCCCCCGGGCCCCCACCAGTCAAAAAAACCGGCCCCCCCAAACCAGCACCCATCCGTCTATTTTTGGGGCCCCCTTTTCCCAGCGCCCATGGGGGTTTTGCGGGGGCCCCCAAACCAGCACCCCCCCCAGTCTAGCAAAACCCCCTACCCCCCCCCCTTTCCATCGGACCGGGGCCCCCCTAAGCAGCCCCCCAAAGTCTGCACGGCCCCCCCCAAAACCCCATCTTTCTAGCAGGGGGCCCCCCCCCTTAAAAAGCCCCATCCAGTTTATTTTTGGGGCCCCTTTTACCAGAAGCTAATCCGTCTAGCAGGGGGCCCCCCCCTAAAAAACCCCCCCATCCAGTGGGGGTTTTTGGGGCCCCCTACCAGCAGCCCACCAGTTTGGGAGGGGGGCCCCCCTTTTCCCACAGCCCTTCCGTCTAGAATCGGGCCCCCCTACCACCCCCCCCATCCACCCTAAAATTTGGCCCCCCCCCCCAAAACCCCCCCCCAAAACCCCCACCCTTACCCCCCCTCCCCCTATACCGGGAAAACCAGTCCCCCCCCCCGGGCCCCCAAAACCCCCCCCCCCTCCAGTCACATTGGCCCCCCTCCCAAAACCCCCACCAAAAGTTTACCAGGGCCCCCCAAACCCCCCCCCCAAATCCAGTCTAGTAGGGGGCCCCCCCTTACCAGCAGCCCACCAAGTCTAGCATCTGCCCCCCCCTACCAAATCCACCCCCCCTTCCCGGGGGCCCCCCCCTTACCACAGCCCATCCATTTTCCCCCCTGGCCCCCCCCTTGGCGCCCCCCTACCGCAGCCCAAAAAAGTCTAGCCCCCTGCGCCTACCAGACCCTTTTTAATTTCCCCTTGCATCTGGCCCCCTTAAAAAAAAGGCCCCCATCCAGTCAAAAAAAGGGCCCCCCCCTTCCCATTAGCCCCCCCCATTTTTAGCGGGGGCCCCCCCAACCAGCGGGCCCATCCAGTCTAGTTTGGGGGCCCCCCCTCCCACCGTTTTTCCAGTCTAGTTTCTGGCCCCCCACAGAAAGCCTTCCAGTCAAAAAATTTTGCCCCCCTACCAGCCCCCCACCCTTTTTTCCCAAAAGGTTTGGGGGCCCCCTAAAAGCGCCCATTTTTTTTAAAAGCATCTCCCCCTACCAGAAGCCCATCCTTTCAGCAGGGGGCCCCCCCAAACCGCCCCCATCCAGTTTTTGCACCGGGCCCCCCCTCCCAAGCAGCCCATCCATTTTTTAACCCGGCCCCCCCCTTCCAGCACCCTCCCATGCTAGCATCTGCCCCCCCCCCCAGCGGGCCCATCCCGTCAGCCCCCCGGGAAACCCATCCCTTTTTGGCCCCCCAAAGGGGTCCAAAAATTTGGCCCCCCCTACAGCACCATCCATCTATTTTTGGGGCCCCCCCCACCCCGCCCATCCATTTTTGGAAACCCCCTCCCTAAAACCCCCCCAACCTTAAAGGGGCCCTTGCTCGGGCCCCCCCCTCCTTTTTCCATCCATTGGGGGTTTTTGGGCCCCCCCCCCCCAAGCAGCCATCTTCTATTTTTGGGGCCCCTACCAGCACCCCCCCCATCTAGTTTTCCCCCCCCCTTTTCCCAAGAACCCATTCCAGTCAAAAATTTTGCCCCCTTTCCAGCACCCCCCCCCTTTTTCAAAAAAAGGGGGCCCCCCCCACCACCAGCCCATCCTGTCTAGCATTGGCCCCCCTAAAGCCATCCACCCTTGGGGGGCCCCCCCTCCCACACCCCATCCATTTGCATCTGGCCCCCCCAGCAGCCCTCCAGCTAAGAATTGGCCCCCCCCCCAAGCACCCATCCACTAAAAGGGGCCCCGCCCCCACCCCCCCCAAAACCAGTCTACCCCCGGGGGCCCCCTACCACCCCCCCAAAACCAGAAAAAGACCGGTCCCCCCCTTAGGGGGCCCCCCCCCAACCCCCACCCTCAGCAGGGGGAACCCCTACCAGCAGCCCATCCATTCTACCCCCCCGGCCCCCCCTACCGGGCCCCCCCCCAAAAATTTTTAGCATTGGCCCCCCCTACATCCCAGCCCATTCCCCCCCCCTAGCACACCTGGCCCCCTACCAGCAGCCCCCCGGGTCTAGCCTGGCCCCCCAAAAAAACAGCGCCCTTCCATTCAAAAAAGGGGGCCCCCCCCCTCCCAACCCCCCTTTTTTCCAGTCTAGCGGGGGCCCCCCCTTTTCCAGGGGCCCATCCAGTTAGACCCGCCCCCCTACCAGCAGCCCTCCAGTCTAGAGGGGGCCCCCCCCCTTCCCCCCCCCAAAACCCCCCATTTAAAAAAAATTGGCCCCCCCCCCCCAGCAGCCCATCCAGTCTGGGCATCGGGCCCCCCTACCGGGGGGGGGCCCATCCAGTTTAGCACCTGGCCCCCCTACAGCAGCCCATCCAGTCTAGATCTCCCCACTAAGCACCCCCCCCATTTAAAAATTTGGGGCCCCCCCTTTAAAAAGCAGCCCACCCAGTCAGCACCGGGCCTCCCCTACCAGCGATACCAGTCCCCCACCCCCTTTTTCCCCCCCCAAAGGGGGGCCCTTTTCATTCGGGTTTTTCCCCCCCCTCCAGCCCCCTTTCCCAGTCAAGCATCTGGCCCTTACCCTGCCCCATCCAGTCTACCACCTCCCCCCCTACCAGCAGCCCTTTCCAGTTTAGTTAGGGCCCCCCTACCGGCAGCCCACCCAGTTTTGGCTTCGGGCCCCCCCCCAAGAAGCCCTCCATCTAGTTTGGGGGCCCCCCCTTCCCCCAGCAGCCCATCCTTTTACCCATCTGGCCCCCCCCCCGGCCCCCCCATCCATTTTAAAAAAATCGGGCCCCCCCCCCCCCACCCCCCCCTTAAAAGTTTTTTTTTGGGGCCCCCAACCACGCCCATCCATTCTAAAATTTTTGGCCCCCTTAAGCCCCCCAATCCAGTCTTGCACGGGCCCCCCCTACCAGACCCCCCCCCAGTCTAGAAAGGGGGCCCCCCCTACCACCCCCCCATCCATCTAGCATCTCCCCCCCACCAGAAGCCCATCCAGTCTTTTTCTGGCCCCCCTATCAGCAGCCCTCGGGCAAGCATCTGATTCCCCCCCCAGCAGCCCATCCAGTCTAGAAAATTTTCCCCCCCAAAAACACCCCCCCCAATTTTGGGGGATTTTGGCCCCCAAAAAAGCACCCCCACTCTACCCCCCCTTGGCCCCCCCCTTAACCAGCGCCCATCCAGTCGGGAAGGGGGCCCCCCCAACCTCCCCTTTTTTTGGCCCCCCCCAGTATCCCCCAGGGGGCCCCCCCTCCCCAGCACCCATCCATCTAGTAGGGGGCCCCCCCCTACCAGCACCCTTTTTCAGTCTAGCATTTTTGACTCCCCTCCCAAAACACCCCATCAGTTGGTTTGGGGGCCCCTTTTTCCCACCCCCCCCAAAACCTTTTTCTAAAATTCCCCCCCCCCCCCGGCAGCCCATCCTTTTTGGGAAAAATCTGCCCCCCCTACCACCCCCAAAAAGGTCTAGCATCTGGGGCCTACCAGCGCCCATGCATTCTAGCTGGGGCCCCCTTACAAGCAGCCCTTACCAGTCTAGCACCGGGCCCCCCCCTTTCCTTATCACCAGTTTGTTCCCTGGCCCTTCCACAGCCCATCCAGTCTAGCTTTTCCCCCCCCCTACCAGCACCCATCCCCCCCAAAAAATTTTTTTTGGCCCCCTATCAGCCCCCCAATCCTTTAAAAGCTTCTATTCCCCCCCAGCCCCCAAAACCAGTCAAAAAAACTGTGCCCAAAAAGCCCCCATCCATTTTAGATTTTGGCCCCCCAAAAAACCCCCAAACCCTTGAATCCCCCCCACTACCAGCAACCCCATCCAGTCGGTTTGGGCCCCCCCAAAACCACGCCCATCCAGTAAAAAAGGGGGGCCCCCCCCTACCAGCAGCCCATCCCCCCCAAAAAACCCCCCCCCCCTTACCGCACCATCCATTTTCCCCCATCTGACTCCCCTACCGCGCCCATCCAGTTGGGCAGGGGGCCCCCCCTACAAGCAGCCCATCCAGCCCGCAGGGGGGCCCCCCTACCCCCCACCCCACCCAGTCTAGTCGGGCCCCCCCCGCAGCCCCTTTTCCCAGTTTAAAAATCTGGCCCCCCCAACCACCCCCCTTCCCCAGTCTAGCATAGGGCCCCCCTACCAGCATTCATCCCCCCCTTGCAGGGGGAAACCCCCCCCCCCCAGAAAGCCCTTCCAGTTTTCCATCTGGCCCTACCAGCACCCATCCATTCAAAATTTTTGGCCCCCTTACAAGCTGCCCATCCAGTCTGCATTGGTCCCCCTACCAAAGCCATCCCCCCCTAACATCGGGCCCCCCAAACCAGCACCCCCCCCCTGTGGGCACGGGCCCCCCCCCCCAGCCCATCCATCAAAAAAACCCTGCCCCCCTCCCGCACCCCCCCCCTGTCTATTTTTGGCCCCCCTACCGCGCCCCCCAGCTCCCCTTGGCCCCCCAGGGCGCCCCCATCTGGCTTGCCCCCGGGGCCACACCCTTAAATTTCTAGCACGCCCCTACCAAAAATTTTCACCTTTTTCTAGCCGGGCCCCCCTAAAAGGCCCATCCAGTCTAGCATGGCCCCCCTACCGCCCCCCCTCCGCTAGCATTGGCCCCCCCTACCAGCAGCCCATCCAGTCTAGCACTGGCCCCCTCCAGCACCTATCCATCTGCATGGGGAACCCACCACACCTTCCAGTAAAAGGGGCCTACCCACCCACCCATTTTGCACCCCCCCCTACCACCCATCCACTCTGCATCTGCCCCCCACCCCAGAAGCCAACCAGTCAAGAATCTCCCCCTTTTTCCAGCAGCCCATCCAGTCAGCCTGACCCCCTTTTCCAGCCCCCCCATCCAAACATTACCCCTAAAAGCAGCCCATCATCTATACTGCCCCCCCCCCCCCTCGGGCCCACCCAGCTAGATTGCCCCCCCTTACCAGCCCCATCCACTCATTTTTTGCCCTACCAGACCCTTTCCATTCTAGTTTTTCCCCCCCCCTAAAAACCCCCCACCCTTAGCTTTGGCCCCCCTACCAGCCCCCCAAACCGCAGCACCGGGCCCCCCTTACCACGCCCTCCGTTAGCAATGCCCCCCCCCACCCCCCACAGCAGCATCGGGACCCCCTTCCAAAACCCCCATCCGTCTAGCACCTGTCCCCTCACCAGACCCCCATCCAGTCTAGCCGGCCCCCACCAGCAGCCCATCCACTAGCCCCGGGGCCTTTTCCCCTCCAGCAGCCCTCCATTAGT
Organism: Oophaga sylvatica; assembly: GCA_033576555.1. Lineage (NCBI taxonomy): Eukaryota > Metazoa > Chordata > Amphibia > Anura > Dendrobatidae > Oophaga > Oophaga sylvatica. The sequence goes on from JARQOD010000006.1 coordinate 317,444,267, forward strand.
TTCTGACCCCCCCCCCCAGCCCCCCATCCTTTTTGGGTTTTTGGGGCCCCCCAACCACCCCCCCATCCATCAAGCTTGGCCCCCACCAGCCCCCCATCCGGTAGCATCGGCCCCCAACCAGCAGCCCATCCAGCTAGCTATGCCCCCCCCCCAGCCCCCCACCATTTGCACCGGGCCCTCCCTACCAGCGCCTATCCAGTTTTGCCCAGCCGCCCTACCGCAGCCCATCCAGTCTGGACCTTGCCCCCGCCAGCAGCCACCTCTAGCTTGGGGACCCCTAAAGCAGCCCACCAACTAGCTTTGGGGCCCTCCCACCAGCAGCTCTCCAACTAGCTTTGGGCCCCCCCTTCCAAAGCCATCCAGTCTAAAAATTTTCCCCCTTCCCCCAGAACCCATCCAGTCTAGACCGGCCCCCCCCCCCCAAAGCCCACCAGTCTACCCGGGCCCCCCCCAGCACCCCACCAGCTAGCATCTGACCCCCCTCCCACACCCCCCCTTTTAGCATCGGCCCCCCCCAAACCGCAGCCCCCCCATCTATACGGGGCCCCCCAAACCCCCCACCCCCCCCAGCTTTTTAAGGGCCCCCCCCTACCAGCACCACCGTTAGCACCGGGCCCCCCCTACCACCCTTCCGTTTTGCACCACCGGGCCCAAAACCTTTTCAGCCCATCTATTTTGGACATTGCCCCCCCCCAGCCCCCACCAAAATCTAGATCGGTTTTCACTACCACACCCTCCATCTAGCTTTCCCCCCCCCCCCTATCAGCCCCCAAATCCATTTTGCATAGGCCCCCCCCCCTATGAGCTATCCATCTAAAAAAAATCGGCCCCCCCCCCAGCCCCCCATCCAGTCTGCCCTGGCCCACCTACCAGCGCCCTTCCAGTCTCTTCGACCCCTACCAGCAGTCCCCCTTTTTCATCCCCCCCCTACAACCACCCATCCAGTCTAGCACGGCCCCCCCTACCAGCACCCCATCCATTTGCTCTGGCCCCCTACCAGCAGCCCATCCAGCTACATCGGCCCCCCCCTACCACACCCCCCCGTCAGTTTTTGGGGCCCCCCCAAAACCACACAAATCCTTAGCATCGGCCCCCCCCAAACCAGCTCCCAAAACCAGTCTAGCACCGGCCCCCCCCCCCCGCAGCCCCCCAGTTTAGCATTGGCAATACCGCACCCCACCATTGTATCGGCCCCCCCTATAAACCCATCTAGTCACCTCGCCCCCTTTCCCCCCCCTCCACCCCCCCCCAGACATCTGTGCCCTACCGCACCCAAAACCCCTTCCAGCATCTGGGCCCCCCAAAAGGCCCCCAAATCCACTCTACCCACTTGGCCCCCCCTCACTGCCCACCAGAACCCCTTCCCCCCCTCCAAGGCCCTTTTCCACCCCTCCCCCCGGGGCCCCCCCTCCCCAGCACCCAAAACCAGCTAGCCCCGGCCCCCCCCTACAGCACCCATCCACTCATCACCCCCCCCCAGATCCATCCATCTAGATCGGCCCCCCCACCAGCACCCATCCAGTCTAGTTTTCGGCCCCCCCCCCCCGGCAGCCCATCCATTGGCATCAAAACCCCTACCAGCCCCTTTCAAGTTAGCATTGCGCCCTACCAGCAGCCCTTGCTTCTAGCTTGGGCCATCTGGCCTCCTACCAGCAGCCCATCCAGTCTAGCATCTGGCCCCCATACCAGCAGCCAATCCAGTCAAGCATCTGGCCCCCCTACCAGCAGCCCATCCAGTCTAGCATCTGACTCCCCTACCAGCAGCCCATACAGTCTAGCATCTGCACCCTACCAGCAGCCCATCCAGTCTAGTATCTGGCCCCCCTGTCAGCAGCCCATCCAGTCTAGCATCTGACTCCCCTACCAGCAGCCCATCCAGTCTAGCATCTGTGCCCTACCAGCAGCCCATCCATTCTAGCATTTGGCCCCCCTACAAACAGCCTATCCTCTCTAGCATCTGGCCCCCCTACCAGCAGCCCATCCAGTCTAGCACCTGGCCCCCCTACCAGCTGCCCATCCAGTCTAGCACCTGTCCCCTCTACCAGCAGCCCATCCAGTCTAGCATCTGGCCCCCCTACCAGCAGCCCATCCAGTCTAGCACCTGGCCCCCCTACCAGCAGCCCATCCAGTCTAGCATCTGACCCCCCTACCAGCAGCCCATCCAGTTTAACATCTGGCCCCCCTACCAGCAGCCCATCCAGTCTAGCATCTGGCCCCCTACCAGCATCCCATCCAGTGTAGCATCTGGCCCCCCTACCAGCAGCCCATCCAGTCTAGTATCTGGCCCCCTACCGCAGCCCATCCAGTCTAGCATATGGCCCCCCCCACCAGCAGCCCATCCAGTCTAGCACCTGGCCCTCCCTACCAGCAGCCTATCCAGTCTAGCACCATGCCGCCCTACCTGCAGCCCATCCAGTCTAGGACCTTGCCCCCTGCCAGCAGTCCATCCAGTCTAGCATCTGGCTCCCTACCAGCAGCCCATCCAGTCTTGCATCTTGACTCCCTACCAGCAGCTCATCCAGACTAGCACCTGGCCCCCCTACCTGCAGCCCATCCAGACTACCACCTGGCCCCCCTACCAGCAGCCCATCCAGTCTAGCATCTAGCCCCCCTACCAGCAGCCTATCCAGTCTAGGACCTTGCCCGCTACCAGCAGCCCATCTAGTCTAGCATCTGGACTCCCTACCAGCAGCCCATCCAGTCTAGCATCTGGACTCCCTTCCAGCAGCTCATCCAGTCTAACACCTGGCCCCCCTACCTGCAGCCCATCCAGTCTACCACCTGGCCCCCCTACCAGCATCCCATCCAGTCTAGTTTCTAGCCCCCCTACCAACAGCCCATCCAGTCTAGCATCTGGCCTCCCTACCAGCAGCCCATCCAGTCTAGCATCTGGCCCCTAGAATGGATGGACTGCTGGTAGGGAGCCAGATGCTAGATTTTAATGCTTTAAGATTTAGATGCTTTAATTTTGAATAATACCCAACAGTGTCACCAGCAAAGAACCCCCACACCATCACACCACCTTCTCCATGCTTCACGGTGGGAACTAGGCATGTAGAGTCCATCCGTTCACCTTTTCTGCGTGCAAAGCAGTAATCAAAGCAAAAGGTGGCTACTTTGAAGAACCTAGAATATAAGACATATTTTCAGTTGTTTCACACTTTTTTGTAAAGTGTAATGTATAATTCCACATGTGTTAATTCATAGTTTTGATGCCTTCAGTGTGATTCTACAATTTTCACAGTCATGAAAATGCAGAAAAATCTTTGAATGAGAAGGTGTGTGCAAACTTTTGGTCTGTACTGTATATGCCTTTAATGTGCTGCTACAGTTCCCTTTTTTATTATTAGATTCTTATGTTATCCATACTCAGCCTGTGAGCGTGTCTGTGGGCCTCATTAAATATATACGGAGTTTTAAGATTTTTTTCATTTTACTCCATATAGTCCTTGGATATGCTGAAACAGTACCCCTTTTTTCTTATTATATTATTGTCTTATCCATACTGAGACATTGAGATTCTCTGTGTGCCTCCTAAAATATATACGGAGATTTACAATTACCTAGACACTGTATACAGCTGTTGGGTTGTAATACAGTACCCTTTTTCTAATTTTTACCTAATCGATACTGAGCCTGTGAGCGTCTGTCTGTTATTAATGCAATATAGACGTAGATTTACAATGAAAACTACACTGTGTAAAGCTGTACGCTTCCCATACATTACCCTTTTAATGCTTTTTATCTTATTGTCTAATCCATATTGAGACTGGAAGCGTCTGTGTCTGACTCCTGTTATATATACGTAAAATGTTGTTGATCTCACCTTCATAAAAATTAAACATGCCTGTTGTCACGGGGTCCATCCATCTCCGGTATCACACAATCAACAGAGCAAGAGAATTGCGAACAATCCCAAGATCTTTATTATAGGCCAAACAAAAAGATCCATAAACAAACCACCACACTGAGGATACAATAGTAAAGAACACGAATGCAGTTCACTTGTCTCGGCAGCCAGGGCAGTGGGATACTCCGTACCGGGCCAGTGTATTGAAGGAATGTGTCACTGCGGCAGTGACCCGCTCCATGGCCCTGGGCGTCCAATAAAAGGGGAAATATTTACAGGGGATGATAGAGTTTGTAGTAAGGTATTCGTAATGCCACTTGTGGTATCTGTAAATAAAATAACACGGCACTCAAAGAGACTACGGAAATGACTGGTGCACAAGTAGGGTCTCCAGCCCAAATAGCAATGTAAAATAACTTGGCACTCAAATGGAGAATAACAGGACAAAAATTGTTGCTGTGGTTTCTTTTATTTTCATCCGAACCAGATCAAAGTGATGTACATAAGTAGTTGAACGTTTTCGGCCATACAACATCGGCCTTCATCAGAATAAATGTACAGAACTCATAGGTAAACGGATGTTGTTGAGGTATGTGAAAAACCACAGTAGGTAGGTAACTGAGAACTGGCACCGGAAAAGTAGGGATGAGCGCTAATGGCTAAATATATATAGCAGTAGGAAAGCGCTGTATAAGGGTGCTGCAGTATATGCAGGACGTCTGAAGGAATAGAGCCTAATGGGAAGGTAGCTGAAGACTGGCCTCACTGAACAAGATGAAGCGCTGAAGGCTAATTATAATAGCGGCAGAGAAGCGCTGTGTCCGAGTGCTGCAGCATGTGAGGGCCGTCAGCTAGTAGGACCTACTACCTTCCCATTAGGCTCTATTCCTTCAGACGTCCTGCATATACTGCACCACCCTTATACAGCGCTTTCCTACTGCTATATATTTAGCCATTAGCGCTCATCCCTACTTTTCCGGTGCCAGTTCTCAGTTACCTACCTACTGTGGTTTTTCACATACCTCAACAACATCCGTTTACCTATGAGTTCTGTACATATATTCTGATGGAGGCCGATGTTATATGGCTGAAAACGTTCAACTATTTATGTACATCACTTTGATCTGGTTCGGATGCAAATAAAAGAAACCACAGCAACAATTTTTGTCCTGTTATTCTCCATTTGAATGGCAAGTTATTTTACATTACTTGTGGTATCTGGTCACAGATGACCAGCGCTGCAGTGCAGATCCTCTGAGACTGATGGTGTGATGCATTACAGTTGGAATAGCTTCCCACAAGTGAAGCTTGTCCCAGGGCAGAGAGATGGTATAGAAAGTAATGGTGCTGAAAGAGTGGGCACAGTGGAGTGTGTTTGGCAGGAAGGACTTGAGGAGACACGGTCAGATGCACTTTCCAAAGCCTTACTCACATTTTTTACTGACAAATTGTCCAGGGCACTGAGTACAGATGCTGCTGGAGTCGGTCGGCCTGAAAGCAATTTGGAATCCCTTTACTTGAGGTGGGATGTGAGTTCTCCTTTGTAGCGCTTTTTTCTGAGGCACTGCCTGCTAGAAGCTTCATCCAAGTTCCTCTCTCTGTCTGTTGTGTAGGCATAAATTCACTCTCATAGCAGACAGGTGTAACCTGCTTCAGGAATCACTCACTTATGGATTCTCCGGCTCACATGTGCTGCTGCTGTGTAGTAGAGTATTAGTTTTGGCAGAGAATCTGCTGTCTACTGTCCTCTTGATTCTGCAGCTGGGACTTTAGTTTACCCACTCAGCCTCGGACTCCAGGGGTCCGGTTTCGGCACTCCAACCTTGGGGTGAGCTCTCTATAGCCCCTCTTTTCACCAATTTGTATCCACACGTCTTTCCTCTCGTGTCCCTCCAGCCACACTCCCTAACTCCTCCCCCAGCCAGAATGTTCTCGAGGAACTCTCCTGAAATAAGCTGTTGGATCTCCCCCTTCTGGTCCGGAGTTTGAAAGGTATATGCTGTGTAACCTATTAAAGGGATCCTTCCTTGATTTCAGGCATGACATCACTCCCCCCTGGAGGGAGTCAAGTTCACTGTGGCAACCAAAATCCTGGTGTGACACACACTTGCAAGCGTGGCCGGACTACAAAACAAAAAAATAGCCCCCAACAGGTCCGGTGTCAGCACCTGGCACTCACGGGAAAGTGCAGGTTCACTGAGCAGGTGGGGGAGGCCGACTCGTGGGCAACGGCACTGGCACAGGGCCCCTCATAGTACAAACATTTGTCTCTGACGGTGGGATGGGCCCTCTCGCCGTCAGATGCACCGGCGTACTATGAGGGGCCCTGTGCCTGTGCCAGTGCCGTCGCACACTAGTCGGCCACCCTGCTTGCTAAGGGCCACAGCACTTGCAATACTTACCTCTCCATGCTCCACCGCTGTGATGTCTTCCGCGTTTCCTGACAGTAAAATTCAGGTTACAGAGGGAAATTACCTGACATCTGTACTCCCTCTGCCTAAACAGTCCAAGTGCAGAGACCTGTAAGATGGCGACGCTGAGGAGGGCAGAGCAGAGCAGTGCACAGCGAGGAGAGTTATTAAATATTTTTAATGTTTTCAGGAATATATGGGTAGCATTTCACACTGGATCATTAATAATGTGGACCATCATATATGGAGCTTTCTTTTGGCCCATAACACACTGGAGCAACATCCATGGGGCCCATCATGTATTGGAGGATTGTAAATAGGGCAGATCAGACACTGGAGCAGCATTTACAGGGCCCATTGTACACTGGATAACGAATAATTGGGCCCATTATATATAGACCTTGATTTGGGCCCATAACACACTGGAGCATCATCCATGGGGCCCATCATATACAGGAGCATTCTCAATGGGGCAGATCAGAGACTGGAGCAGCATCCATGGGGCCCATCATATACTGAAGCATTGTACATGGTAGACATCAGACACTAGAGCAGCATTTACGGGGCCAATTGTACACTGGATCATGAATAATTGAGCCCATTATATATGGAGCATGATTTTGGTGAATAACACTGGAGCAGCAGCCATAGGTCCCATCATATACTGAAGCATTGTAAATGGGGGACAGGAGACACTGGAGCAGCATTTACGGGGCCCATTGTACACTTGATCATGAATAATTGGGCCCATTACATATAGGCCATGATTTTGGCCCATAACACACTGGAGCAGCAGCCATGGGGCCCATCATATACAGGAGCAGCAGCCATGGGGACCATCATATACAGGAGCATTCTCAATGGGGCAGATCACAGACTGGAGCAGCATCCATGGGGCCCATCATATACTGAAGCATTGTAAATGGGGGACATCAGACACTCTAGCAGCATTTATGTGGCCCATTACACGCTGGAACATTAATAATGGGGCCCATTATATATTGAGCTTGATTTTGGCCCATCATACACTGGAGAATCATCCATGTGGACCATCATATACTGGAGAATCATATGGGGTTCATTATTTATGGGGCATCATATAGGGTATGGAGCATCATATGGGGCCTATTCTGTATGGAGTATTATTTGGGGCTCATTATTCTGTATGGCGCACTATGTGGTGGCCATAATACTGTATGGAGGAATATAGTGTCCGTTTTTTGAGCTATTGTAGATTTTAACATAGATATCATAGATAATGATAGATAGATAGATAGATAGATATGTCATGTAAGAAGTGAAGTATTTTTCATTGTACTATACCGATATTTCCATGCCGTAATGGAGCATCATGAATTGTGGTATGTGTTAAAGAGGCTGACTGACACTCTTTGGCCCGGGGCCCACGAAAACCGGGAGCCATCCCTACAACCCCCCACAAGTTGAGACAAATAACCCCCATTTTTCAATGCGTAATCATTATTATATAGTTAATTAAGGTTGCCAAGCTTAAGTAATAATGATTGATGTTGTTGCCATTGAAATGGGCACTGTAGGTGTGTTTACTGTCCTCCACTCCCTACCGACTTTGCTTCCCCATTGACTTGCATTGGGTTTCGTGTTTCGGATGATCCGCCGACTTTTCGCGATAGTCGGCCGATTTCACTCGACCCGACTTTTGCGAAAGTCGGGTTCCGTGAAACCAGACTCGACCCGAAAAAAGGGAAAGTCGCTCATCTCTACTCAGCAACCATTAAATGCCCCATAAATCACATCTGCTGCTTCTTCCTCTTCCTCTGCTACTGTTCCAAGTATTGTGACGCATGTCTCTGATCACAGAACCTCAGCTTCTTTACCCGCTCCAGTCAGGTTGAGTGAGAGTCCGTTAGCTGTAACAGAAGCAGACATGCCTGCTGTTTTTGACTGATCTCAGAGAACGAGCACACCACAACTTTGTCAATCCACTATAACATCTCTGCCTGCGCCTCCCTCATGGTCCAGCGAATTATCTGATTCTCCACTCCGCCCTCTCTCAGCACTACAGCCAGCCCATGGTCCCGCAGTTGTGATCACATAAAACATTGTTTCCTCCTATACATGACAAAGCTAAGAGGTTGAACTCTACCATCTCCAATCTGTTGGCCACAGAAATGCTGCCTTTCCTCCTGGTAGATACAGATGGTTTACGAAGGCAGATGGTAGTCACAGTCCCCAGTACCTATTGCCCATTTGCCATTACTTCTCTAAGAAAGCTGTGCCTGTGCTACACCCGCATGTTGCAGACATCACCAGTTCCTTGACTAAATATATATCTGCCAGGGTGCATTTGACCACAGACACTTGGACAAGGAAGCATAGCCAAGGGTGTTACATCTTGCTAACTGGGCACTTGGTGACTCTGGTGGCTGTGGGGGCAGGCGGGGAAGGTGCTACTCCACAAGTCTTGGAATCACCAAGGCTTGGAGGACAAACCTCTATATTTCACACTTCCACTTTTGTTTCTGCCTCCTACCTCATCTAGGGCCTGTACCTGTGCCTTCAATCTTTGCCTTAATGAGACATGCTTTCCAACAGTGCAGAGCAAATCCCCACCACCTCCATACTGCGCAGCCAGGGCTCACTGCAATCAGGCAGTGCTAAAATTGATATGCCATGAAAATCACAGTCATATAGCTGAGGAGTTGTGGACAGCTCTCCATGCCGATCAGCAATGGCTGTCTCCACTGAACCTGCAACAGGGAAGGACGTGTTTGATAATGGTGCAAACTTGGTGGTGGCCCTATGCCGAGGCAACCTCACACATGCACCTTGCATAGCTCACGTCCTCAACCTGGTGGTACAGTGTTTTCTCCACAACTATTTTGGCCTGGGTGAGCTGCTGCAGAAAGCATGGAAGCTGTGTGCTCATTTCCACCATTCGCACCCCTCAGGTCATAGACTTGCATCGATACAGAGGTCTTTCTTCTTGCCAGTTAACAGCTTGATATGCGATGTGCAAACATGGTGGAATTCCCCTTTGCACATGTTGTAGCAACTGTGGCCACAGCAGCGAGCCCTGACGCAGTTAGTCATGTCATATAGGGCCAACACAATACGGACTTGACGCATGTAACATTTATGGAGTGGGCACAGATTAGGGATCTCTGCATCCTTCTGCACAATTTTGAAATGGCTACTAAGATGGTTAGCACTGACCATGCCATCATCAGCATCACTCTTCCGCTCATCTATATGCTGGAGCAGACTTTGAATAGCCTGTTTGAGGAGGTGGTGGTACCAGAGGAAGAGGAGGAAGCAGAGGAGGATGCGGAAGGGATAACATTGTCTCAAAGTTCCAGACTGTCGTTACACAGGCGGGTACCAAGTGAGGGTGGATTACTGTGATCGGGGGTCACTGGTGATAACAAACTGCTAGTGAAGGTGCAAGATCCGATCTACAAATTGAGGAGGAAAGGGGATGGGCGAGCAACTACAGGAGATGAAGAGGATAACCATCACCTCTGTTGTTCATAGTTGGCGGGAGAGGATGAAGGAATCATGCATCCATATTACCCAGCCACCAACACAGCATGGGCTTAGACTTCATGGAAGAGCCCGACAATTGAGTGCCTTCTTGCTGCACTATCTGCGACATGATCTCCGTATGGTTATGATTCGGAATAGTGCTGACTACTGGGTTGCCACTGTATTAGATGCAAGTAATAAGTCAAAATTTTGCCAGATGCTTTGCGCCATGGAAAGGAACCCACGAATGCTGGACTATCGAAAAATATTTAGAATTGAGAGTCCTCAGTGGTTGATACCTTTTAATGGCTAACTGAAAAGATGGTAACAAATTGCAAGCTTTGGAGACTACTCAGGTCTCTTCATCAGGCAAAGACTAAAACAACATCTGAAGAATCACATATTTATACACAATAGGACACAGGAATAGTGCAATAGATAAGACAAGTGACGTAAAGCAGAACTGTCAATATGGGAGAGGGATGAACAGTGGCAATAAATATTGGACCAATATTGCCACAACTGTTCATCCCTCTCCCATATTCAAACCCCAAGCAACGAGTATACTCGCTCCTCACTAGTGTCAATCCCTATCATACTATTTATACTGTCGTGAAATTGCTGCCCCTTTGTTGGTGTCTGCCTCTAATTTTTGGAAATGTGTACACTCCTGGTTGAATGTCCATCTGCTGGGTTGACTGTAGTGGAAGATGTGTCAGTCCCTATTATACTTTTTCTACTCTCATGAAATTGATGGCACTTTGTTGGTGTCTGCCAATAATGGTTTGAAATGTGAACACTCTTGATTGGGTGTCCATCTGCTGGGTTGATTGTAGTGGAAGATGTGTTAGTCCCTATTATACTATTTCTACTCTTGTGAAATTGATGCCTCTTTATTGGTGTCTGCCATTAATTTTTGAAAATGTGTATACTCCTGGCTTGGTGTGCATTTGCTGGGTTGGCTGTAGTGGAAGATGTGTTGTTTCTTATTATGCTATTTAAACTGTAGTAAAATTGATGCCATGTTGGTGGTGTCTTCCACTAATTGTTGGAAATGTGAACATTCCTTGTTGGGTCTACATCTGCTGGGATGCCTGTAGTGGAAGAGATGTCGCTCTCCATTATACTATTTCTACTCTGATGAAATTCATGCCACTTTGGTGGTGTCTGTCCCTTATTTTAAATTTGAAGACTCTTGGTTGGGTCTCCTTCACGTGTGTTGCAGCTCAGGCAGCGATCAGGACAGCGACACTGCGGGTAACGTCGCTTAGTTACCCGCAGTGTATGTTGTCCTGATTGCTGCCTGAGCTGCATGTTTGGCAGCTCAGCAGCGATCATGTAGCGACACACCAGCGATCCTGATCGTTGTCGGGATCGCTGGTGTGTCGCTATGTGAGACGGGGCCCTAAGCAATCCCCACTATCTCAATCTCAGGCGCTGCGTGGTGCCTGGAAACCCGATGTGTACCTTGGTTACCAGCTGATCGCTGGTCTCCTGCCTGCCACATGCAGCGATGCGTGCTGGCCAGCGGGAGACCAGCGATCAAAAAAAAGTCCAGGCTGAGATGGCTGTTTAGCAGCGATCTCACTAGCGATCTCGCTATGTGAGACGGGGCCCTTATTTTCAAACATTAGTTGGCCATTGAGTTGGTCAGGTAGTGTTCACACATTGGTCGGGCATTGAATTTGTCAGGTATTGTTTACTTTCACACATTGGTTGGCCATTGAGTCTTTAGGCATTGCTTAAGCCCCCGTGTCACACAGCGATCTCGCTAGCGAGATCGCTGCTGAGTCACTAGTTTTGTGACGCAGCAGTGATCTCCCCAGTAATATCGCTGTGTGTGACATTCAGCGACGATCAGCCCCTCTGCTGGGTATCGCTGATCGTCGCTGAATGTCCTGGACATTTTTTGGATTGCTTGTCTCCCGCTGGCAGGCACGCATTGCTGCGTGTGACAGGCAGGAGACCAGCGATCCGCTGGTAACCAAGGTACACAACAGGTTTCCAGGCGCGGGGCTGTGCCTGGAAACCCGCTGTGTACCTTGGATACCAGTGCCCTGATGCAGGGAGCTGGTAACCAACGTACACTGCGGGTAACTAAGCGATGTTACCCGCAGTGTTGCTGTGCTGATCGCTGCCTGAGCTGCCTGTTTGGCAGCTCAGCAGCGATCATGTAGCGACACACCAGCGATCCTGATCGTTGTCGGGATCGCTGGTGTATCGCTATGTGAGAACCGGGCTTTAGTTTCACACTGTTCAGGTACTGTTTACTTTCACACATATTGCTAATTTAATTAAACTGTACTAATATTAACTGTCATTATCAGGTGAGGACAGCAAGACATTTTGGTTTAAAATTGAAAAATCACAAAAATAAATAGGTTTCACTTCCTGCTCTACCTGTTTTTTTCATTAAAACCACAAAAACTGATGGCAACGTTTTTGTTGCATTTTTGCTGCTTTCCTGTACTTACTCATTACTTTCTATGAGTGACAAAATGCTGCAAAAAACCTCTACAAAAATGTTGAAAGAATTGACTTCATGCAATTTTAAATGCAGCAGTTTTCCAATTAATTCAGAAAAAAACCCGATGTGTATTCATGAAAATCTCATAGCTTTTGCTGGTACTGTAAAAAGCAGCTTTTAATTTGCATAAAAAATGCATCAAAAACGCTACGTGTGAACATAACCTTAAAGGGGCTTTCTCATGTTTCAACTTCTGGAGCATGCCGCTATCTGCCTCCTCCTTGTGTTTCCTAGGGGGGCAGAGTGCTACTGATGATGGAAAGTTTGGAATGGTTGCACCAGTAACCTCGACTATCCACTCTGCTATTCTAGAAGCAAAGGCAAACTCTTCAGCATAAGAGGAGCACAGGGGCTTTAAAGCTGGCAGGGTTGTATTCTCCAGAGATTCTGCCAGCTTTAACTCACAAGACCTTTGAAAAAGATATTGGAAGCAATGCGCATGTTTTGCCATCACTAAGTATTGCTGACCAGTTTTGGACAGTAATGTAGACATTGTAAAATCCTACTTGAGAACTGAAAGGATTTTTAATGCAAATAAGTTGTAAAGTTAATTGCTTTTTACAACCATTTTGCAATTTTTACTGTCAGTGATGTTGGGAGTAATCCTTTAACATTATTTATTATTATTTCTGTGCCTGAATGTTAATAAATAAAAATGGAAAAACATGACAACCACAGAATAACAAAGCCATAGTATAATTTTCATATACTTTGTATTTTATTCCCTGAACTATATACTTTTTTAAAAAACAAATCAGAATTTTAATTAATCCAAAACACCTTGAACTTTATGTGAAGTCTGTTGAAAGGATTGTTATTTTATGCAGATTTTTTTTAAAGCAATACATTTGTAGGTCAGACTTCTGGAGAATAGATAAAATATAAGGTGAAGAAAACATAAAGCAATGAAAATGGATTGATATCCAGATAATTAATGTGTTACAAATGCAAATGTGTGATAAAAATGTTCAGCCGTCTAATGTGTCTATTAAAGTGATTTTAAAGACTATTAATGCGAGAGGTTACAGAGGAGCTGTGAAATATGAATTTAGAGAACAAACTAATCATTATTGCTATGTAAAAAGCATACGTTTACTCAAAAATAGTTTCTACTCTGCAAAGTTTTGCTCATGTAAAAATCTGAAAAAAATTATATCTACATATAGTGAACAAAAATATAAACACAACACTTTTGTTTTTGTCCAATTTTTCATGAGCTGAACTCAAAGATCTAAGACTTTTTCTATGTACACAAAAGGTCTTTTTCTCTAAAATATTGTTCACAAATTTGTCTAAATCTGTGTTAGTGAGCACTACTCCTAATCTCTATTAGGCTACTTTCTCACATCAGGTTTTTTCTGGCAGGCATAAATTGTGTAAAACTGATTAAACAGATCCGTTTTTTTTGCCAGATCCGTTTAGCGGATCCGCCTAAAAAACTGATCCGTTGCATCAGTTTTGCATCCATTTCGTCGGTTTTTTTAATCTGTTTTACGACGGATCCGGTTTTTAAAAACGCCTATGGGAGGCTCCCAAACGTGATTGGCTACTGAAAACCTATATATACAGTGTTCCTACAGCCCATCTTTGACAAGTTGTAGAGGAGCAAGTGCAGGTTGTACTGTAGAGAAGAGCAAGTGGCTGGCGAAGATGGAAGCTGTGATAGCAAACACTCTGAAGATTAATGTGGATTTCACTGTTGAGGCAAATCGTTTGAAAGCGATTGTTCTGGAGAAGGAGAGAGACAGCAGGGCATCATGCATCTGCGCCGACGACGTTTGTGGATCCACCCCATCACAGCCCAGAGAATGATGCGTGGGGTGTATTCTACACTCTACATGGAGCTACGAGGAAACCCTGAGAAATTTTTCTCATATGTTCGGATGCAAATGGAGACCTTTGATTTATTGGTGGAACAAATTGGACACCTCATCAGAAGAAGTGACACATATTGCCGCTTCTCCATTTCACCGGCGGAGCGTCTGATGGTGACTAGTGTTGAGCGATGCGATAATGCAAATATCGGCTATCGGCCGATATTAGCTCTATCGGCCTTTCGATAATTTGTTTCGATATTTTCGTCTTATCGAATACCGGAATCGGAAGTTCCCATAATTCTTTGCGAGGCAATGTGATTTTAGTCAGCCAATGAGGAATCCTAAGAAGTGTGGGCACATCCTGTACTGCTGCGGTCATGTTAACTAATGGCATGGCTGTGATTGGATGCTGAAATGATGTCAGAATGCACTATAAAAGGCGCCGCCGCCATTTTAGCGTCACTGTGCTGTGAATTCAGTAAGGGACAGAACGCTGCTGTGCTGACTCTGAGGGACAGTTAGAGATTGCGATTTAGTGTACTGTGCTGTAGGCAGGCTAGCACCAACCGCTGTGTAAAGCTTCCTTTTGCCTGCAGTGTTGTTTTAACAGCTCTGCAAGGTGTGTGTGAGTGCAGGTGACGCTGCAGTTTGCTCTGCATGCAACGCTGTCTGTAGGCATCTGCACATGTCACTCACAGACTCTTTTTTTTTTCCTTCAGTGTAATTCTTGCAGCTCCATGCAATTTAACTATTAGTGTGACGCGCTTCCATCCGTATCCAATACATTGGTTGCAAACACTATAGAAGTAGACAAAGGAGTAGCCTTTCCCAGATTGTGGACAGTTGTGTTTCAGTGTTCACTTCAGTCTGTGTTTTTTATTTTTTGAGTGCACATCACGCTCCAGTTACTTGTTCAAGCACTGCTGCTTGTACTCTGCTGAGCGTGTCTCAGTGGCTCATCCTTTTCATTTATCTCCAATTGGTTCTGCTCCATTCCATTTAAAATATAATCTATTAGTGTGACGCGCTTCCATCCGTATACAATACATTGGTTGCAAACACTATAGAAGTAGACAAAGGAGTAGCCTTTCACAGATTGTGAACAGTTGTGTTTCAGTGTTCACTTCAGTCTCTGCGTAATAACCACACTTAGGCCTTATAACTTTTCTGACTTTCTTTATCAATCTACCAAGATGAAGAAGTCAGTGAGTAAGGCACGTGGTCGTGGAGTTTCAGCAGGGAGAGGACATGGGGATTCTGTGGCTGCTGCCGCCCTCAGTGACACAGCATCCACCAGTTTTACCCATGAGCGTTCCTTTATGCGCACTTTGGTAGGAGCTCGGCGTGCCCCCCTGCTGCTGGAAGAGCAAATTGAAGTCGTTGTTGGTTGGATGGCAGCCAATGCATCGACTTCAATTCCTTCCACCTCCTCTCAGGAACACAACACTGTTGAGCAACCATCTGTCTGTTCACCGCCTGTCAAATTGCCCAGGCAGTCAGAGAGTTCTGTACAGGAGCCAGCTGAGTCTCTGCTTCTGTTCTCAGAATCTGTTGGCTCGCAAACACGGGCACAGGCAAGCAGCATTCTGCAATTTGAAGAAGAGGGAGTATGCAGTGATGCGCAACAGCTGTGTCTCTCTCAATCTGAAGAGGCGGGTGAGCCAGTGCCGATGGACAGCACACCGCAGAACGCATCTTATGATGATGAGACTCAGGTGCCAGGTTTTGTGGAGCATGGTGCTGCCCAGACCATCCAACAGCAGCAGGTGTTGGAAGAGGGTAGTGGAGATGATGAAGTCCGAGACCCAACATGGCGTGAGCAACAGGAAGGTGGTGGGAGCAGCTCTGAGGAAGAGATTGTCCCAACGGTACAAAGAGGAGGGAGAGGTAGGCTGCAGACTCGCTTGCCTGTAGCCTCCAGTTTGGCACCTGTTGGGAGCAGTTCTCTTAGAAATGTCAAAATTGGCACTCCCATGACTTGCACTGCGTGGTCCTTTTTTGACAGACTTGTAGATGATATTTGCTATGTTCAATGCAAGCTGTGTAAGCAAAAAGTTAAAAGAGGTAAAAATATCAGGAACCTGAATACCACAAATATGTGGACACATGTACGGACAAAGCACGTAGCTGAGTTCCAAAGACACACTGGAGATGTAGGCCAACCTACAGCAGCACCTACATCTTTAGGTCATGTTCGAGCCTCTACCTCCAGCTCTCACACACCTGTTTCGGCTTCCTCACAGGATCTCCATGGAAGAACCTCAGTCACTGTTGTCCATAGACAAACTGTTATTCCACCCACTGCAGCAAGTTCACAGTCATCGTCACACTCCCAGAACAAAAAACAGCCATCGTAACACAGGCATGGGATAAAAGACGGCCATACTCGGCAAACCATCCACGAGCACAGGCTCTGAATGCTGGCCTTGCAAAACTCCTGTCACTTGAAATGCTGTCATTCAGGCTGGTGGAGACTGACAGTTTCAGGAACTTTATGGCATTGGCAGTCCCACAATATAATGTGCCAAGCCGATTTTATTTCAGCAGGCAAGCTGTCCCTGCTCTGCAAAAACATGTCGAGGGAAACATTAAACATGCGCTACTAAACGCCGTCAGTAGCAGGGTCCACCTGACCACCGATGCGTGGACCAGTACCCATGGCCAGGGACGATACCTTTCCCTCACTGCCCATTGGGTCAATGTTGTGGAGCCGGGTACAGATCTTGCCAGTGGCGCTGTACGTGTTCTGCCAACTCCAAGGATTGCAGGAATCCAGTCTGTGCACATTGATTCCTCCTCCTACTCCAGTTCCTCAGAATCATCGCTGCACGAGCCGTCACGGTATACCTCCACATGGACCCGTGAACGCTTACCTGTTGCGACCGATATGAGCACAGCCGTGGCCAAACGTCAACAGGCCGTACTGAAATTAATTCCCATGGGGAATCGAAGCCACACAGCGCAGGAGCTCTGGGATGCCATCAAGCAGGAGAGCGATGTGTGGTTTTTGTCAGCTAATCTCCAGCCAGGCTTGGTAGTGTGTGACAATGGACGAAATCTGGTGGCAGCTCTGGGCCTTGGCAACCTCACTCACATACCATGTCTGGCACATGTGCTCAACTTGGTCGTGCAGAGTTTTTTGAGGGACTATCCGGATCTTGATGCACTGCTGCACAAGGTCCGCCTAGAGTGCGCTCACTTGCGACGTTCCAGCATGGCCAGATCGCGCATTGCAGCTCTGCAAGTCAGATTTCGCCTTCCTGAACATCGCATCATATGTGACGTACCCACCAGGTGGAATTCCACGTTACATATGTTGGAGCGGTTGTGTGAGCAGCAGCCAGCAGTAATGGAGTATCAGCTGCAACAGGCGCAATCAACTCGCAATTTGCGCCGTTCACACTTCACCACTACTGAGTGGGCCTCTATGAAGGACATCTGCGACGTTTTGCGTGCGTTTGATGTCTCAACGCGGATGGCGAGTGCAGATGATGCACTAGTCAGCATGACTGTCCCCCTTATCTGCCTGCTTCAGAAATCACTGAAAGCACTAAAGGAAGAGGTTTTGGAATAGGTGGAGGATGAGGAGTCACAAATTCAATTACCTTCAGGACAGTCAGCGCAACGTGGTTCCTCACAAAGGGCTGGGCAGGGCTCACTTTGTGAGGAGGATGAGGAGGAGGAGGAGTCAATGGAGGAGGAAGAAATCCCTACAGAGGGAGGTACACAACGCTGTAGTCAGTATGTAGAGCGAGGGTGGGGTGATGCAGAGGAGACAGAGATGACGCCTCTTCCAGAGGACAGCCTTTGTTGGCCAGTTGGGAGTCTGCAGCACATGGTTGATTTCATGCTTCAGTGCCTGAGAAACGACCGCCGCATCGCCCACATTCTCAGCACGTCAGATTATTGGGTGTACACCCTCCTAGACCCTCGCTACCGGGACAACTTACAAACCCTCATCACACCGGTGAACCGGGACCGTAAAATGCAGGAGTACCAAGACACACTGGTGCAATCCATACTGTTGTACATTCCAGCCGAGAGAGCTGCTGCTACTGCTGCTGCTACTGCTTTACAAAGCAGCTCTGTGCGTCGAGGCAGTGTAGACACCTCTACAACAAGAGGGATCAGAAGAAGCGCCTCTGCACAGGGCAAGAACTGTATGTTACAAATGTGGCAAAGTTTTGTGACAGCGCCAGCAAGGTCTACACCATCCGAGACGGCTCCAGTCACCAGGAAGAAACGTTTCCGTAAGATGGTGACAGACTACTTGGCTTTCCCTCTAAGTGTACTCCCAGATGCCTCTTCCCCTTTCAAATTTTGGGTCTCTAAGTTGGATACATGGCCAGAGCTTAGCCAGTATGCATTGGAGGTGCTGCCTTGCCCTGCTGCCAGTGTATTATCTGAGCGTGTCTTTAGTGCTGCAGGTGGTGTAGTAACAGACCGTCGCATGCGACTATCCTCAGAGAATGTAGACCGGCTTACTTTTCTGAAAATGAACAAGGCATGGATCTCACCTGAATTTGCCTGTCCGTTTTCAGATTAAATAACTGTTTGGCAACGTTTTCCATGTCTCCTGTTATGTTCATCTTTCTACCACCTGAACTCTACTCCCTGGGCTACAACACCGCCATTTGTTGCTCGTAAGTAATTGGCAGGGGTACTGACTCCTGGCCAGCCTGGTTACAGCACGACAGCTGTTTCCTGGCAGTGTGAACGTCAATTATCCTCCAATAAGTTGTGCTGTCGTGTTGCATTCGGGTTAGCCGACTCTGTGGTGCCTGCAGTTTAGGTGATTCCTATGTGTGCTGTGGGATATGTAAATAAAGGCGGTTTCCATTGTGACAATAGGATAAGCACCCACTGTAGGACTGTGTGATTCGGTAACTGAGGACGGCTTGCGTCCTGTCAACTTACATTTTCATGGGTGCGTTCTTCTACCCGTCCGGGGTCCAGTACCGTCAAGTGGTTCTCCCCAGTGCCTTTGGCCTAGGTGCCTCCATCTCCGTATCCGAGTTCCAGCAATGTCTGCTGGTCCTTGGTAGTGCTTTGGAGCACAGGTACCTCC
The DNA here is from genome assembly GCA_033576555.1 of Oophaga sylvatica. Lineage (NCBI taxonomy): Eukaryota > Metazoa > Chordata > Amphibia > Anura > Dendrobatidae > Oophaga > Oophaga sylvatica. Next base: position 317,463,444 of record JARQOD010000006.1, read on the forward strand.
TGCTTAGTAACCGTGTCACAGTAACGTCAGCTGGTACTCGGTTGTGACATTGCCTCTTTTCCTTCTGCTACCCGTCCGGGGTCCAGTACCGTCAAGTGGTTCTCCCCAGTGCCTTTGGCCTAGGTGCCTCCATCTCCGTATCCGAGTTCCAGCAACGTCTGCTGGTCCTTGGTAGTGCTTTGGAGCACAGGTACCTCCTGCTTAGTAACCGTGTTACAGTAACGTCAGCTGGTACTCGGTTGTGACATTGCCTCTTTTCCTTCTGCTACCCGTCCGGGGTCCAGCACAGTCAGCTGGTCCTCGTTACTTCCATTGTCTCTTGCTCCATCTGATACCTGTCAGGGTTCCAGTAACGTCAGCTGTTTCTCGGAAATTAGACGACATTAAAGACCACCCAGAAGAAGATGACGACAACAAGGACGACGAGCATGAAGCCAACCAGCCTGAACACCATCACAAAGAAAAAATAAAAGATTACCCAGAAGAAGATCACCAACAGGACAAAGAAGGTTAAGACAAACTACAAGATACAGAACAAGAGACAGAAGAACAATAAGCAAAATATCAAAAAGCAGAAGAACATGAAGTATAAGACCAAAATGAAGAGCAAAATATATGCTCTAAATTCTAAGCAGAAGAAGACTAAGCAGTGTATGGGGGTGAGTCCGTTCCTCCTCGTGGTGCCCCTGGAAAATGCCTGCTGCTGCTGCAGGCTAAACTGAACACGTACAAATACTGTTGTAATTTAAATCTTTTGTGACAGCAAGAACGGAAGGATGAACAATTCATACTTTTACAGATTACAAGTACAGGAATCTCTGTCACAAATAAGAATATTATGAAGAAGATGAAGAGGAAGAAGATGAAGAATTTGAATATGAAGAAGATTAATTAGTTTAATAATAACAATATGAGTAATGTAAACAAAACATGAATAGCAAGAAGTTTAAGAAGAAGATTAAGAAGGTGAAGATGAAGAATAATTTGATGACAAAGATGATGCTGCTGCTGAAGATTATGAAGGAGAAAGTGTGGCACTGGCAAAAGTTAAAAAGGTGAAGAGCATGGAAGTTGTGAAACATACATATTTGCCAAAATAGAAAAAAGGTTAACAGCATTGTCAATTTGTTAGTCAATCCAAACGTATTTCCAAAAAAATATATATTAATGCTATTCCAATGCATTGGGTTAAACATGTATGCCTTTATTGTCTCCTCAACCTCCCCCAATACATTCTACATTAGTCTTTGTTGTTTTCCTTCATGTACAATTAACCAACAAGGCAAGAATGGTTTTTTTAATGTCGATATTTTGTTCCCATAGACTTACATTGGACTTCCTCAATCAGAATCGGATATCGACGATATTTAGTGCTATCGGCGATACAATTTCGATACGATATTTTTAGATATCGAGCATTATCGCTCAACACTAATGGTGACTCTTCGGTAAACCATATTTATTGGATCTCCTCCGTTTAAAGCACACTTGTAACTGTAATGTTGTTGCTGGTAGTTTGTAATAATTCTTTTTATAGTATCTCCAACTGTTAAAGCTGACTTATAACTGTAATTTATTGCTGTTATTTTGAACTCATTTGTCACCTTTTTTTTCACAGATTCCTTGCAACTGGAGAATCCCTTTCATCACTCCATATCCAGTTCAGACTTGGGATTTCCACCATCTACGGAATTGTGAAGCACACATGCCATGTATTGTGGGACTCTTTATACGGCGAGTTTATACCACATCCCACAATGGTGACTTGGCTGGAAATTGCACATAAATTCCAACAAATCTGTCAGTTTCCTAATTACTTGGGTACAGTGGACTGGAAACATATCCGCATCGTCAAACCTGCTGGATCTGGATCCGAATATTTTAACTATAAAAAATATTTCTCCATTGTGCTCATGGCCATTGCTGACGCTGAATACAAATTTATAGCGGTTGATATTAGGGCCTATGGCCGCTCCAATGATTCCCAAGTTTTCAAATTGTCTGCAATGGGGCATCATCTCTATGGAAACACCTTCCAATTTCCACCCCTAGACCACTGCCTGAAACATCAGGGCCACCAATGCCATTTGTTTGTGTAGGGGATGAAGCCTTCCAGCTATCAGAACACCTGATGAAACCATACTCCAGTAGTGGATTGACACCAACTAAAAGAATTTTTAATTACCGCCTCACACGAGCACGAAGAATGGTGGAGTGCGCTTTTGGTATTCTGACAGCCAAATGGATTGTTCTGTTGACCGCTATCAACCTGAAGACTGAAACTGTGGATGAGGTGGTGAATAGGGATGAGCGATATTGCCCGATATCATATCGGAATTCCTATTTCCGATACTGGAAAAATATCGGATATCGGAATTTCCGATTTCAGATATCAATGCAAGTCAATGGGAGAAAAAAATTGGAATTACAAAATGACCACTACAGTGCTATATAATGGATAAAATGGAGGGGAAACACCTCAGGATAATGGGGAAGGAGTTTGCAGAGAAGCAAAAAAATCGCTAGAAAAATGCACAGAGCAAAGCTGTAGCAGGAAAACTGATCGCCATCTTCTTAACAGCTGTGTTTTTTCTTTGGGTTAGGATTAGTTGGGGTAGGTTAGGGTTTATGGTTAGTAGGTAAGGGTTAGGGATTAGGGTTAGTTAGGGTTATGGTTATTGTTAGTAGGGTTAGGGTAAGGGTTAGGGGTTAGAGTTAGTGGTTAGGTTAGTTAGGTTAGGGTTAGTGTAAGAGTTAGGGGTTAGGGATAGCTATTTTACATTATTAAATTAAAACTGCCGTGGTGGTGTCAATATGCCCTTTGACTGACATGTGTCCGCGTTCAGCTCACCTTGCTTTGCAGGGAGTTTCCAGGAGCACCATGTGGAGGAACGGATACACTCCCTTTAAACCATGCTTAGTCTTCTTCTGCTGATTATATCCTGTTATTCAGTAATTCTGCATATTGATATTCTGCTTTTGGTTCATGTACATCTGCTCCTACTGCTTCCTAAACCTCCGTCTAATGGTTATTCTGCATGGCTGGTCGCAGAATGTCCCAAACCCAGAGTAAATATGCAGAAGTAACAGTAGGCACAGGAACTTGAGAGAACCAGCTGGTGAGTCTGGAACCCGTATAGGCAGCAGAAATCAGCATAAGAGCAAATGGAACTAACGGGCACCAGCTGACGTTACCAGAGCCCGTTAACTAAGCAGGAGGTACCTGTACCAGAATGCACTACCAAGGACCAGCAGACGTTACTGGAACTCGGATACCACAAAGGAGGGACCTAAGCCATTGACTCTACTGAGAACCAGCTGACGTTACTGGAACCCAGATAAGCAGCAGCAGGTAAAATTGCCAGTGGCTGTACTGGGTAACAGCTGACATTACTGTAGCCCGGATACCACAATGTAGTAGTGATATAAGCCAAAAGCACTGCCGAGAAGCCCAAAAAAATCCCACAGACGCAAATTCAAGAGCAAAAAGACAGGAGTCCGGGGACATCTCCATCTATCTTCATGTCTTTGTCTTCTGCATCTGTCTTCCTGTCTTGGGTCTTCTGCATCTGTCTTCCTGTCTTGGTCTTCTGCACCTGTCTTCTTGTCTTGGGTCTTCTACAGGATTAATGTCTTCTCGGCAGAAGGAGCAAGAGCCGCATTTGCCCCCACAACCCGGACACAGTCTTCTTTACTCCGCAGTCGTAGCAGGGGAGCCGAGCCTACTGGCACTGTCAAGACCAGCCTTGATCGCCAGGTCCCGGAGTCCACGTAGGGGTCTCTTACACTGCCGATACCACGGATAACAGCAAACTGAGCCGGAATGATGTACGGCGGGGGCGTGGAACAGTGCGGCGGACACAACCGTGTAACGGCGAGCGTTTTCGAAACACGGTTTGGAGCAGGAGGTACCCGTGCCCTTGGGCACTCCCGAGAACCAGCTGGCGATGCTGGAACTCGGTTCACCCCTCGGGGGAGGCACCTGTGTCCGCACTTCACTGCCACGAAACAGCCGGTGTGGCTGAATCCCGCCTCTTGTGCTTCTGCCTATAGGTGTTTGGCATCTGTCGTCCTTTTTTTCCACTTTGGTCTAACGAGGTACAGCTGGTGGTACTGTTGCCCAGAAACACAGCATGCTGTGAAAGTGGCAGTCACGGAAATGGGCACTAGCTGGCGGTACTAGAGCCCATGGAAATAGTATGAGGTGAAAGAGTCAGTCATAGAACAAGGTGCTAGATGTTGGTAGTAGGGGCCCAGCGTCGGACTGGAACACCTTGGGCCCACCAGAGAAAATCATTCTTGGGGCCCAATATGTAGCTACATAGAAATAAATACAAGACCACCAATTGTGCAGTAAAACACACTAATATCAGGGTATAATATAAGGTAGTACATGTCTTAATTATGTAGCAGGAGTTGGGGTAGCCTCCCTCATAGATTATAAAGCAGCACCCTCATAGGGGATAATGCTGCCCCCCTCATAGAGGATAATGCTGTCCCCCTCATAGGGTATAATGCTATATATATAGATAGATAATAGATAGATACCATATATACTCGAGTATAAGCCGACCCCCCTAATTTTGCCACAAAAAACTGGGAAAACTTATCAACTTGAGTATAAGCCTAGGGTGGAAAATGAGATTATGCCCGATATGCTGCCCCATGTATTATGCCCCACAAGATGCTCCATAGATTGTGCCCCATATGCTGCCCATGTATTATGCCCCCATAGATGCTCCATAGATTGTGCCCTCATAGATGCTCCATAGATTATGCCCCCCATAGATGCTCCATAGATTATGCCCCCATAGATTATGCCCCCATAGATGCTCCATAGATTATGCCCCATAGATGCTCCTAAGATTATGCCCCCATAGAAGCTCCTTAGATTATGCCCCCATAGAAGCTCCATAGATTGTGCCCCCATAGATGCTCCTTAGATTATGCCTCCATAGAAGCTCCATAGATTGTGCCCCCATAGATTATGCCCCTATAGATGCTCCATAGATTATGCCCCCATAAATGCTCCTTAGATTATGCCCCCATAGATTATGCCCCATAGATGCTCCTTAGATTATGCCCCCATAGAAGCTCCTTAGATTTGCCCCCATAGATTATGCCCCATAGATGCTCCATAGATTATGCCCCCATAGATGCTCCTTAGATTATGCCCCCATAGATTATGCCCCATAGATGCTCTAGATGCCCCCATAGAAGCTCCTATAGATTATGCCCCCATAGAATGCTCCATAGATTATGCCCCCATAGATGCTCCTAAGATTATGCCCCCATAAGTTAATGCCCCATAGATTGTGCCCCCATAGATGCTCCTTAAGATTATGCCCCCATAGAAGCTCCATAGATTGTGCCCCCATAGATGCTCCTAGATTATGCCCCCATAGATGCTCCATAGATTATGCCCCCACCCATATAGAAGCTCCATAGATTATGCCCCCATAGAAGCTCCATAGATTATGCCCCCATAGATGCTCCATAGATATGCCCCATAGATGCTCCTAATATGCCCCCATAGAATGCCCCAACTAAGATTATGCCCCCATAAATGCTCCACTAGATATGCCCCCATAGATTATGCCCCCATAAATGCTCCACAGTTTATGCCCCCATAGATTATGCCCCCATAAATGCTCCACAGATTATGCCCCCATAGATTATGCCCCCATAGAATGCTCCACAGATTATGCCCCCATAGATTATGCCCCCATAGATGCTCCACAGATTATGCCCCCATAGATTATGCCCCCAAGATGCTCCACAGATTGCCCCCATAGATGCTGCATTGAATAGGCCCCTTCATGCTGCCGCAGCTGCTGCTGCAAAAAAAAAAAAGACATATTCACCTCTCGTCGCTGGGGGCCAGGTGCTGGTGTCCTGAGCAGGCGGGGGCACCGGCGCGCTATGGGGGACAGGTGCCGGTGTCACCGCTGGCTCAGGGCCCCGGCACCTGAGAGATTTACCTGTCACCCGCTCCACCGCTGAGCGCCGCTGTCTTCGGTCCTCCGGCAGTGAATGCTCAGGCAGAGGGCGCGGCGCACACTAATGACATCATCGCGCCCTCTGCCTGAACATCGCAGCAAGAGAGGACCAGAGGACACAGCGGCGCTCAGTGGTTGGAGCGGGTGACAGGTAAGTAATGATATTCACTGCTTCCCACGCCCATGTGGGCGTGGGAAGCAGTGAATATTCATTTCTCTTTAGCAGCGGGGACAGGGGCTCCTGCCTCCTGTCACCCGCTGCTGCTCCGCTGGCACGGGGCCCCCATGGTAGCTGCGTGGTGTGCCGCTATTAGCGACACGCCACTGGCTGGGGGCCCCTGGAGCATCGGGGGCCCTAGGCAACTGGCCCCTGTATGCCAGCAGGTGCCAGGGCCCTCCAGATGCCAGGGCCCACCGGAGAATCCTCCGATTCTCCGGTGGGCCAGTCCGACCCTGTAGGGGCCAGAGCACGGGCATAACAGATGACGCTGGGTGCAACATAGGCAAATGACAGAGCATGCATACTGCTACCAACCATGCATGTAACCTGTGTACTCTGGCCCAGGCAGCAAAAGTCACCAGAAATCCAGGCAGCCGATAGTCTGGTACGTTGGTCTGTTAGTACATCGTCAGCTGCACTAAAGATGCGTTCAGAAATCACACTGGCACCAGGACAAGCCAGGACCTCCAAGGCATACTGGCTAAGCTCGGGCCATATATCCAACTTGGAAACCCAAAACTTGAAGGCGGCAGATCCATCCTGAAGCACACTGACAGGGGTGAAGAGGTATTGTGCCACCATGTCACTGTAACGTTGCCTCCTAGTGCGTTGCACTGTCTGTGCTGATGGTGCCCGAACTTTTTTCGGGTTCAGAAACCGTTGGAACAGGTTGGGTACACTGGACCTGTCAGTAGCAGATGTACTGCTTCTGCTACCGGCTTCTGAATGGATTCCGCTGGGCCCAGCATGCACTGAGATGCCTGCTAGTGCACGCGCATCACTGCTATGCGGTGGAAAAGAGTACATGAGTAAATTAACCAGTGCGTCTTGGTACTCCTGCATGTTGCACGCCCCGTTCAACGGTGTAATTAGGCTTTCAAGGCTGTCCCGGTAACGTGGATCTAAGAGGGTGGCCACCCAGTAATCATTTGTGTGGAGAATACTAGCCACGCGTGGGTCTTTTCTCAGACACTGCAGCATGAAGTCACTCATGTGCTGAAGGCTGCCAACTGGCCATGCATCGCTGTCACCAGCTGGAGGAATGTGCTCTGGCTGCTCTGCATCACCCCATCCACGCTGCATCTGGTGACTACTAGTAGAGCGCCGTGTACTTTCCTCCCCTGGCTCATCCTCATAGTCCTCCTCATCCTCCTCGCTTGCTGTGTCCTGCCTTGACCTTTGTGAGGCACCCACAGAGCTTTGTACCAACCGGGCCGATGAAGATTGCCTGGTTGGTGCAAGTGTCTCATCATACTCCTCCTCCTGAGAAACCTCATCCCTTAGTCCTTTAAGTGATGATTCTATAAGGCATATAAGGGGAATAGTCAGGCTGCGTAGGGCAGCATCCGCGCTCACCATCAGAGTGGAGTCCTCGAAGCACTTCAAAATGGTGCATATGTCCTTCATTGATGCCCACTCTGTGGTTGTAAAGTGGGAGGGCTGAGATGTGTGTATCCTACTTTACGCCTGCTGCAGCTGCAACTCCATAATTGCAGGTTGCTGCCCACACAACCTCCGCAACATATGCAAAGTCGAATTCCACCTGGTTGTGAGGTCAACAATGATGCGGTGCTCGGGCAGGCCCAATCTGCGCTGCATGGCTGAAAGGCGCGATGCAGCCATGCTTGAACGCCGCAAATGAGAGCACTCGTATCTGACTTTGTGCAGCAGCTCCTCAAGGTCAGGATAGTTCCTTTTGAAACTCTGCACCACCAAGTTTAGGACATGGGCAAGGCATGGAATGTGAGTAAGAGCACCTAGGCCCAGAGCCGTGACCAGATTTCGGCCGTTGTCACACACCACCATACCTGGCTTGAGGTTGAGCGGCGCAAGCCACATGTCGCTCTGCTCCTTGAGCGTGTTCCACAGCTCGGTTGCGGTGTGGCTAACATTACCCAGATAAACCAATTTCAACACGACCTGTTGATATTTGGCCGATGCAGTGCTGAAATCGGTTGTTGTGGTACGTCTGGGTGCAGGCGAGTCTGACGAGGAGTATGAGGAGGAGTCAATTTGTATGGAGGAGAGGCCTGCAATCCGTGGAGTTGGCAGGACCCGCGCACTTGCACTGTCTACTTCAGTTCCAGGCTCAACTACATTTACCCAATGGGCGGTGATGGAAATGTAGCATCCCTGGCCATGCTGACTGGTCCATGCGTCGGTGTTCAGGTGGACCTTGCTACTAACTGCATGTTGGAGCACATGCTTAATTTTACACTCCACATGCTGCTGCAGGGTGGGGACGGATTGCCTGCTGAAGTAGAAGCAGCTGGGAACGCTGTATTGTGGGATTGCAAACCCCAACATATCGATAAAGGCTGGCTTGCTCACCAGCAAGAATGGTAGCATTTCCACTGTAAGCAGTTTGGCAATGCGAGAATTCATGCCCTGTGCTCATGGGTGGTTTGCCGAGTACGGGCGCCTTTTCTCCCACACCTTTGTGACTGATGGCTGCACACTGGATTGGGAGTGTGAGGATGCCAGCGATTGGGATGTTGATGCTGATGAAGTACAGACAGTTTGCATCCAACACTGCCTGCAGATGCACCCTGGCATTCTGGCGAGGAAGCGGGAGCAGCTGTTTGCGAGCTGGAGGAAGAGGTGGCCGCTGTGGCTGAAGAGATGGAAGGTGGGGGACCAGCTGAAGGTGGCGAATCATCTTGGGTGTGATGCTGCCACTCCACAGGGTGCCTCTTCCTGACATGTGTCAACATATTGGTGGTATTAAGGTTGCTGACGCTCTTCCCTCTCCGCACAGTTTGTCGACAAAGCTTGCATCTGACTACTGTAACGTCATCTGCAACTTGGTCGAAAAAGTCCCATGCACCACAACTCTTGGGCACACCCCTTGTGCTCTTTAAAAGAGCCCTGCTCCTAACGGGTGCTGAAGTTGAGGGAGCCGACAACCAATTTTTCCCTCTTCCTCTCCCACGTGGATGGCCATGCTGCACCACACCTGCAATCTCTTCCTCTGAGCTATCCCTACTTGCTTGCTGCCCCTCAGCATGCCATGATGGGTCAAGGACCTCGTCATCCAATGCACTTTCATCAGCAGAAACTGGCAGCTGAGTTTCATCATCATCTGCTGACTGGGGTCTGGTCACTGTGGGCAATGGCCAACCCTCCACTTCTTCCTCAGATGCACACAGTGGTTGCGCATCTGTGCACACTACCTCTTCTTCAGCTGCAGGAATGCTGTCTGGCTGGCACACAGATTCCAAGCCAACAGATTCTGAGAAGAGGATTAAGGTTGGCTCCTGGCCCTCTGAATGTCTGGGAAATTTAGTGGGCGGTGAAGAAGCAGATGGGTGCTGCTCTTCAGTGGTCTGACCCGATGTGGTGGAGAGGTCCTGGGAGGATACTGCGCTCATTGAGGTGGATGCCTCAGCTGCCATCCAACCAACAACGGTTTCTACTTGATCCTCTCTTATCAGCCTATGGCCCTGCGCTCCTAACAAGCTGCGCATAAATGACTGCTGCCGGGTGAAAGTAGGTGCTTAGTGACTTGGGTACAAACAGCAAACAAAAAGGCAGCAACACTCACCTGCCCAGATCTCAGAACAAATGCACTACAGGGTGCAGCCAGCCCATAAAGCAAGATGTTAGCAGCACAGGTGCAAAATACCAGATCAAACAGCCACTCTCCACATACCCATTCAGGGAGGGGGTGACTGCCCAGTATACAATTGCACAATAAAGGCCCACATAGGGTGCCATTCACACAAGCAGGGTCGGACTGGCCCACCGGAGAATCGGAGGATTCTCCGGTGGGCCCTGGCATCTGGAGGGCTCTGGCACCTGCTGGCATACAGGGGCCAGTTGCCTAGGGCCCCTGATGCTCCAGGGGCCCCCAGCCGGTGGCGTGTCGCTAATAGCGGCACACCACGCAGCTGCCATGGGGGCCCCGTGCCAGCGGAGCAGCAGCGGGTGACAGGAGGCAGGAGCCCCTGTCCCCGCTGCTAAAGAGAAATGAATATTCACTGCTTCCCACGCCCACATGGGCGTGGGAAGCAGTGAATATCATTACTTACCTGTCACCCGCTCCAACCGCTGAGCGCCGCTGTGTCCTCTGGTCCTCTCTTGCTACAATGTTCAGGCAGAGGGCGCGATGACGTCATTAGTGTGCGCCGCGCCCTCTGCCTGAGCATTCACTGCCGGAGGACAGAAGACAGCGGCGCTCAGCGGTGGAGCGGGTGACAGGTAAATCTCTCAGGTGCCGGGGCCCTGAGCCAGCGGGGACACCGGCACCTGTCCCCCATAGCGCGACGGTGCCCCCGCCTGCTCAGGACACCAGCACCTGGCCTCCAGCGACGAGAGGTGAGTATGTCTTTTTTTGCGCAGCAGCAGCAGCTGCGGCAGCATGAAGGGGCCTATTCAATGCAGCATCTATGGGGGCACAGTCTGTGGAGCATCTATGGGGGCATAATCTATGGGGGCGTAATCTGTGGAGCATCTATGGGGCATAATCTATGGGGGCATAATCTGTGAAGCATCTATGGGGGCATAATCTATGGGGGCATGATCTGTGGAGCATTTATGGGGGCATAATCTATGGGGGCATAATCTGTGGAGCATTTATGGGGGCATAATCTATGGGTGCATAATCTGTGGAGCATTTTTGGGGGCATAATCTGTGGAGCATTTATGGGGGCATAATCTATGGGGCATAATTTATGGAGCATCTATGGGGGCACAATCTATGGAGCTTCTATGGGGGCATAATCTATGGAGCTTCTATGGGGGCATAATCTAAGGAGCATCTATGGGGGCATAATCTATGGAGCATCTATGGGGGCATAATCTATGGAGCATCTATGGGGGCATAATCTAAGGAGCATTTATGGGGGCACAATCTATGGAGCTTCTATGGGGGCATAATTTAAGGAGCATCTATGGGGGCACAATCTATGGAGCTTCTATGGGGGCATAATCTTAGGAGCATCTATGGGGGCACAATCTATGGGGGCATAATTATGGGGGCATAATCTATGGAGCATCTATGGGGGCATAATCTATGGAGCATCTATGGGGGCATAATCTATGGAGCTTCTATGGGGGCACTGTAACGGGTCTGGGAGACGGAACCTCTGAACTTTATTATACAAGGAGGCTTTCCTTGTAAAGGAGCGGGTGGCGCCCGGGGAGACGGGCAGGAAGTCACTGCAAGTGACGGGGGCAGTCTCTGGACAGACAGGTGGGAGGTCACGGCAAGTGACCGGGGCAGTCTCTGGGTAGACAGGCAGGTAGTCACGGCAAGTGACCGGGACAGTCTCAGGACAAACAGGCGGGTAGTCACGGCAAGTGACCGGGGCAGTCTCTGGGTAGACAGGCAGGTAGTCACGGCAAGTGACCGGGGCAGTCTCTGGACAAACAGGCGGGTAGTCACGGCAAGTGACCGGGGCAGTCTCTGGGTAGACAGGCAGGTAGTCACGGCAAGTGACCGGGGCAGTCTCTGGATAAACAGGCAGGCTAGGGGCCGGGGCAGTCTCTGAATGGACAGGTATATACGACCTGAGATGGTGGAGCCTCCCGGTAGGCTAACAGGCAGATGACAGATGAGCGCCCCCAAGTGAGCAGGCGAGAGTCTCTGGAATAGCCGATGGACACCGCAGGTGATGGCCGAACCTCCAGGTAGGCTACAGGCAGATGGCAGATGAGCGCCCCCAAGTGAGCAGGCGAGAGTCTCTGGAATAGCCGATGGACACCGCAGGTGATGGCCGAACCTCCAGGCAGGCTTGCGGGCAGGTAGCAGACAGCAAACTGGCAGGAAACAGGCAGGTAACTGGTAACGGACCCTGAGGGCTGAAGCAGAGTTAAACAGTGCAACAACAACATTGCTCGGGCACCTCCATTAAGGAGGAAGTACTTTATATAGGGTGGAGTCCTCCGGCATTGGCCGGGGACCTTTTTGAAAGATGCGCACGGCCCCTTTAAGAGCGGGGGAGCGCGCGGGCGCGCGCCCTAAGTCCAGAAGCAGGGAAGGAGCGCGCAGCCCCAGCAGGACGGAAGGAGGACGCTGAGCGCGGGTAAGGGGGGCGACGTCCCTGCCTGGCAGAGGACGCTGTCGCAGGGGAACCGCGTCCCTGCCTGGCAGAGGGCAGGGGCGTCGGCGCTACAGTACCCCCCCTCGAGGCCCCCCCTTCTTTAGGCCAGAAAGAAATTTAGCTAGGATGAGAGGGGCATGGATGTTCTCCCGAGGCTCCCACGTTCTCTCCTCAGGACCAAACCCCTTCCAATCCACCAGAAAATAGGTCTTTCTTCCTACCCTTTTGGTGGCCAGAATGTTCTCTACCTCAAATTCGTCTTCAGCAGACACTGGAGCAGGAGGTGTACCTGTAGATTTGACAAAAGAGTTAAGTACCACCGGTTTGAGGAGAGATACATGGAAGGAGTTAGGAATCCGCAAATTGGCCGGGAGTTTCAATTTATAGGACACCGGGTTGATCTGACTGATGATCTCAAAAGGACCGATGAACCGAGGGCCTAACTTGTAGGAAGGAATCTTGAGCCGGACATACTTGGACGAAAGCCAGACCTTATCCCCAGGACGGAATTGAGGAGGATCCAGACGTTTTTTGTCAGCATGTTTTCTTCATGCGCTCGGATGACAGAATGAGTGCGGACCGGGTACTCTCCCATATGGAGGAAAATTCGTTAACCAGAGATTCCGCAGCTGGATTGTCCACAGAGATGGAGACAGGAACAGGGATCCGACGGTGTTGACCGAAGACTACAAAAAACGGAGATTTGGAGGAAGATTCGCTCTCGTGATTGTTGTAAGAGAATTCGGCCCAAGGCAGGAGATCCACCCAGTCAGAATGGTGGGCATTAACGAAGTGCCGGAGATAACTGGTCAGATTCTGATTGATTCGCTCGACTTGTCCATTGGACTGCGGGTGGTAAGCAGAGGAAAAATCCAAGGTGACGTCTAGCAACTTACAAGTGGCTCTCCAGAAACGTGAGGTGAACTGTACCCCACGATCCGACACAATGTGACGAGGCAGACCATGAAGACGGAAGATGTGGCGGATAAAGTCTTTAGCCAACTCGGGTGCAGACGGAAGCCCTGGCAGGGAAATGAAGTGAGCCATCTTGGAAAATCGGTCAACGACCACACAAATGACCGTACAACCGGCAGAGACGGGCAGATCTGTTATGAAGTCCATGGCTATATGCTGCCAGGGGGCAGCGGGTACAGGAAGCGGAAGAAGACGGCCGGCAGGCAGGTGTCTCGGAACTTTGTTGCGGGCACAGGAGACACAGGCAGAAACAAAGTCTATTACGTCCTGGTGCAGGGTAGGCCACCAGTAATGCCGAGTAATGAGCTGGAGGGTCTTTCTCTGACCAGCGTGGCCAGCTAGTTTAGACGAATGACCCCAGTGTAGGATTCTCTTCCGATCGGTTACTGATACGAACGTCTTACCAGGAGGGAGACGATTTAGACTCACGGGAGCCACCTGCATGACTCTGGCGGGATCAATGATATGTTTAGGTTCCTCCTCGAGATCCGACACCAGGAAGGACCGGGACAAGGCGTCCGCCTTGATGTTCTTGTCAGCCGGGCGAAAATGTAAAAGAAGATCAAAGCGGGCAAAAAACAAGGACCACCGGGCTTGGCGAGGTTAAGTCTCTGGGCATGCTGGAGGTAAGCCAGATTTTTGTGGTCAGTGTAAATGATTACCGGATGAAGAGCCCCCTCGAGTAGGTAACGCCACTCCTCCAATGCCAGCTTGATGGCCAATAACTATCGGTCTCCTATGGAGTAATTGCGCTCAGAAGAGGAGAAGAGTTTGGAGAAGAAGCCGCAAGAAACCATCCTCCCGGATGAAGATTTTTGAGTAAGTACCGCTCCGGCTCCAGAAGAAGAAGCGTCCACCTCCAGGAAGAACTGCTTGTTGCCGTCCGGACGATGCAGCACTGGAGCGGAAGAGAAGGCCTGTTTTAAAGAAAGAAAGGCCTCCTCTGCTTCGGGCGTCCACTGTTTGGGATTAGCATCCTTGCGGGTTAGCTCGGAGATTGGAGCAGTCCGGGAAGAGAAGTGCGGTATGAAAAGGCGGTAATAATTGGCGAATCCCAGGAACCGCTGAATGGCCTTCAACCCCTCGGGTCGGGGCCATTTCTCGATGGCAGACAGTTTCTCCGTATCCATTCGTAGGCCAGTCTGAGAAATGATGTAGCCCAAAAACGGAAGCGAGGTCTGCTCAAAGAGGCACTTCTCATATTTGGCGAAGAGGTGATTCTGCCTGAGCCTGAGCAGAACCTGACGAACATCCCTCCGGTGAGACTGGAGATCCGGAGAGAAGACCAAGATGTCGTCTAGGTACACCACAACGCAGGAGTAGAGAAGGTCCCGAAAGATGTCATTGACCAACTCCTGAAAGACTGCTGGAGCATTACAGAGACCAAAGGGCATCACCAAATACTCGTAGTGGCCGTCCCGGGTGTTGAATGCCGTCTTCCATTCATCTCCCCGACGGATACGGACTAGGTTATATGCCCCACGAAGATCCAGTTTGGTGAAGATTCTAGCCCCCCTCAGACGATCAAACAATTCTGGAATGAGCGGAAGAGGGTACTTATTCTTCACCGTGATCAAATTTAGGCCTCTGTAGTCATACAGGGACGGAGAGAGCCGTCTTTCTTTTTTACGAAGAAGAAACCTGCTCCCGCTGGGGAGGTAGATTTCCGGATGAATCCCTTGGCCAAATTCTCCTCGATATATTCGGACATCGACCTGGTCTCAGCAGCGGACAATGGGTAAATACGCCCACGGGGAAGCGTAGTACCGGGTAGCAGGTCGATCGGGCAATCATCCGGTCTGTGAGGGGGTAATGTCCTGCTTCCTTTTTATTAAAGACATCAGCGAATGACCAATATGGAATCAGGAGCCCTGGTAGATTAGTTGGTGTAGGAGAAGGACGGACGGGATGAACAGGAACCAAACACGTTTTATGACAGTCCTGTCCCCAGCGAAGGATCTTCCAGTCTGCCAGTCGAGCACGGGTGCATGCTTTTGGAGCCAAGGCAGACCTAGTAAGAAAGCGTGAGAGAGTCCAGGCAGAACATGAAACGAGATGCTCTCAGAATGCAACATTCCCACCTGCAGGGTTATGGCTTCAGTGATAAGTTGGATGGGACGTGGTAGGAGACCCCCATCCACAGCAGCAACAGATACTGGTTCACCCAGAGGTTTGGTAGGAATGCGATATTTTTCTACAAGAGCCTGTGAAACAAGATTCCCGGCTGCTCCAGAATCAAGTTGGGCTAGTTCGAAGTAACGGTTCTCACCGAGGAGAGTTGAGACTGACAGCAGCAGAGATGAAGAGGATTTATTTTTGTCTAGGTGGACCTCTCCGAGCGAACCTAGACACAGGCGTTTCCCGACCTTTCTGGGCAGGTACGGATCCGGTGCTCCTTACTGCCACAGTAGAAGCAACTCCCTTCGGCACAGCGTAAGTCCTGACGGGCTTTGACCATCTTGGTCTGGTCGACTTGCATAGGCTCAGAAGAGTGTACCTGGGGAGAAACGGAAGGAGTTACAGGTCTCTGAAAAGGAGCTAGACGAGGAAACCTTCTCTCACGGGTGACCTCCTTAGCGCGCTCCTGGAACCGTAGATCAATTCGATTGGCAAGAGTTATTAGGTCATCGAGAGAGGTTGGAATGTCCCGACCGGCAAGTTCATCTTTAATACGGCCGGACAGACCCTCCCAGAAGACAGATATCAGAGCGTCATTATCCCAAGCCAGCTCCGAGGCAAGGGTACGGAACCGTATGGCATATTGACCCACGGTGAGACTTCCCTGACGGAGACGCAGCAGAGCTGATGCAGAGGAGGTCTTCCGTCCGGGTTCGTCGAATACCTTCCGGAAGGCTGAGAGAAAAGCGGACAGGTCAGACACCAGAGGATCTTCTCTCTCCCAAAGAGGATTTAGCCAGGCCAGGGCCTCTCCGGTGAGATGGGACATGATGAAGGCAATTTTGGCCTGGTTGGAGTTAAACTGGTGTGCCAGGAGTTCAAAATGCAGGGTGCACTGGTTAATGAAACCCGGAGCCAGAGCAGGGTCGCCTCCAAACCGAGGAGGAGCTGAAAGTCGAGGTCCAGGAACGGAAACCACAGAATTGGTAAGCAGCGGAACTGCCGGATTGCGAGTCATGGCGCCGCGGTGGTTGCTGGTGAAGTAGTCAGGGTGTCCAGGCGGGAATTAACCTTCCGCAAGTGACCTAGGATGGACTCCTGTTGAGACCTCTGACGAGACAGTTCATGACACAGGTCAGAGAGCGAGGGAGTTTGGGTGCCACCGGGTTCCATGGTCCGAGCAAACTGTAACGGGTCTGGGAGGCGGAACCTCTGAGCTTTATTATACAAGGAGGCTTTCCTTGTAAAGGAGCGGGTGGCGCCCAAGGAGACGGGCAGGAAGTCACTGCAAGTGACGGGGGCAGTCTCTGGACAGACAGGTGGGAGGTCACGGCAAGTGACCGGGGCAGTCTCTGGATAAACAGGCGGGTAGTCACGGCAAGTGACTGGGGCAGTCTCTGGGTAGACAGGCAGGTAGTCACGGCAAGTGACCGGGACAGTCTCAGGACAAACAGGCGGGTAGTCACGGCAAGGTGAACGGGGCAGTCTCTGGTAACAGGCAGTAGTCACGGCAAGTGACCGGGGCAGTCTCTGGCAAACAGGCGTAGTCACGGCAAGTGACCGGGGCAGTCTCGGGGTAACAGGCAGGTAGTCACAGCAAGTGACCGGGGCAGTCTCTGGATAAACAGGCAGGCAAGGGGCCGGGGCAGTCTCTGAATGGACAGGTATATACGACCTGAGATGGTGGAGCCTCCCGGTAGGCTAACAGGCAGATGACAGATGAGCGCCCCCAAGTGAGCAGGCGAGAGTCTCTGGAATAGCCGATGGACACCGCAGGTGATGGCCGAACCTCCAGGTAGGCTTGCAGGCAGATGGCAGATGAGCGCCCCCAAGTGAGCAGGCGAGAGTCTCTGGAATAGCCGATGGTCACCGCATGTGACGGCCGAACCTCCAGGCAGGCTTGCGGGCAGGTATCAGACAGCAAACTGGCAGGAAACAGGCAGGTAACTGGTAACGGACCATGAGGGATGAAGCAGAGTTAAACAGTGCAACAACAACATTGCTCGGGCACCTCCATTAAGGAGGAAGTACTTTATATAGGGTGGAGTCCTCCGGCATTGGCCGGGGACCTTTTTGAAAGATGCGCGCGGCCCCTTTAAGAGCGGGGGAGCGCGCGGGCGCGCGCCCTAAGTCCAGAAGCAGGGAAGGAGCGCGCGGCCCCAGCAGGACGGAAGGAGGACACTGAGCGCGGGTAAAGGGGGCGACGTCCCTGCCTGGCAGAGGACGCTGTCGCAGGGGAACCGCGTCCCTGCCTGGCAGAGGGCAGGGGCGTCGGCGCTACAGGCATAATCTAAGGAGCATCTATGTGGCATAATCTATGGGGGCATAATCTAAGGAGCATTTATGGGGGCATAATCTATGGAGCATCTATAGGGGCATAATCTATGGGGGCACAATCTATGGAGCTTCTATGGAGGCATAATCTAAGGAGCATCTATGGGGCACAATCTATGGAGCTTCTATGGGGGCATAATCTAAGGAGCTTCTATGGGGGCATAATCTTAGGAGCATCTATGGGGCATAATCTATGGAGCATCTATGGGGCATAATCTATGGGGCATAATCTATGGAGCATCTATGAGGGCACAATCTATGGAGCATTTATGGGGGCATAATACATGGGCAGCATATGGGGCACAATCTATGGAGCATCTTGTGGGGCATAATACATGGGGCAGCATATCGGGCATAATCTCATTTTCCACCCTAGGCTTATACTCAAGTCGATAAGTTTTCCCAGTTTTTTGTGGCAAAATTAGGGGGGTCGGCTTATACTCGAGTATATATGGTATCTATCTATTATCTATCTATATATATAGCATTATACCCTATGAGGGGGCAGCATTATCCTCTATGAGGGGGGCAGCATTATCCCCTATGAGGGTGCTGCTTTATAATCTATGAGGGAGGCTACCCCAACTCCTGCTACATAATTAAGACATGTACTACCTTATATTATACCCTGATATTAGTGTGTTTTACTGCACAATTGGTGGTCTTGTATTTATTTCTATGTAGCTACATAGTGGGCCCCAAGAATGATTTTCTCTGGTGGGCCCAAGGTGTTCCAGTCCGACGCTGCACACAAGGATACTGCATAGTGTCTGGTTCACAGCCTATTAGTCACGCCCCTACTATTCGAACAGGCGCGCTGGTCTGTACACTCTCAATGTACAACTATTTTTGTATTTTTTGCACTTTATTTTTCGGGGTGCAGCCAAGCCCAAGCACATTTGGTCTCGCATGAGGGTGTTCACACTGGTGCGCACTGAGAGTGTACTGGGGGTAAGGGATTGGGTGGGGTTCGGGGGGAACCCCTCACTTAAATATCCCTATATAGCGTTCACCAAAATGTACTGGATGGTGAAGCTACACTTTTAGGAAAAAATAGGGGAAGGGGATTTAAGGGATGAAAAGAAAAGGCTGTGAAAAGGCAGTGAGACACACACCACACAGTGCTGCAGCAAGAGAAGCTGCAGCAGCTGCAGTGAATGTGCGCTGCACGTCTCACTAAGCACCTCACTGAGAGCCTGCTGAGCCACCCACCAGGGCCGTGGGGTACTCGGCACCGAGCCCGTCGATTTCTATGGGAGATGTCACGGGCAGCACACGGCTCAGTCCGTGGCCCTGGGGCTCACTGAAATGTGGGATATTTACAGATGAATTGAATATTGAGATGGGGATTCGTGACGCCACTTGTGGTACCTGGTCAGGATGACCAGCGCTGCTATGCAGATCCACTGAAGGGTTAAATTGTGCAGCTAGATGTTAAGCCTTCCACAAGTAAGGCTGAGTTCTCCTCCAGGGCAGATAGATGTGTGGGGATGCAGGACAGATGGGGACCCGGCAGTCAGGAGTAATAAGGGAGACACACACATAAGTCACTTTGGTACCTTTACTGAAGATGTTGCAGGCACTCCCCGGAGCACTGTAGGGTGAAGGGTGCACATCCAGATTCCTCCACTGAGTAGGTGTGTGGCCTCCTGTTCTCTGCCTTTTTGTAATGAAATCTTGGCCTGCGTGTAGCTGGGCCTAGCTTAGTCTCCGTCTTGTACCTGGCTGACCTTGTGGTTGGACCTTCTCTGAAAGAATAGGGTCCCTTGGCCGGTACCAGCCGAACTCCGTCCTCCTGATCCTGTTACGTATCAGCTCTGTGGTACTCCTGGGACTTGTAGTCCTCCAGGAACTCCAGTGTTCTCCTAATGGGTCGTGGAGATCCCTATAGGCTCGGACCCCGGTGTCCGGTAATGCTTGCTGAGATGAGCTATAGAGGCTCCTCTGTCTCATTAACTTTCCACTCGCCTTCGGCCTACCTGGATCCTCACACGATCACACACTGGCAGTTGGTGGGCTGCCTCTTCACCGCTCTCTAAGCGTCGGCACGCTTCTCACTGAGCTGTACTCCTAGCTTCAGCTCTGACTAGGCTGGAGTGGTCTCTATTCCACTCTTTACTAGACTCCACTCTATGAACTGAATAGCTCTGCAGCCTCTCTAACCTCAGCTCTGCACCTCCACCTTGCTGCAGACTGACTTCTCTGAGGTGGCTGCACTGAACTGCTCTAGGTGTTTCCTGTGTCAGCTTCTTTTATATGTCTAAAACAGCTCCCTCTGGTGGTCTTTGAGGATAAATGAACGTGTGTGAATGTGTATAATGACCTCTAGTGGTATATTCTTTCAGTGCACCCTTCTGGGAGATATGGATTCAGTCTCAGCTGGGCTCCACACTGCACAGCACAAAAAATGAAACTGAGCGGGGTCAGTGAGGAAAAAGACTGCTTCTGTAACACACAGGGGCTGCTACAGTCGCTGAAAAACAATTTCTATCGCTATTAGATCCGAGATCTCTCCCTATCTCCAACAGCAACCTATCCCTATCTGCTTTCACAGTAGAGGGAGGCTAAAATGGCAGGCACAGCCTTTTATACTGCCTGATCACACCATCCAGCCAGCCAATCGCAGCGCAGCCCCTAGCTAGCACGTTTGAACGCCTCCTACCAAGCTTAGGGGAGTTACACAATGTTGTCAGCAATTCTTCAGCTCCTGATTGGCTCCACGGAGTGCTCAGACGCTGAAGGATTATGGGATTTCCGATGTGAAAAAAAAATCGGAATCAGAAATCGGATTTCCGATATCAAAAATATCGGGCCGATTTCCGATATTTCGATATCGGAAAGCTCATCCCTAGGCACAAGTCATTTGATGAATTAATCACAAATCAAGAAGACACTTATTGAGAGGTATTCACACCAAAAACTGAAAAGATGAAAATGTAACTGAAGAATGAAGTTTCTAT
The DNA here is from genome assembly GCA_033576555.1 of Oophaga sylvatica. Taxonomy (NCBI): domain Eukaryota; kingdom Metazoa; phylum Chordata; class Amphibia; order Anura; family Dendrobatidae; genus Oophaga; species Oophaga sylvatica. Next base: position 317,484,094 of record JARQOD010000006.1, read on the forward strand.
TTTATGGTATAAAGTAAATTCATTTTTGAATCTTGGAAACCTGAAATACTAAAGTCTGTCTGTTTCTCAGACTTGATGATTTTAAAAATATTAGTGTAATGTAAGCTATTATTTACTAAGATTACTGTTATAAATTAAAAGAAGAACTGAAATAGATTTATTTTACATGATGCAAAACAGACCAGTCTTCCTTTTAATTTCTTAAATCTACTGGGAAACATTAAACAGCTTAGTTATTTTTAAACGTCTGCATTAAAGGGTGATTCAAACTAATTATTAGTGTTGAGCCACGCCCGTAGTGTTCGAGTTCGGTTTGGTTCGCCGAACACACCGTATGTTCGACGAACTGTTCGTCGAACTGTTCGTTGAACACCGTTAAAACCAATGGCAGGCAAACAAAAACACATAGAAACACACAGAAAACATATAGAAAACACTTCAATGGTGTTCAAAAGCTGACAAATTGCTCAGAAGACACAACTAACACATAGAAAAGTGACAAGTACATATAGTCATGCGAAAAGAAAAGAGGTAGAGGAGTAAAAGGAGGGGGAGACACAGATATAGGCATGTCATGCCCTTCTAAAACCAAAAAAGTGCGAAGCCGACACGGCCAGTCCGTTCCTCCCCGTACGACCTGTGTGTCGCCGGGTTTGTGCCAGAGCTGCGGTGGACCCTGACTGCCAGTCCTCCTCTCCCAATACTGGTGCCTGTCCGCTGGTGGGTCAAGCAAGCCCCCTGCGGTGGAGGCAGGTCTAATCTTTTTAATTTAAATTGTCTCTCTAATTTGAATGAGTACACTTTAAATCCTTTTACAAGGATCTATTGGAGGGCAAGTCTCATGCCAGCAACCTTGGGAGGAAGAGGAGGAGTCGCAGGCTGCTGGACTGTTTGGCTGTGATCCAAGCTAAGCTCCTGGGAAGGAGGACTTTTCCACCTGGACTTTTTGCCTGACCCTTCCCAGGAGAGAGAGGCCTTCCCTGGGACTGAGCGTCGGGGCTGTGCCATTGGCTCCCACCCCCCGGCAAGACGGCTGGGGGTGGGAGGCCCTGATTCCATTTCCATTGCCCAGCCAGTCCCAGGGAAATGGGCAACAAGAGGAGGACCTCGGGGGGCCACAAGGCTCCAGGATC
>JARQOD010000006.1:317485326-317673858 GCA_033576555.1 Oophaga sylvatica
TTTTAAGTAAAAACCCAAATTTTTTCCAATTTCATTGAGGGTTCCTCCCCTTAAAATTTAGGTGTTTATGACTCTAATTTCTGAATGTCCTTTTTTAAATGTAGAGTCCAAAACTGGATGCATTATTCTAGATGTGGCCTCACAATAACGATGGGATTGCAGGATTTTCTTTCTCTTTTTATACACCCTAAAATCTTGTTGTTTCTGCGGCTGCTGCTGACATTGAGTACTGCTGCTCAGCTCACGTGTAAACCAGAATGCCCAAGTCCTTCTCCTGTCTATAGTCACAGTATGGTCCTATTTAATGTATCTGCAGCAATAGGATTACTCCGTCCTAGGTGCAGTACTCTGCATTATCAACATTAATCCATTTGGCAAGTGTTGCCTATTCAGACATCTTTTTCCAGATGGTATGCTATATTGTGCGGACACGAACAATTAAATCTCTTTTTATGGTTATCATTTTAAAAAGAATGAAGAAACAATGTGTGAAGCCATCCTGATATGTGATAAATATCATGTTTTCAATCATTCACACAACACCTACTATTAAACAAAGGGTTTTGAGCACATAAAAACATACAGTGTGGGAATTAAATAGTGAACATGTCACCAATTTTGTACGGAAATATTTAAAGGTTCAATTGACATGAAATTTTCACTATATGTCAGTAACAACTAGGAATGGGTGGATCCATGGATCTTTGGGTTTGTCGAGTTCGGCTGAACTGTCATCCAAAGTTCAGTTCGGGCATCAGAACTTGACCTGAACTTGACCCTGAACCCAATAGAAGTCAATGGGGACTTGAACTTCAGTGCTGTAAAATGATCATAGTAAGTTCTAAGGGGCTGCAAAAGGAATCAAAATGGGGCTAAGAATAAGACAATTGCCTGGCAAACAAATGTGGATAGGGAAATGACTTAAAATAACATAGAATACAAAAAAAATAATAATAATCCTGAACCAGAAGGTGGCGGTTCAAGTGGAGGTGAAGGTGACGGTATAGGTGGAAGAGGCGGAGGAGGAGGTAGCCAACACTGTTTTTGCCTTTTTTGAGGAATTTTTTGTTAGTTTTTTAGAGAATTTACTTAAATAACATAGAATAAAAAAAAATTAAAAACAAAAATCTTGAACCAGAAGGTGAAGGTCAAAGTGGAAGAGGAAGCGGAGGTGGATGTTGTGGTAGAGGTGGAAGAGGCAAAGGAGAAGGTAGCCAAAACTTTTTTAAGGTTTTTTTTTGTTTTCTTTTTATGTGGGGTTATTTTAGGGTAACAACTTAAAATAACATTTAAAAAACTTGAAAAAAATTAAAATATTAAAAAACCACAAACTTGAACCAGAAAGGGAAGGTACACGTGAAAGCAGTGGATGTGGCAGTATAGGTGAAAGAGGCGAAGGAGGAGGTAGCCAACACTGTTTTTGTGCTTTTTTTGCCTAATTTTTTTTTTTTAAGGGAAATGAGTTAAAGTAAAATAGAATGATTGTGGGATCCAAGCCTGGTTCATTTTAAAGAAAGTGAGCTTGCCCCAGGCCGTGTTAAACACATGTTCTGACAGTACACTTGCTGCAGGGCTCGCCAGCACCTCCAAGGCGTAAAAGGCAAGGGTTTTTTTTGTTTTTTTTTATGTGGGGTTATTTTAGGGAAACAACTTAAAATAACATTTAAAAAACTTGAAAAAAATTAAAATATTAAAAAACCACAAACTTGAACCAGAAAGGGAAGGTACACGTGAAAGCAGTGGATGTGGCAGTATAGGTGAAAGAGGCGAAGGAGGAGGTAGCCAACACTGTTTTTGTGCTTTTTTTGCTTAGTTTTTTTTTTAGGGAAATGAGTTAAAGTAAAATAGAATGATTGTGGGATCCAAGCCTGGTTCATTTTAAAGAAAGTGAGCTTGCCCTAGGCCGTGTTAAACACATGTTCTGACAGTACACTTGCTGCAGGGCTCGCCAGCACCTCCAAGGCGTAAAAGGCAAGCTCAGGCCATTTGTCCATTTTGGAGACTCAGAAGTTAAATGAGGCAGACCCATCACTCAGTAAGTGGAGACGCGTGAACATGTACTCTTCCACCATATTGTATGGCGTTGTATTGTTGTATGGAGAAACTAGCATCCATTGCTCTGGTGTAATTTTGGCCCATTCTTCCACACAAACACTCTTCAAATTCTAAAGGCTCCATGAGCTTCTTCTATGAACTCTGAGCTCTGAGTTCCTTACATAAATTTTCGATTGGATTCTGGTCAGGTGATTGGCTGGGCCATTCTAGCAGCTTTATTTTCTTTCTCTGAAACCAATTGATAGTTTCCTTGAATGATTGGGATCATTGTCTGCTGAAATGTTCACCCTCATTTCAAGTTCATCATCCTAGTGGATGGCAGCAAAATTTTATTAAGAATGTACATTTGTCTATTCATCCTTCATTCAATTATATGAGTTTCTCCAGTGTCGTATGCAGAAAAACAGCCCCACAACATGATGTTCCCACCTCCTGACTTCACTGTTGTATGATGTTTTTGGTGTGATATACACCTTTTGGTCTCCAAACATGGTGAGTATTATGGCATTCAAAGAGTTCAATTTGGGTCCATCTGATCAAACTGTATTCTCCCAGAATTTCACAGGCTTGCATAAATGTTGCTAAGCAAACTGTAGACACGCTTGAACATGCTTTTCGTTCAGCAATGGAGTCTTGCATGGTGAGTATGCATACAGTCCATGGATGTTTAATGCATTATTTATAGTTTTGTTTGGAACAATTGTACCTGCTGATTCCAGATCTTTTTGTAGCTCTCCATATTATCACAACTCTTCTGATAATTCTTTTCACTTCTCTTTCTGAAATCTTGCAGGGAGCACCTAGTCATGATTGGTTTATGGTGAAATGATGTTCTTTCCACTTACAGATTATGACCCAAACAGCATTCACTGGAACCTTCAGTAGTTTAGAAATTCATCTGTAACCAATGCTATAAGTATGTTTTGCAACAATAATGGTGCAAAGGTTTTGAGACAGCTCACTGGTTTTATCTTTTATGAGATGTTTCTTGTGTGGCATCTATGTAATGAGAAACATTTTTATAAGCCATCCGTTGAACATGATGTCATGACTTTCCATGGCTTTCTGAACTTCTTTTTCTTCATGTGTTCAATTATTTTTTCCTGTGTCATCTCTCATTATTATTACACATAACTTAATTTATGGACTATAGTTTTATTCTTTGCCTGTGTGGATTGTATGGGTCGTTACCGACATCTGGTGTGTATTTCATGTCAATAGCACCTTTACAAATATACACTGCTCAAAAAAATAAAGGGAACACTCAAATAACACATCCTAGAGCTGAATGAATGAAATATTCTCATTGAATACTTTGTTCTGTACAAAGTTGAATGTGCTGACAACAAAATCACACAAAAATCATCATTGGAAATCAAATTTATTAACCAATGGAGGCCTGGATTTGGAGTCACACACAAAATTAAAGTGGAATGTAATGTCCTTAAAACAAGTCAAAATGAGGCTCAGTATTGTGTGTGGCCTCCACGTGCCTGTATGACCTCCCTAAAATGCCTGGGCATGCTCCTGATGAGGCAGCAGATGGTCTCCTGAGGGATCTCCTCCCATACCTGGACTAAAGCATCCACCAACTCCTGGACAGTCTGTGGATGGAGAGACATTATGTCAGGAGTCGAACCCAGTACCTCTTGTCCACTGGCCAGCAGCTCTACCATCTGAGCTATTCTGCTGGCTGCAAAGTTCCTTGCTGAACCCAGATACCATTGACTGTTCTTCCTGATTGGCTACACCTAGTGCTCTCTTGATTGGGCCTCTGATTGCCAATTACACACCCTATATAAACCTGGCCCTGTGGGTGTGTCATTGCGAGATTATTGAGCTCCAAGCCTTTAGTCAAGCGTTTCCTGCTGATCCATTGCTACAAACACTGCTCTCCTGTGAACCGACCTCGGCCTGCCTTCTGACTACGCTCTCCGCCTGATCCATTGCTACAAACACTGCTCTCCTGTGAACCGACCTCGGCCTGCCTTCTGACTACGCTCTCCGCCTGATCCATTGCTACAAACACTGCTCTCCTGTGTACCGACCTCCGGCTGCCACCTGACTACGTTATCTGCCTGCTCCTCTGTTACCGAACTGCCTTTTCTGTGTACCGACCTCCGGCTGCCACCTGACTACGTTATCCGCCTGATCCATTGCTACAAACACTGCTCTCCTGTGTACCGACCTCCGGCTGCCACCTGACTACGCTACCTGCCTCTGCTTCCCCTAGTGTTTGCAGTAACATCGGCTCCAACCCAGACGGGATCTTGACAGAATAATCTCGCGCCAAAATGGAGTCCGCTGTGAACACCCTGAGGCGGCAAGTTACGGAGCTTCAAAGTTTTTGTACTGACTCTCAAGGAAAATATGCCAAGTTACAAACTGATTTCACGGCGATACAACAGGAAGTAATTGAGCTACAAAAACAACTTCTGGACGTGCGCAATTCAGGGTCCGAATCAAACGCGCGGCTGCCGCTGCCTGCAAAGTTCAGTGGGGATCGCAAGCAGTACCGAGGATTCCTCAATCAATGCCGCATATACTTCCAGATGCAACCTGCTCCCTTTACCAGTGAGAGGAAGAAAGTTTTTTTCATGATAAATCTCCTGACGGATGAAGCTCTTGCTTGGGCTTCACCTTATGTAGAAAAGGACTATGCCCTCCTTAATGACCTGGAAGCTTTCATCGCAGCTATGAATCAAGTTTTTGATGACCCAAACCGCTGTGCCACAGCAGAAACCAAATTACATAATTTGCGCCAAGGACGTCGCTCTGTTGCGGAATATACATCGGAGTTCCGTCGCTGGGTGGCCGACACCACCTGGAATCCAGCGGCCCAGAGAAGTCAATTTCGACGAGGGTTATCAGAACCAGTGAAAGACGAGCTTGCCAGGGTTGAGACCCCTGACCAGTTGGAGGACTTTATTCAACTATGTATCCGGATTGACGAGAGACTTACTGAAAGGAGAAAGGAGAGACTGCGAGCACTTGGGAATAGCCCTGGCTTCTCATTTTCAGCATCGGACCACCAAGAAAAGACGCAAGGCGTGTCTGGACCGATGCAGATCGACGTCATCCGAAGACCACTCTCTGCACAGGAGGAGAGGCGACGTGCAGAACATCTTGCCTCTATTGTGGAGACCCTGGACACTATGCCATCAACTGTCCTAACAAAAGGACTATAGCCTTTAGCAACAACAGGTCTGCCAGCAATATGGACCTTTCTCAGCAGTCGGATTCCATCTTGCAGACTATCTCATCAGTAACGCCAGAAATAGACAAAATACATACTACATCATCTCATTTTGTAATCCCCATTCAGGTTGTAATGGGCACCCAAAAAATACAATGCTCTGCCCTGTTGGATTCGGGAGCAGGAGGAAATTTTATGGACTTAAAATTTACACGTGATAATAATATTTCCAGTAGGACCAAATCCACACCAATTGAAATGGAAACTGTGGATGGATCACCCTTGTCTTCTGGACCTGTCACGCATGAGACAATCGAACTGGAGATTTGTATCGAACCGGATCATCATGAAGCTGTCAGTTTCCACCTTATTTCATCTCCGAAATTTCCGGTTATTCTAGGGATCCCCTGGTTTTCAGTCCATAACCCTTCTATCAACTGGGCATCAAGGACCATCACCTTTCCATCTGACTACTGTAAGAATAATTGTCATAAGGAACCCCCTGTTCTCCAACAAGTCCAAATCTCTGAAATTTCGCATGAGAAGGAAGAGAAACTACAACCTCAATATCAGCAGTTCTCTGATGTCTGCAGTAAGAAGAAAGCAGATCAATTACCTCCTCACCGCCCTTACGACTGTCCCATTGAATTGCTGCCAGGAGCAACCATTCCATTTGGACGGATTTACAATCTTTCCGAACCTGAATTGAAGGTATTAAGAAAGTTCCTGGATGAAAATTTAGAGAAAGGCTTTATTCGACCTTCCACATCTCCAGCTGGGGCACCCCTGTTCTTTGTTGAAAAGAAAGACTCCACTCTGCGGCCATGTATTGACTACAGAGAGATGAATAATATCACTGTCAAGAATCGCTACCCGCTACCCTTGATTCCTGAACTATTTGAGAGACTCCGTTCTGCGAAAATCTTTACGAAGCTGGATCTTAGAGGGGCTTACAACCTCATATGGATTCGCCCAGGAGATGAGTGGAAGACCGCCTTCAGAACGAGATATGGACATTTTGAATCTCTGGTTATGACCTTTGGTCTTAGCAATGCCCCAGCCACCTTTCAACATTTTATTAATGATGTATTTCGAGATTTCTTGGACCAATTCGTTGTGGCTTATCTCGATGACATTCTTATATTTTCAGACACCTTGGAAGAGCATCGCAGGCACGTCCAGTTAGTCTTGGAACGACTACAGGAGAACCATCTTTACATTAAACTTGAAAAATGTGAGTTTGAACAAACCAGTATCCAATTTCTGGGATATATCATCTCCCCAGAAGGTCTGAGCATGGATCCCGGCAAAATCAATGCTGTAGTGACTGGCCTGTTCCAAGAAATTTAAAAGACGTCCAGCGTTTCATAGGATTTGCAAATTTTTACCGAAAATTTATAAAGAACTTTTCACGGATCATACTACCAATTACTACACTAACAAAAAAGACCAAAGCATTTTTCTGGTCTCCGGAGGCACAGGAGGCTTTTGACAAATTGAAAACTCTTTTTACGTCTGCTCCATTGTTAGTACACCCAAATCCTGAATTGCCATTTACTGTCGAAGTGGACGCCTCGGACTCTGCAGTGGGAGCCATTCTGTCTCAGCGAGTTGGGGACAAAATGCAACTTCACCCATGTGCGTTTCTTTCCCACACCATGTCATCTGCAGAAAAGAACTACGACATCGGTAATAAAGAACTGTTAGCCATTAAAGTTTCCTTCTCCGAATGGAGACATCTTTTGGAAGGTGCCAATCACCCTGTGACTGTCCTCACGGACCACAAGAATCTTGAATTCCTCCGTACAGCAAAAAGATTGTCTGCAAGACAAGCACGATGGGCCTTATTTTTCTCAAGATTCAATTTTATAATTTCTTACCGGCCTGGTTCAAGAAATGGCAAGGCTGACGCCCTGTCCAGGATGTGTTCGGAACCTCAGGAGAGGTCTAGTAATGACGATACAATTCTAGGCCCTAAAAATTTTTTGGGAATATTGCACTCTAGAGGACTATGTAATAGAATTAAAGATGGATATCAAGAGGACTCTTTCCTTAACCATCCTTCGGAAGACGTCGATCTTTCATTCAAAGAGGGGTTTTGGATGCAGAAACACAAAATATATGTACCTGAATCTTCTCGCCTTGAAGTCCTCAAAAGTGTCCATGATTCTAAACTGGCAGGACATCCTGGAGTTGCAAAAACACAAGACTTACTACTTCGTTTCTTTTGGTGGCCTAATTGTAGGAAGGACGTGAGGAAATATGTTTCAACCTGTTTAACATGCGCACGAAACAAGACCCCACGATCGTCTCCTCTAGGACTCTTGCAACCACTTCCAGTTCCATCCAGGCCTTGGGGATCTATTTCCATGGATTTTATTGTTGAACTACCCCCTTCCAAACAGATGACCGTCATCCTTGTCATAGTGGACCGACTCACAAAAATGGCCCACTTTATTCCAACTGAAGGAATTCCTACTGCTGAAAAAACTGCAGAAATGATAATCAAAGAGGTATTCAGGTTACATGGAATTCCTGACAGTGTGGTGTCTGACAGAGGCGTTCAGTTTACGTCAAAATTTTGGAAGAGTTTCTGTACAGCCTTGGGAGTCACGGTGAATCTTTCTACCGCTTTCCATCCTCAGTCCAATGGCCAGACGGAGAGAACGAACCAGACTTTGGAGCAATACCTCCGTTGCTTCATTTCCTATCTTCAGGATGACTGGGTGGACTATTTACCAACAGCAGAGTTTTCCTACAACAACTCCATACATAGCGCTACATCTCAAACCCCATTTTTTGCTAATTATGGAGTACATCCAGTATTTATCCCTAATCTGCCAGTGAACACTCCAATTCCTGCTGTAAATGACAGGCTTGCAAAATTACAGGAATCCCAGAAGGAATTATCAGAGATATTACTCAAGACCCAGGAAGTATATAAGGAAGCAGCAGATAAACATCGGAGAGTGCCCCCTGCTCTTCAGGTTGGAGACAAAGTTTGGCTGTCCACTAAAAACCTTAAGACACATGTGCCATCCTCCAAATTGGGTCAGAAATTCATTGGACCTTTTCAAATTTCTGCAAAAATTAACCAGGTTGCTTTTCGTTTAAAACTTCCCAACAATCTAAAGATTCATCCAGTGTTTCACATATCCTTGCTCAAACCCTTCTGTGAAAACCCGTTTCCAGGAAGAATTCAGCCACCTCCTCCACCAGAAAGGATCCGTGGTGAAGAAGAATACATTGTGGATAAGATTCTGGACTCCCGAAAATTCAGAGGTAAACTGCAGTATCTGGTGCAGTGGAAGGGTTACGGACCAGAGGAAAATTCATGGGAACCAAGGGACAACGTCCATGCTCCTAGACTAACAAGAGCCTTTCATCAGAGGTACCCGGATAAGCCAGCTCCTGAGATGTCCAGAGGCCATCCTGGAAGGAGGGGAGTACTGTCAGGAGTCGAACCCAGTACCTCTTGTCCACTGGCCAGCAGCTCTACCATCTGAGCTATTCTGCTGGCTGCAAAGTTCCTTGCTGAACCCAGATACCATTGACTGTTCTTCCTGATTGGCTACACCTAGTGCTCTCTTGATTGGGCCTCTGATTGCCAATTACACACCCTATATAAACCTGGCCCTGTGGGTGTGTCATTGCGAGATTATTGAGCTCCAAGCCTTTAGTCAATCGTTTCCTGCTGATCCATTGCTACAAACACTGCTCTCCTGTGAACAGACCTCGGCCTGCCTTCTGACTACGCTCTCCGCCTGATCCATTGCTACAAACACTGCTCTCCTGTGAACCGACCTTGGCCTGCCTTCTGACTACGCTCTCCGCCTGATCCATTGCTACAAACACTGCTCTCCTGTGTACCGACCTCCGGCTGCCACCTGACTACGTTATCTGCCTGTCCTCTGTTACCAAACTGCTTCCTGTGTACCGACCTCCGGCTGCCACCTGACTTACGCTAACCTGCCTCTTGACTTCCCTGACTCTATGCTCTGCTCCTGTTTGCAGTAACATCGGCTCCAACCCAGACGGGATCTTGACACATTATGTCCCAGATGTGGTCAATTGCTCAATTGGATTCAGGTATGGGGAACAGGCGGGCCAGTCCATAGCTTCAATGCCTTCATCTTGCAGGAACTGCTGACACACTCCAGCACATGAGGTCTGGCATTGTCCTGCATTAGGAGGAACCCAGGGCCAAGCACACCAGCATATGGTCTCACAAGGGTCTGAGGATCTCATCTTGGTACCTAATGGCAGTCAGACTACGTCTGGCGAGCACATGGAGGGCTGTGCGGCCCTCCAAAGAAATGCCACCCCACACCATTACTGACCAACTGCCAAACCGGTCATGCTGAAGGATGTTGCAGGCAGCAGATTGCTCTACATGGCATCTCCAGACTCTGTCACGTCTGTCACATGCTCAGTATGAACCTGCTTTCATCTGTAAAGAGCACAGGGCGCCAGTGGCGAATTTGCCAATCCTGGTGTTCTGTGGAAAATGCCAAGCATCCTGCACGGTGTTGGGCTGTGAGCACAACCACCATCTGTGGACGTTGGGCCCTCAGACAATCCTCGTGGAGTCAGTTTCTAACCATTTGTGTAGACACATGCACATTTGTGGCCTGCTGGAGATCATTTTGCAGGGCTCTGGCAGTGTTCCTCCTGTTCCTCCTTGCACAAAGGTGGAGGTAGCGGTCCTACTGCTGGGTTGCTGCCCTTCAACGGCCCCATCAACGTCTCCTGGTGTACTGGCCTGTCTCCTGGTAGCGCCTCCAGCCTCTGGACACTATGCTGACAGACACAGCAAACCTTCTTGCTACAGCTCTCATTGATATGCCATCCTGGATGAGCTACACTACCTGAGCCACTTGTGTGGGTTTTAGAGTCCGTCTCATGCTACCACAAGTGTAAAAGCACAACCAACATTCAAAAGTGACCAAAACATCAGTCAGAAAGCATTGGCACTGAGATGTGGTCTGTGGTCCCAACCTGCAGAACCACTCCTTTATTGAATGTGTCTTGATAATTGCCAATAATTTCCATCTGTTGTCTATTCCATTTGCACAACAGCATGTGAAATTAATTGTCAATCAGTGTTGCTTCCAAAGTGGACAGTTTGATTTCACAGAAGTTTGATTTACTTGGAGTTATATTCTGCTGTTTAATTGTTCCCTTTATTTTGTGAGCAGTGTATTTACTTGGAAAATTGGTGATGTGTTCAATACTTTTTTCATCCACTGTATGTAGCAGATATCTGGACAGAAAATCAAATTAATTACCGCAGCAACATTGTGAGTCAGATTTTAGGAGGTCTCATGCACCCACGATGGAGAAAATCGAATTGTAATTTAGCATGTGATTCAGATTAGAAATATTTATGAGTGGCCATAAAGATTTTGCTGAGGATTTTCCATTGTGAGCATTTCACAGTAGATAAACTTGTGTTCAGATATCCAAAAGGGGTAGGAAAATTTCTCCAAAGTTCCTGCACTTTGCATGTAAACTCAAAGCATAGCTGTATATACTCTGCAAACACATTCTTATACTGCATGTCTGCATACAATCAAGACTCACACAAATCTATACATATTGCACTGCGATGTACTCTCTAAAATCATCTGTGTCACGGGACAGTAGTGGGAAAACAGGGGACGTGGAACCTAGGCCCCTGAACTGCCCCTCAGGCTAAGGGGGTGCCCTGTCTTTTCTTAACTTGGGGGTACCCTTGAAGGTAGGGAGGCCCAAGTCACCGACCTGTCCCTATCTCCTGTTTAGCCCTGAGCTAAACCCCCATCCCCCTCCCCAGGAGGTGAGAAAGGGAATAAAGTGAACTGCATCAATAACAAAAGGAAAGAAAAGACAGACACCTAGGGGACGAGGCAACTAAAAAAAAAAACTTAGCTTTCTCTGCTGCAATGGACCGCATAGCAGAGTAAATCACCAGATCAAGGTAATAGCTGAAGTACCACTGCACTCAGCAAGCTCCTGACTCCAGCTTGGTTGGTCTCGAAAGAGGAAGTGTATCACCAACAGTCAGCTGAAGCATCAGGTAACTTTTTAAAGTATGGTGGGAGTGGTCATCACCTGCTCCAGCAAACTCAGCAGCAATGTAATTACACCAGTGGCCACTGGGGGAAAAGACTGACATTAACCCCCGATGGCCGGAAAGGAAAAAAGTTTTAATATGAAAATCAAAATCTGCCACACATCCAAAAATGGATCGTGACAGTCTGCATACAAATTGCATTTCAGCATACACACTCTGCACACCTTTATACATTCTGCACACCTGTATAAATATCTACTTGTATATATGTAAGGTGCCTGAGCGAGGTAGTCATGGATGAGCTATTCTTTCTGCTTGCTCTGGCACCCTACAGACAAAATGTATCGCAGTCCCTGTGTGATTAGGTCTGTGGGAAGTATCACTCTTGCTTGCGGCTCGTAGGCCTCCACTAGCTCCAGGCTTTTTTTTTTCCTGAACCTTCTCAGTAATTCCAGGGGACACTGAATTAGTTAAACCAGACAAAATTTTACTTGGCAGCTTTTGATCATTACAATCAGGCATATAGGATAAGGCCCAAAAAGTTAGTCTTCCCACAGGTACAGGACTCAACTTCAGCCCTGGTTCTCGGTATGGGTAGAGCATCACTTTTGCTAACTCTTCAAGCACAAGAAATTCTTCTCCACCCCTAGCAGTGCACCCAGATTCCATCACCTCCCACCTCTGAGGGTTTGAGTCCATCTTTCCCTGCAGCTCCACAGGCTTAGTGCACCCAAAGGCCCGACGTCCATCTTGAGGTTCCCAAGCTGACAGACGGACTCGCATGGGAGGTTTCTTTGGCAATCCAATGCCCCGAGTAACTGGCTCACCCTTTGACCAATGCTGTCAGTTCATCACCCTTTCTCTATCTACTCAACACTTCCTTAACTTGGCACTAACTCTCAGCTCACCCTTCCTAATTTGGGCTGGCCGTTACAGTTAACCATGTCTAGGGTAAACTGCAGGGTTTTACCTCCAGATAACATACATTAATAGAAAATATATTTAATCACTTGGAGTGTCACTTCTGCATATAAACACTCTGCACACCCAGATAGATATCATCATCATGACCTCTATACACACCCTGCACACATTACAGACACACTCTTCACACATGTATACACACATTGTACCACTATATACACTCCAGACATTTATTATTTTGTTTATCTATTTATTATGCTTTGATTATAAAGCGCTTTAAATACATTATCATCGCTATCCCCATTGGAGCTCACAATCTAAATTCCAGATCAGTATGTAGGAAATCCACGCAAACACGGTGAGAACATACAAACTCCTTGCAGATGTTGTCCTTGGTGGGATTTGAACCTAAGACCCCAGCGTGGCAAAACAACAGTGCTAACCACTGAGCCACGTTGCTGCCCATGACATATGCTAATATTTAGAATTGAGAGTCCTCAGTGTTTGATACCTTTTAATAGCTAACTAAAAAGATGGTAACAAATTGCAAGCTTTCGAGACTATTGTTAGCAATGACCTTTTGTGTCTTCACCTCCTTGTGGAGTGTGTCAGTGACTGCCTTCTGGACATCTGTCAAGTCAGCAGTCTTCCCGATGATTGTACAACCTACTGAAACAGACTAAGGGACCTTTTTAAACATTTAGGAAGCCTTTGCATGTGTTTTTTGTTAACTATTCTAATTTACTGAGATAATGACTTTTGGTTTTTCATTGGCCTTAATCAGAATCATCAACATTAGCAGAAATAAACTCTTAAAATAGATCACTCTGTAGTGACTCTATATGATACATGAGTTTCACTTTTTATATTGAAGAACTGAAATAAATTAACTTATTGATGATATTCTAATTTTGTGAGAAGCACCTGTATGTGATGATGGGTCACAAACTCTTCAATTGACCCCCATCTCCGCTGCCGGTCATACGTAATGACCTCCCCCGGGATGCCAACTCTCAAAACCTTGCAGCTAGCGGGCCCACTAGCATTAATCCATAAAAATTTTTAATGGTTTTATTGGATTGTTAAATGCCACTAAAATTTAAAACAAAGCACGTAATTCTCTATGGATGATTAATAGAATCCAGAAAAACTTTTGAAAGGGTTAAATCTTGTGCCTTGTGTAAATGGCTTTTACAAGCCCAAGATAGTGATAAAATGTGGAGAGGTCAGAGCTTTTACTTCTGCAACATAGTCTATGAAACTGCTCAGAAAGTCCTGATCACAAAAGCCCCCAATACATATTAAAGGGAATCTGACTACTATTCTAGTCCTCCAAACAGGCATCACTGCTGACATTTTGTACATGCATACAACTTTCTACTTCCTTGGGAATGTGCAATGAAGTTGGCTGGACTCTGGTTTCATTGGCTCACTGCCAGGTAAAAAAACAATGACGTTCGATTCGGCCAGCCGTGAACAGTGGTAGTAATATCGCTTCTGAAAATCATGTCGCCCACAGTGTGGACTTTCATGGTGACCAGTGCTTTTTTTAATTTTTTTATTATATATGAATAAAGAAAGTTTTTTCACTTTAACTGAATTTGTCTTCGCTGGAGAACCACCCTCTTTCTATTGTATGTTTCATGCTTCACCCCAGTAAATAACACTTATACTCACATCCGGAGCTGGTTCCATTCCAGCAGTGTCGACAGTGGCTCTCCCAGGTGGGGCTCATGTGACATTGTTATGTCACATGATCTTTGCACCCAATTAGCGGCCCATTCACTCTTTCTGTCTCTGGACAAATCCAGACATCCGAGATAGAGCTGTGGCTGTTCTCTATCAACCTCTGGATGTCGATTACATCCAAAGGAGGAGAGAGTGAAGCGGCCGCTGATTGGCCACAGGGATCAACTGGAAATGCTCCGGCACCAGAGGTGAATATGAGTTAATATTTTATTGGAAGGAAACAGTGATTGAGCAAGGGATGTCCAAGTAGTGGACAACCCTTTTAATTTTACATTGATCATCATTCACTAAACAACAAAACAGGGCTAATGAAAATGTAGAAAAAGGATGCTGTTATGTTTCGGTAACTGAGGAGTGCAGGTAAAAAAGGCAATACACCAGAGCAGTTGGAATCTATGAGATTGCAGTACCCTGACTAACCACCACAACTAGAGGCAGCCGTGGAGCGTTCCTACGTTGGTCCTAGACGCCTCGTCACAGCCTGAGAAACTAACTACACCTAAAGATAGAAATAGGAAAGCTATCTGCCCCGGAGCAGATCCCCAAAGAACATAGAAAGCCCCCAAACATGTAATGGCTGTTAGACAAGAAGAAATACTGACACAGACAGAAAATAGTATGAGCAAACGTTGGGGCCCAAACTAACTAAATAGAAAAGGATAGGAAGGGTACTTACTGCAATCCCAAAAAAACCCTGCAAAGCACCAACTCTACTAATTTCAAAAACACCTGAGATCACACAACCTCTACCACCTAAATTAGTTCTCTGGTGTAACAAAATCAAAACAGCAGCCACTGAAGAAACTGGAAAAAGCAAAAGTACAAACATCAGTGGCTGAACTAAACTGAGAGGGCAAAGCCCCCGGAGGGGACCCTGAAGGCCCCCACAGAAGTGCAGGACAAAATGCAAAAATAAAGCACAAAAACAAAAAGAAGAAAATGTCTTATCTGTTAGCAGGAGATGCAGACACGACACAGCAGGCTACAAGGGAAACAGGAATCATGGAGTGAGACCAGAACAATTAATCACCGGCAACCCTGATGGGAAGGCGACTCCCTTATATAAGACCAGTCAGTAACACCTGATTCCCACTCCTCACAATCTTCACTGGACAGTCCAGCACCGCCTGCAACCACCAGAGGGAGCCTCCGCTCAGAACTCACCTCAAGTCCATTCACAACAGTACCCCCCCTTGAGGAGGGGTCACCGAACCCTCACTTGAGCAACCAGGTCGGTCAGGATGAGTTCTATGATACGCACGGATGAGTCTCCTAGCATGGATGTCCGAAGCAAACACCCAAGAATTGTCTTCCTGACCATAACCTCTCCACTTACCCAAATACTGGAGTTTCCGTCTAGAAAAACGAGAATTCAATATTTTCTCAACCACATACTCCAGATTGCCCTCAACCGAAACAGGGTCAGGAGGCACAGTAGTAGGAACCACTGGCTCAACAAACCTCTTCAACAAGGACTTGTGGAACACGTTATGGATCTTAAATGTCCCTGGAAGAAGCAAACGAAAAAAAACAGGATTAAGAATCTCCATGATCTTATAAGGTCCAATGAACCTAGGCTTAAATTTAGGAGATGCCACTCTCATAGGAATATTTTTTGAGGACAACCAGACCAAGTCCCCCACTTTAAACCGAGGACCATCAGTCCTATGCCGGTTAGCAAACCGCTGGGCCCTCTCCTGAGAGAGGGACATCCTCTCCACTACCTGGTCCCAAATCTGTTGCATATGCTCCACAACAGAGTCAACACCTGGACAGACAGAAGCCTCCGTCTGTCCTGAAGAAAATCGAGGGTGAAACCCAGAATTACAGAAAAATGGAGACATCAAAGTGGCAGAGCTAGCCCTATTATTAAGAGCAAACTCAGCCAAAGGCAAAAAAGAGATCCAGTCATCCTGATCAGCAGACACAAAGCATCTTAGATAAGTCTCCAATGTCTGGTTTGTTCTCTCAGTTTGACCATTGGTCTGAGGATGAAACGCCGAGGAGAAAGACAATTGAACACCAAGTTTAGAACAAAAGGTCCTCCAAAATCTTGAAACAAACTGGACTCCTCTGTCAGACATAATGTTCTCAGGAATGCCGTGTAAACGAACCACGTGCTGAAGGAACAAAGGCACCAATTCAGAGGAGGAAGGCAACTTAGGTAATGGCACAAGATGTATCATCTTGGAAAACCTATCACAAATCACCCAGATGACGGTCATTCTCTGAGAAACAGGGAGGTCGGAAATGAAATCCATAGAGATATGGGTCCATGGTCTCTTGGGCACAGGCAATGGCATCAACAAACCACTAGAGCGAGAGCAAGGCTTGGAGCGAGAGCAAGTCCCGCAGGACTGCACAAATTCCCTGACATCACGAGACAAGGTAGGCCACCAAAAGGACCGACTAACCAAGTCTCTGGTACCAAAAATTCCAGGATGACCGGCCAGCGCGGAACAATGAATCTCAGACATCACACTCTTTTTCCACTGGTCCGGGACAAACAATTTCCCAACAGGGCAGCGCTCGGGCTTATCCTCCTGACACCCCTCCAGAGCCAGTCTCAAATTGGGCGAGATGGCGGAAAGAACTATACCCTCTTTCAAAATAACAGAAGGATCAGATAACTCAGGAGAGTCCGCCAGGAAACTCCTCGAGAGGGCATCCGCCTTAACATTCTTAGTGCCAGGAAGAAATGAAACCACAAAATTAAAACGTGTGAAAAACAAGGCCCACCTGGCCTGTCTAGGATTAAGTCGCTTGGCAGATTCCAGATAAACCAGATTCTTATGGTCCGTAAGGACCACCACCTGATGTTTGGCTCCCTCCAGCCAATGTCTCCACTCTTCAAAAGCCCACTTCATGGCCAATAACTCCCGATTACCCACGTCATAATTACGTTCAGTAGGAGAAAATTTTCGAGAGAAAAAGGCACAAGGGTTACTTTTAGAGGTCTCTGGATCTCTTTGGGAGAAAACGGCACCTGCCCCAATTTCAGAGGCATCAACCTCCACCTGAAATGGTAGAGAAACATCAGGCTGCCGTAGAACAGGAGCAGAAGTGAATCTCTGCTTAAGTTCCTGAAATGCAGAGACTGCCTCAGGAGGCCAATTCACCACATCAGAACCCTTTTTGGTCAAATCAGTTAAAGGTTTAACAATAACCGAGAAATTACCAATAAATTTACGATAAAAATTGGCAAAACCCAAAAATCTTTGAAGAGCCTTTAATGAAGTAGGTTGGACCCAATCACAGATGGCCTGAACCTTGACCGGGTCCATTTCAATAACAGATGGGGACAAAATGAATCCCAAAAATGAGATCCTCTGTACGCCAAAAAGACACTGATCCCTTCACATACAGAGCATTCTCTCTCAAAATCTGGAATACTGTTATGTCCCATTAATGAGACATTTTACAGACTGTCCTGTGTATTTTACATGCTGTATTGCAGTCTCTCATATTGTTTACTGTTGCTATGTGTCCCTGTGTTTGCATAGCTGAAATCCTCCCTTTACATCAAGTTTGTCCCTCCTGTCTCTCTGTCTCCCTCTTCTGGTATGATGTCATTTCCTTCTTCTTTCTCCTATGTTTCATTCTCCATCTTGATTTTATCAGATTCACATGTGTTTTCAGTCTGTCTGAAGAAAGTCTTTTTTACCTGCTGCTGTTTGTATGCATTCAACAAGAATTCTTAAAGAAATCAAAGTCTCTTCTGGATTCTTCATAACATGTGTGCCCGCAGCTGAGTTAAGCTATCTGCGACCGTCGCCAATTGTAAGTAGGGTGAAAGAGATCCGGCATCTCACAGAGCCATATTTACAGCCACAGGCCCCGGGGACAGAATAGTAAAAAAGACTCTTCAGATTCATCTGTAAAACCCACAGCTTCTATAAAGCTACAGAACTTCCTGCAGAGCATCGCTCTCAACATATAAGAGTCTATACAGCTCCCCTTCTCCCTGTGCAGCAGGATGGCAGAAGGAATGACTACAAGGTCTCTGCCAGACCCATTGTCAGAGGAAGAGTGCATAGACCCTGATCCACCATTTAGTGAGAAGGCTAGACGTGTCACAAAGCCAACATGGAAAATAAGGGAGAATCTAGAATCCAGTAAACATGATCTTCTCCGTGCAACAGCAGAGCTATGGCAAAAACTCTTATGCCACATAAATAGCCTATCTCAGCCTGCTTCTCTCCAACGACCACTGGAGGGAGATCTCGCACAACTGTGTTCAGATTATCAATGTTATGCAAAAATAACAGACCAGTATATCGCAGTGTTAAAAAGACTTAACCCATCAGTTACCTGCAAAGAGCTGCAAGCTTTCCAAAAACTTAACTCTGAGAGAGAAAGCATGGTGCGCGATATAAAAGCCAAAACAGAGGCAAGAATCGCACTAATAGCCGAGATGTCATCTTGCATTTCTGGCTCTGCCAGACAGTCAAAGCGACCATCTAAGTCACGCTCTTCAAAATCCTCAACCCTCAGCGAACAGCTCATAAAAGCACGTGCGGAAGCTGAGGCCACTAAAATACAAGCTGCCTTTGCTCAAAAGGAAACTGAAATGAAAACTGAGGCCACTAAAATACAAGCTGCCCTAGAGGCAACTAAAATACAAGCTGCCCTAGAGGCCATAGAGATGAAAACTGAGGCCACTAAAATACAAGCTGCCCTAGAGGCCCTAGAGAAGGAACGCCAACATGCCATAGCCATGGCAAAGTTAAAGGTCCTGGAACAAGCCATCAGTGGGAGCCAAAGAGACAGCATCAGCTTAAGTGGTTTAGATACTGAAGACTCTCTTAAGCATACTAGAGACTATGTACAAAGCCAACACAGTGCTATCCCTGCTCCTGCAATCCTTCCTGACCACACAGATGCTCCCCTGAAACAACAGGGTTTTGATACTGAAGACCCTCTTAAGCGTATTAGAGACTATGTACAAAGCCAACACAGCGCTATCCCTGCTCCTGCAATCCTTCCTGACCACACTGATGCTCCCCTGAGGCAACAGGACACAGAGCGTTTATCCCCATCCTGCACCCAAGGTCAATACAATTACAATACGCTGCCAATCTTGTATCCTGATCCACCTCTGTGCACCGAAATGTACCAGAAACCTGCAAATCACCAAATCTTATACTCAGAATCCTACATACAGGCCAATATGCAGGCCAGTCACCACACTCCGGTCAATCACACAATTCCAGTCCCATGTGTGGCAGAAACTAAGCTCATTAAGCCAGTTAATGGACTGAACGCCTACGCTGCCCCATATATACCTGCATTCCCAGGTCAAATCACAGACTGTATGAACAAAGCTATCCAGCCAGCATCGGTCCTTCCAAAATCAGAGAATGCTGATATGACTGGCCTCGCAAGGTACATGATTCGGCGCGATCTAACTAAGACCGGTCTTACAGAGTTTGACGATAAACCTGAGAACTACAGGGGTTGGAAGTGTACCTTTGAAACCACGATCAGTGATCTCGGCATCACCGCCGCTGAAGAGCTAGACCTGCTAATCAGGTGGCTTGGGCCACAATCCACGGATCGGGTCAAGAGACTTAAATCTGTCCACATCAGTAATCCCATTGCTGGTCTCACTGCTGCATGGAAGAGGCTAGAAAGAAGCTATGGCAGTCCTGAGGTCATAGAAAGGGCCCTGTTCAAACGACTAGAGGATTTTCCAAAGGTATCTAATAAAGACAGTACAAGGTTCCAAGAGCTCAGCGACCTCCCGTTAGAGCTTCAGCTGGCCAAAGCAGACCCATACCTTCCTGGCCTCAGCTACCTGGACACTGCTCATGGGGTAACCCCAATAGTTTCCAAGCTGCCGTCCAATATCCAAAATAAGTGGGCCATGCTTGGATCAAAATACAAAAGGGAAAACCAAGTCTCCTTCCCTCCATTTTCCTACTTCTGCGAGTTCATCGAAAATATTGCAGACTGTAAGACTGATCCAAGTTTTTTCTATGGAGAACACAGCGACCCTGTTTCATCTACTAAACACGACAGTCCACGTCTTAACTACAGGAGCCACCAAGCTCCAATGTCCATCAAGAAGACTGATGTTCTTCCAGCACCTTCAGTATCACAAGATAAGAGCGACAAAGGTGAGAAGGTTGAGAATCCTAATCGCCAGTGTCCAATTCACAAACTGCCACATCCCCTGAAGAAGTGCATCGGCTTCAGGAAGAAGCCCCTTCAAGAACGAAAGGAGCTCTTGAAGAAGTTTGGAGTATGCTTCAGGTGCTGCGCCTCTACCAAACATCTTGCTAAGGACTGTGTCATCCCCATCAAGTGTCTAGAGTGCGACAGCGAAGACCACGTACAGGCGCTCCATCCATCACAGCCTGACTCTGCGTCTTCACCTTCTCCCACCACAAGCCATGGCGGGGAGAGTACAGACCAAGTGACAAGCCATGTTGCAGTATCTTCCTCATGCACCGATGTCTGTGGAGAAGGTCTTCGAGACAAGTCCTGTGCGAAGATTTGCCTGTCATGGATGTATCCCAAGGGCCATCCAGAGAAGGCAGTCAAGGTGTACATTAGCCTGGATGACCAGAGCAACAAATCATTAGCCAGGTCGGAACTCTTTGACTTGTTTGACTTAAAAGAAGACGTCTATCCCTACACCTTGGGCACCTGCAGCGGCGTTTTACAAACCTCTGGAAGAAGGGCCAGTGGCCTCATAATAACTTCTCTTGAGAAAGGCGCCACGGAGATACCACTACCCACGCTTGTAGAGTGTAACCAAATACCATTCAATAGGGAAGAAATCCCAACACCAGAAGTCGCTCTTCAGCATCCTCATCTCAGAATGATAGCCAAAGAGATGCCACCCCTGGACGATAAGGCAGACATCCTAATTCTCCTCGGCAGAGACATTATACGATTGCACAAGATGCGTCAACAAATCCACGGACTACTCAATGAACCATATGCCCAGCGCCTCGAGCTGGGCTGGGTCATCATTGGCAACGTCTGTAGTGACCAGACAAAGAATCAGAACGACATCTCCTCTTACAAAACCGTTATCACGTCGGATGACAACGACTTGTCCTCCCTGTCATACTCACGTCACCAATGGATAAAGGAGAAGTTAAACGACACTACGTGTCAACGGCAACCATCCGATATTTCAAGTCCGCTTTATCCTCGAGACTACAACCTCGAGATAACAGCATTCGATCCTTCAACCAAGGACAACAACTCACTACCTACAGAGGGAGACAAAGTGATCATCAGGGTCATGAGCGTCAAACCCACCGAAGACAACTATAACAGCTGGGTAGCTCCCTCACCTTCTCTTCCAGCAAAGACTGAGTTGCCAAGGGATCCACAGCAAGTAACTGCTAAGTTCCCAACCTTTGATACCCATCTCCATCACAAGCCTGGTCAAACCGAAGCCATGCTAGACTTCAGTGCTCAAAGTGAGAGCCCCTCTCTCAACAGCCTACCTCTGACCGATGGTGCCAGCGTTTTCCCCACTCAATTCAGCCTCAGCTCACTGGCGGATGTTGAACAAGACACGTTCACTTCCCAAGCATCACCCTGTAAGGAACTTGCTATAGAACGAGGAGACTCGCTTGTCGAAAACAGCATCGACGGTCCTCTTGGGTTTAAGACACCCATCGCAGTTCTAGGCAGGGTACCACTGAGACAGCTTGCTACTCCGGATATCAACGGGAACACTATGTTACCATCTCAGAGACAGCAAAGATGGGAGACGGCTCTAAAGGCCTTACAACAAGTCCTGCCCCGTAGTTCTGTAAAGACTCTTTCAACCATCATCAAGAGACAAGTCTACCTTTCCTATGACGTGTCTACGAAGACTACAGCTGCAGGAGCCTCTCCCAGCGCTTCAGAAACCGGCAAAAAGGTACAGAAGCTGAGCTCTCTTTACCCTGGACATCCTTTCAGCTGGTCAGCCATCCTATCTGCTGACATACATTTCAGGCAAGTCATCTGCTGGCTCCTTCGAGCAGGAGTCACATGATCTTAGCTTCGTCTCTGAACTCTGCCACGGCGGGGAGCATGTCTCTGCATACTACCGCCGTGCTAGTATGCAGAACTATCAGCATCTGAATGAACTTTGAACTTTCCTTTGTTAACTTGAACTTTCGTCTTTTGATTGTTTGGGTTGGTGGAGGCGTTTGCATGTTGCAGCTTCCCCAATCTGAAGATGGGTTCTCCCATAACTTGTTTATCCAACCATTGAGGACTTCACGTCATCAACCAAGAATTGGACTTACAACTGTTACAGTTTATTTCCACATGTTGTGTTTCTACTTTATGTCTTTCAGGTCTACAGTGACATCTCCAGTGGACATCATAAAATTATGAAATCTATAGATTTCAGACGGGGAGTGTTATGTCCCATGAATGAGACATTTTACAGACTGTCCTGTGTATTTTACATGCTGTATTGCAGTCTCTCATATTGTTTACTGTTGCTATGTGTCCCTGTGTTTGCATAGCTGAAATCCTCCCTTTACATCAAGTTTGTCCCTCCTGTCTCTCTGTCTCCCTCTTCTGGTATGATGTCATTTCCTTCTTCTTTCTCCTGTGTTTCATTCTCCATCTTGATTTTATCAGATTCACATGTGTTTTCAGTCTGTCTGAAGAAAGTCTTTTTTACCTGCTGCTGTTTGTATGCATTCAACAAGAATTCTTAAAGAAATCAAAGTCTCTTCTGGATTCTTCATAACATGTGTGCCGGCAGCTGAGTTAAGCTATCTGCGACCGTCGCCAATTGTAAGTAGGGTGAAAGAGATCCGGCATCTCACAGAGCCATATTTACAGCCACAGGCCCCGGGGACAGAATAAATACAGTTCGAACATGTTTCACATGAGAGTCCCAGTCATTGGAAAAAATCAAGATATCATCCAAATAAACAATCAGAAATTTATCCACAAAATCCCTGAAAATGTCATTCATGAAGGACTGGAAGACAGAAGGAGCATTAGTGAGCCCAAAAGGCATCACAAGGTACTCAAAATGCCCCTCAGGGGTATTAAATGCCGTCTTCCATTCATCCCCGTGCTTAATGCGAATAAGGTTATATGCCCCCCTGAGGTCAAGCTTGGTAAACCAAGTAGCATTTTTCACCCTGGAAAACAGGTCAGAAATCAAGGGTAACGGATATTGATATTTCACAGTAATATTGTTCAAAAGACGATAATCAATACACGGCCTTAATGAACCATCCTTTTTGGCCACAAAGAAAAAAACGGCACCTAAGGGTGAAGAGGATGGTCTGATATGACCCTTCTCCAATGACTCCTTGATATAAGACCGCATAGCGTCATGTTCAGGTACAGACAAGTTAAAAAGGCGACCTTTAGGGAATTTACTACAATCAAAAAGTCAGGAACATCCTGAGCCTGGGGGGAGGCAGAAAAAACAGGAGTGTTGGTATTAACACATTGGCAGCCCCAACTGGTTACAGACACAGTTTTCCAATCCAAAACAGGATTATGAGACTGCAACCAAGGGAAACCCAGTACGATAATATCATGCAGATTATACAGAACCAAAAATTTGCAGCACTCCTGATGATCAGGTTCAACCCTCATTATCACCTGAGTAGAGAACTGAGGTTTATTCTCAGCCAAAGGGGTAGAATCGATCCCCAGTAGGGGAATAGACTTCTGTAGGGGTATCAAGGGAA
Organism: Oophaga sylvatica; assembly: GCA_033576555.1. Lineage (NCBI taxonomy): Eukaryota > Metazoa > Chordata > Amphibia > Anura > Dendrobatidae > Oophaga > Oophaga sylvatica. The sequence continues at coordinate 317,508,986 of JARQOD010000006.1, forward strand.
ACCCACAACGTTTAGGAAAATCATAATCCATCAGGTTAATAGCTGCTCCAGAATCAACGAAAGCCTGAGCAGAAAACGAGGACAGAGAGCATATCAGAGTGACAGTTAATAAAAACTTAGTCTGAACACTACCCAAGACAACTGAGCGTGCAAAACGTCTTCCCCGCTTAGGGCAGACTGAAATAGCATGAGAGGCATTACCACAGTAGAAACATAACCCATTGCGCTTTCGAAACTCATGACGCTGTGCCCCAGACACCACTCTATCACACTGCATGGATTCAGAAGCAGGTTCACAAGGCAACACCATTCCACGCATACTTCTCCGCTCACGCAAACGTCTGTCAACTTGAATCGCTAATGACATAGAATCATTGAGACCAGAGGGGACAGGGAATCCCACCATAACATCCTTTACATTATCTGACAGACCCTTCCGAAAAAGGGCCGCCAAAGCGTCGTTATTCCACTTGGTCAGGACTGCCCACCTACGGAATCTCTGACAGTATAACTCAGCGTCATCAAGCCCCTGATTTAATGCCAACAAGGCTTTTTCAGCTTGATCAGTGACATTAGGCTCATCGTACAATAACCCCAAAGCCTGAAAAAATGCATCAACATCACTCAAAACAGGATCCCCAGGTGTCAGGGAAAAAGCCCAATCCTGAGGATCGCCGCGCAGGAGAGAGATGACAATTTGAACCTGCTGCGCTGCGTTCCCTGAGGACTTAGACTTCAAGGCAAAAAACAACTTACAGTTATTTTTGAAATTCTGAAACTTAGCTCGATCCCCCAAAAACAAATCTGGCATGGGAATCCTAGGTTCCACAACAGGCAACCTAGCAAGATATGCAGCAATACTCTGAACCTCAGTGGCAAGCTGATCCACACGGCCAGACAACTGTGCAAACTCCATTGAGAGAAAAAATCCTCCCCAGCACCCAGAGATACAGAGGGAAAAAAAAAAAAAAAATGCAACAAACAGAAAAATATCTCTGACAACTCTGACAACCGTTTTTTCTTTCACAATATTTCTCCCTTCTGTGAGTACCATACAACTTTAAATTTTAGGCCGGTGATACTGTTATGTTTCGGTAACTGAGGAGTGCAGGCAAAAAAGGCAATACACCAGAGCAGTTGGAATCTATGAGATTGCAGTACCCTGACTAACCACCACAACTAGAGGCAGCAGTGGAGCGTTCCTACGTTGGTCCTAGACCCTCGTCACAGCCTGAGAAACTAACTACACCTAAAGATAGAAATAGGAAAGCTATCTGCCCCGGAGCAGATCCCCAAAGAACATAGAAAGCCCCCAAACATGTAATGGCTGTTAGACAAGAAGAAATACTGACACAGACAGAAAATAGTATGAGCAAACGTTGGGGCCCAAACTAACTAAATAGAAAAGGATAGGAAGGGTACTTACTGCAATCCCAAAAAACCCTGCAAAGCACCAACTCTACTAATTTCAAAAACACCTGAGATCACACGACCTCTACCACCTAAATTAGTTCTCTGGTGTAACAAAATCAAAACAGCAGCCACTGAAGAAACTGGAAAAAGCAAAAGTACAAACATCAGTGGCTGAACTAAACTGAGAGGGCAAAGCCCCCGGAGGGGACCCTGAAGGCCCCCACAGAAGTGCAGGACAAAATGCAAAAATGAAGCACAAAAACAAAAAGAAGAAAATGTCTTATCTGTTAGCAGGAGATGCAGACACGACACAGCAGGCTACAAGGGAAACAGGAATCATGGAGTGAGACCAGAACAATTGATCACCGGCAACCCTAATGGGAAGGCGACTCCCTTATATAAGACCAGTCAGTAACACCTGATTCCCACTCCTCACAATCTTCACTGGACAGTCCAGCACCGCCTGCAACCACCAGAGGGAGCCTCCGCTCAGAACTCACCTCAAGTCCATTCACAACAGGATGCAATACAGTCATGGTGGCAGTTTAAGGGGTAAGGGCAACTGACAGGTTCCCTTTAATGGTACATTTAGGCGCTGTCCATGCACTTTAAAGAGTTGGTCAGAAACTATTAATGATTTTCATCCTAAATGACTATTTATTGTAGTAATCTTATAGCTTTTCTAATGTGCTTTAGTTAAAAAGTCTTTATTGTTCTTTCTCTAATATAACTGCATTCTGTTTTTTTAAACTTTCTTTCACCTATTTCGATTTTGATGATACTTTGTTTGGAATACTCAAACAAGATGTCACCAAAGGGCAGAAGCTGTGGTCACCTTCACAATCTATGTCCCACACCCTGACATTAAGTTATCAGTGATGTCCTTTCAGTGGTTGGGCTAGTCCCTGCTGTACTGTGCATGCGCCAGTTGTCAATTCCTACATATGCTCAGTACAAAGGAAAAACCAACTTAAAGGCGGTCCACTTGATTCCAAAATTCCATGGTAGTAAACAATGTAATAGTAAAAAGTCTTAATTTTAGAAAATAATAGTAAAAAACTTTTTTATTATTACATTCTTTACTACCTTGAAATCCTGGTGTCGAGTGGAAGCAACTATACTTTGGTTTTCCCTTTGTACATCTGCTTCACTTTGGAAAATTTTTAAGGACTCACCCATGGTTTGCCACGCTGGCAGCAGGCCACTACCAAGGACTATAATAGGATATATGCCATTACAGAGGTTTGCCTGATTGCACAACTTTACAGGTTGAGCAACACTCTTCTCTCACCTATTCATTGGTTATGACTCTTAATAAGGCTGGGATCATACATGCGAGAAACTCGCTCAATTCTCGTGCGAGTCTCTCACATGAACATCCGGCACTACTGCCGGCGCTCGGACCGGAGCGTGTGGCTGCATGTAATTCTATGCAGCCGCACACTCTGGTCTGAGTGCTGGCGGCAGTGCCGAGTGTTCATGCGAGAGACTCGCATAAGAAACGTGCGAGTTTCTCGCATGTGTGATCCCAGCCTAACACTACGCTTAGATAGCACTCCCTATATTTCAGGTAACACTTTGAAACATATGCTCAGTAGGATTTTGTAACTTTGCAATATTCTTCTCAGTGCACAGTGACAATGTGGTGCTTCCGCACCTGCTGTAATTAGAAGTGACAAGCCAACAAGAGAGCACACTGTCAGTGCGCATTGTAATGTGAGAATGGGGAGAGCAGAGACAAGCCCTGTCCCCGACAGTGATGTCACTTCTGGAGCAAGTCTGGTTCCTGCTTACCACCTTGCTTCCATGACTGGAAAGGGCGTCGTTGGGGCGTGTTTACAGCTGTGGCGCTCACTGTTGTGAGGGGTGTCTGTAGCTGCTCCAGGATGGAGGCTCCTAAGCCCTCTTTCACACATCCGGCGGGCGCCTTGCGGCGCCCCCGGCATTTTCCCGCAGCGCCGCATCTGAAAATCTGATGCGCAGCATGCGGCTTTTTTCGCATTGACATGCATTAGCGCCGGATGGCGCCGCATGTCAATGCGTTGCATGTGGTTTTGTCCGGATGCGGCGCAAATGTACATTGCGGCGTCCGGAAAAAACGCTGCATGTAACGTTTTTTGTTTTTGCCGGATGGTTTCTGATCTCTCCAAGCATCAGAAACCATCCGGCAAAAAAAACGCATTTTGGGCGCCGGAAGTGTGAAAGAGGCCTAAGGAGATATGAAATTAATTTTCTCAAGGGGCTGCACTTTCAGTACAGCGGACGGGCACCTTCATAATGATATTCGCCTTCAACTCAACCCCAATTCTGCAGGTTAATAGCTTTAATCAGGGTAGGATTGGGACACTAGAGAATCCTCTAGTGGGCCTGCACCCAGCCACAGCTCCTGTTTCCTTCATTTGTGCCTCATAGCGTGTGCCGAGTGGTGTGCACTTTATTGTATAGCCAGCAGCGGCGGGCAGGCTACACGAGTGATGTAATGGGAAGTGCAGGAGCAGCACCTTCACATCACCTACCACTGCTGCCGGCTTCTATTAGTCTGCCAAGAGAGCTGTGCGTGTGTGTCGACCCTCATTTCAGCCAGCACAGCTGACTGTGTGAGGCTGAGTCAGAGAGGAGACACACATGCAGTCACCTGTTTCGTGTGCTGCGTCTCTCGGCTCCTCTTCCACAAAGCCCTGGACAGCAGTGGAAACGCTGATTCACAGCAATTCAGCCAATCAGCATTAGTTTTCTTTGTGTTACCTCACAGCACGCTCAGGCAAGGAGCTGTGCTGTGATTGGTCGAGGTCCTGCCAAAGCAGCACAGCCATATATGGTACAGAGAAGCAGAGGGAGTCTGAAGACTGCAGTCAGTGTGACTGTAAGTAAAGAAATATATGATGCCTGCAGCCTGACTAGTTCTCCAGCCACTGAGGCAGTTAAGAGAGGGGGGCCCCGTGCAACCTAAAGGTGACACAGGGGAGGGGGCCACAGTAAAATTCTAATTTCCTGTGGGCTCCCTCCCCCATTGTGTCAACCAACTCTATTTTACTGTGGGTCCCCTTTCCCCCTCTGAGCTGGCCCACAGGAAAATAGAAGTGAAACAGTGGGGGGATGGGGGCTCACAGAATATTGGGTAACACAGTGGGGGAGGGGGCCCACAGGAAAATAGAAGTGAAACAGTGGGAGAGTGGCCCACAGGATATTGGGTGACTCAGTGGGGAAGGGGATCCTCAGGTATTTAACACCTTTGCGAAATCCACCTTACATGTAGGGCACGTGTTAATTGCCACTGTCAATCTCTGACAGTGGCATTTAAGACATGCCAACATGCGTGCGCATCATTCTCTCACACATTGACGTGATCGTGGGTCTCCGATGGGTTGTCATCACAGCCAGGGGCCAGCTTCCTGTGGCCGGGCTTCAAAAGAGACTGATTTCTGCTCTATGCAGTGATGCTGTGGTATTACTGTATATAATAGCAGATGCAATCAGTTGATCGTATCTTCATGTCCCCTAAGGGGATTAACTATACCAGTGAAAAAAAAATAATATTTAAAAAATTACTAAAAGTTCAAATCACCCCCTTTTATCCCATTGAAAATAAAGATATTTAAAAAATAAAAAATACATATATTTGGTATTGCCACATTCAGAAAAGCCCATTGCTCTATCAAAATATAAAAATAACCCAATCAGTAAACACCGTAAACAGAAACAATTCATGAATGCCAAATGTCCTTTTTTCTGGTCACCGCAATTCTACAAAAAAGCTGTAACAAGTGATCAAAGCATCACATCTATCCCAAAATGGTACTAATAAAAACAATGTCTCGCACCGCAAAAAAAGCTATGATACAGCTTCCCTGTCTGTAACAAGATACTGAGCAGTCGCCGTCTTCTGCCGCTGTGTCACTGCTTCGGTCTTCTTCGTTGCAGTGGAATATGGACACCAGTAATTATTTTACTACACACACAGGACCTAAATTACTGATATTTCTCCTGTGGTTAAAAAAAATAACCTGAAGTGGTATTTTAACCCCATTACCCACAAGGGTGGATTGCTCGTTAATGACCGGGCCAATTTTTACAATTCTGACCACTGTCCCATTATGAGGCATTAACTCTGGAACGTTTCCATGGATCCTAGCGATTCTGACACTGTTTTCTCGTGACATATTGTACTTCATGTTAGTAGTAAAATTTCTTTGATATAACTTGCGTTTATTTGCGAAAAAAAAACAGAAATTTGGCAAAAATTTTTAAAATGTAGCTATTTTTCAACTTTGAATTTTCATGCCCATAAATCACAGAGCTATGGCACACAAAATACTTAATAACATTTCCACATGTCTACTTTACATCAGTACAAATTTGTAACCAAATTTTTTTTTGTTACGAAGTTATAAGGGTTAAAAGTTAACCAGCTATTTCTCATTTTTACAACACCTTTTTTTTAGGGGGACCACATCACATTTGAAGTCACTTTGAGGGGTATATATGATAGAAAATACCCAAAAGTGATACCATTCTAAAAACTGCACCCCTCAAGTTGCTCAAAACCACATTCAAGAAGTTTATTAACCCTTCAGGTGCTTCACAGGAATTTTTTGAATGTTTAAAAAAAAGGAATATATAACTTTTTTCACAAAAAAATTATTTCAGGTCCAATTTCTTTATTTTCCCAAAGGTAACAGGAGAAATTGGTCCCCAAAAGTTATTGTGCAATTTGTCCTGAGTATGCTGATACTCCATATGTGAGGAGAAACCACTGTTTCGGCGCACGGCAGAGCACGAAAGGGAAGGAGCGCCGTTTGACTTTTTTAACGCAAAATTGGCTGGAATTGAGATTGGACACCATGTCGCGTTTGGAGAGCCCCTGATTAGGGTTGAGCGATACTTTCCGATATCAAGAAGTATCGGATCGGAATGGGTATCGCCGATACCCCAAAAGTATCGGCGATACCCGATTTCGATACCGGAAATCCAATGCAAGTCTATGGGACAGAAATATCGTAACTAAAAAAACCTCTTTCTTTCCTTGTAAACACTAAATATACACACATAGAATACATATATATATATATATATATATATATATACATGTCATTGTGACATATATATATACATATATTTATAGTTTATACACTTCTACATAGTAAAATAGCCTCTGATTCAATTGCCGGGTAAAGCCGGCTTTTGTGAAAAGTAATTGGAAAAACAGCCGCACTCAAGCAATCTTTCAATGCAAGTGAAAAAAGTTTTATTTGAAGACACCACAGCATAAAAAACGTGTAGAGGTAACGTTTCGACCCTGCAATGGGTCTTTCTCAAACCTTAAGGAAGATAACAGAAAAGGAACAGAGGAGGCCACTGTGGAATATGAAAACTTGAAAAGGCTTCAGGCCATATATACGGAAATCCGACAGGGCAGGGACCAACTGAAGGTCCTGGTAGGATGAAGGTACAGGTGCCGTCTGTGGTGGTGTGTGGCTTTTGTGAAAAGACAGAAGCACCCGACATGAAATGACACTTGGTTTACATAGAGTTAACCATGTCTTTTCATGTAGTTTGATATCTGATTTGCACAAACAATTACATGAGTGTATGTGTGCAAAATTTCACACCTGTAGGGGTTAATTAAAGGTGTAAATTCGTTGTAAAAAAAACGGACTTTTTTGCTACGAATTTACACCTTTAATTAACCCCTACAGGTGTGAAATTTTGCACACATACACTAATGTAATTGTTAGTGAAAACAATAGATCAAACAACTTGAAATGACATGGTTAACTTTATGTAAACCATGTGTCATTTCATGTCGGGTTCTGCATTTTCACAAAAGCCGGCAATTGAATTAGCGGCTATTATACTATGTAGAAGTGTATGAACTATAAATATAAATATATATATATATATATATATATATATGTGTCACAAATTCAATGACATGTATATATATATATATATATGAGGTGTAAAATTGTTGAAAAAAAATGCGTGGGCTCCCGCCCTATTTTCGCAACCAGACAGACAAAGCCAGCGAGTGGGGGCAGATAATAATAGCCCAGAGAGGGACCATTATTTTTGGCCCCCCCCTGGCTACTAACATCTGCCCCCAGACACCCGAGAAAAGACAAATCTATAATTAGATTCGCCCTTTCTGGCACTTTGCCCATCTATTCCCATTGCCCTGTAGCGGTGGCGAATGGGTTAATATGGGATTAAAGCCACCTTGCTATTGAAAGGTGACCTTAAGCCAGGTTAATAATTGAGAGCTGTCAATTAGACAACTATCAATTATTAATCCTATTGCATGAAATAAAAATAAAACACACACACTTTAATTAAAAATCATTTTAATGAAATAAAGACACATGTTTTTGACCATCTTTTATTTTACTGCAAAAAACATTTCCTGTAATAAAAATAAAATAAAAAAGCAAAATTATTCTTACCTATCCCATGCACAGTCAGGTCCCACGGTGTAATCCTGCAGAAAGGGTTAATGTTTACTGCAGGGACCGCAGCTAATGCTGCAGCCTCACAGTAAACCCCCAAATGAATGAGTTCCTCTCCTGGCTGACAGGAGAGGAAGTGGAAAGCTTAATTGATTGCTTTCCACTTTCACTTCAGGTCAGCCAGGGACACAATCAGTGACGTCAGAGGGAACTGATTAACAAAAATAGGGGTTCCCTTCGAAAAAAAATGGCGTGGGGGTCCCCCCTATTTTTGTTAACCAGCCAGATGAAGCAGACTGCTGAGGCCTGGTTTTTCAAGCTGTTAAGGAGCCAAGATCCATGGACCTTGCCAGCCTGATAATACCAGGCCACAGCAGTCTGCATATCTTGGCTGGTTAACAAAAGTAGGGGATCCCCTCGAAAAAAATTGGCGTGGGGTCCCCCCTATTTTTGTTAACCAGCCAGATGAAGCAGACTGCTGAGGCCTGGTTTTTCAGGCTGGTAAGGATCCAATATCCATGGACCTTGCCAGCCTGATAATACCAGGCCACAGCAGTCTGCTTAGCTTGGCTGGTTAACAAAAATAGGGGATCCCCTCGAAAAAAAAATGGCGTAGGGGTCCCCCTATTTTTGTTAACCAGCCAAGTAAAATGCAGACTGCTGCGGCCTGGTATTAAAAGACTGTCAAGGCCCATGGATTTTGGCCCTCAACAGCCTGATAATACCAGGCTACAGCAGCCCCACATTTGGCGCATCAAAAGATGTGCCAATTGTGGCACTTTACCCGGCTCTTCCCACTTGCCCTGTAGCGGTGGCAAGCGGGGTAATAAGGGGTTAATGTCACCGTTGATTGCACGGTGACAATAAGCCCGGTTAATAATGGAGAGGCGTCAATAAGACACCGATCCATTATTAATCCCAAAGTTTTTAAAGGTTTAAAAAAATACACAGCAAGAAAAAAGTATTTTAATGAAATAAAAGAGACAACACAGTTTTCATTCCTTTTATTACTCTCTCATTCCTGCGACGCCATCGATCTCCTGTAAAAAAAGGAAAAAAACAAACCAACAGTATACCACCTGTCCGACGCAGTCCATAGTAACGAGTGTCCCACGACAATCCAGCTCTGCTACATCGGAATGCCAGGCAGAGCCTAACATCCCGACGCAGCACAGCTGATTACCTGCTTCCCCGACGGTGACGTCATCGGACTGCTTTACGGCCGCGATTACCCAGCAGTCACTGCAGTTATCGCGAGAAACTGCATGTGACCGCCAGGGAGAAGATGGTGGCGGCCATCAAGCAGTCCAGGACGTGACCGCCGGAGATCTTCTGCTAGGTAAGTGCCGCTGACTCCTGACAGACCCGACCGACGGACACTGACAGTGACAGGACAATTACGATTCCGGTATCCGATATGACGAAAATATCGGTACTCGGAATCGGAATTCCCGATATTTGCAGTATCGGAATGCTCAACACTACCCCTGATGTATCTAAACTGTGGAAACCCCCCAATTTAACTCCAACCCTAATTCCAAGACACCCCTAACCCTAAACCCTAACCCTAATGGGAAAATGGGAATAAATACATTTTTAAAAATTTTATTATTTTTCCCTAACCAAGAGGGTGATAAAGGGGGGTTTGATTTAATATTTATAGCAGGTTTTAACAGCGAGTTTCTATGATTGGCAGCTGTCACACGCTAAAAGACGCTTTTTATTGCAAAAAACAGTTTTTGCATCATCACATTTTGAGAGCTATAATTTTTCCATATTTTGGCCCTGTCATGTGAGGTCTTATTTTTTGCGGGACGAGTTGACGTTTTTAATTATACCATTATCGGGTACATGACATTTTTTGATCGCTTTTTATTCCGATTTTTGGGAGGCAGAATGAAAAAAAACAGCAATTCAGGAATTTCTTTTGGGCGGGGCCTTTATATGGTTCGGCATGTGGTAAAATTGATAAAGCGGTTTTATTCTTTGGGTCAGTACGATTACATTAATACCTCATTTATATAATTTTTTATGTTTTGACACTTTGATACAATAAAAATAATAATAATAATAATAATAATAATAATAATCTTTATTTAGCGCCAACATATTCCGCAGCGCTTTACAGTTTAACAACAATTTTATATAAAAAATAATTATTTTTGCATCGCTTTATTCTGCGAGCTATAACTTTTTATTTTTTCGCTGATGATGCTGTATGGTGGCTCATTTTTTGCGGGACAAGATGACATTTTCAGCGGTACCATGATTATTTATATCCGTCTTTTTGATCGCGTGTTATTCCACTTTTTGTTTTGGGGTGTGATGATGAAGCATTGTTTGTTTTGTTTTTTTTAAGGGGTTCACTAAAGGGGCTAACTAGTGGGACAGTTTTATAGGGGGGCCGTTACGGACACGGCGACACTAAATATGTGTACTTTTATTGTTTTTTATTTACACAGAGAAATGAATTTATTGGGGAATTTTTTCTTCTTTATTTAGGAATTTTTTTCAATTATTTTTATACATGTTTATTTTTTTAACTTTTTTACTTTGTCCCAGGGTGGGACATCACTGTATAGTGTCAGATCGCTGCTCTGACAGTTTGCACTGTTCTGTCCCCACATGAGGCGAATGGAGGTGAAGTTGATTGGGGCTGGGAGAGTTTTCCTACCTTCCGCTTCCTCATGCAGATCAGACAGGACCAGTGCTGTTCAGCGTCCGGAGAGATGATGCACACCAGGGATTGTGAAGTCCAGACTTGCTTATTTTGAAATCTGGATATACAGCTTATGATTGGTATACAGTAACTTCTCCAGAAATGCAGGTGAAAACGAGATGCAGGAAGATGTAGCACCAAGTATGGTTGCAAGTGTGAGCAGCGAGAATGTATGGGGTGGTGGTGGTGGTGTGTTGTGAATGTTTTGGAAATGAATTCTGAGCAGAAGCTCCCTCTGGTGGTTACAAACAGTACTGAACCATTCAATGAGGATTGGCAATCAGGAGTCACAGAGTGGCTTGATATAAGGGAGGTTCCATCCCATCATGGTTGCCGGTGATCAATTGTTCTTGTCTCAACTGTGGTTCCTGGTTCACTTGGAAGCTTGCTGAGTCTTGCCTCTTCTTCTGCTTTCAGATAAGATATTTCTTGTTTTGTTTTTGAGCTTACCATTTGCATATTTCTTTGCATTTCTGTGAGGTTAGCCAAGCTCCCCCCCCCCCTGGGGGGCTTGGGCTCCTCTCAGTTCCGCTGGAGCCACTGTTGTTTGTTCATTTGCCTTTTCCAGTTTTTTCAGTGGCTGCGGCTTAGTTTTGTTACACCAGAGAACTGATTTAGGTGGTAGAGGTCGTGTGATCTCAGGTGTGTTTGCAATCAGTAGCGTTGGCATTTTTTAGGGTTTTTTTGGATTGCAGTGAGTATCCTTTCTATCCTTTTCTGTCTAGGCAGATTGGGCCCCAGCGTTTGCTCATACTATTTTCTATCTGTGTCTGTATTTCCTCTTGTCTAACCGCCATTACATGTTTGGGGGCTTCCTATGTTCTTTGGGGATCTGCTCCGGGGCAGATAAATCTTTCCTCTTTCTATCTTTAGGTGTAGTTAATCTGTCAGGCTGTGACGAGGCATCTAGGACCAACGTAGGAATGCTCCACAGCTGCCTTTAGTTATGGTGGTTAGTCAGGGTACTGCAATCCAATAGATTCCAACCTCTCTGGTGTATTGCCGTTTTTGCCTGCTCTCCTCAGCTACCAAAACATAACAGTGGTGGTTGAAAATTGATGCCTTTCACAGCTCGGTGCAAAGCGTGTCTCTCCCATAAAGAATTAAGAAAGCAAATGGCTGCTAACAGGAAGAAGAAGCAGTGACCTCAGCACAGGAAGCGAAAGGCATGTACCAGAATTAATTAGTTTGCCACACAGAAAGGGCCACCAGGTGACAGCAGAGAGCATGCAAGAACAGATTATACACAGCATGGAAATAATACAATACATAAACTAGAACAGCACATGCACAGCAATTTGTCAGACCAGTGATCTGACAGGCAGTGCAGGAGGCTTCTCAGCGCCTGCTCTCAGCAGGCACTGAGAAGCCACGTCCCTGCAGGATTAGGAAGGACCCAGTGGCCATTTTGGATCTGGGGTCCTGCAGGGAGGAGGGCCTCGGAACAGCACGTTCACATTGCGCTGATCAGAGGGTCTCAGGGAAGCACGCAGGGAGCCCCCTCCCTACGCGATGCTTCCCTGTGCCGCCGGAACACTGCAATCATGTTTGATTGCAGTGTGTCGGGGGTTCATGTGCCGTGTACGCTCCTGGCACATAGTGCTGGGTGTCAGCTGTGATAATAGGCTGACACCCGGCCGCGATCAGCTGCGCTCCCCCCTTGAGCGCAGCTCATGGTCATACGGGTCCGGGTCACCTGGACGGGATTGTACGTCAGATGTCAGAAAGGGGTTAAATAAGATGATATATCCCGTGCTGTGTAGTATATAGAAAATCTGTAATCTCTCCTGTGTAGTGTAGTATATAGGATCTATCTTGTGTGGTGTTTTTACATAACTGCATGGTGGGCCCCAAGAGTGACTTTTCTCTGGTGGGCCCACGGTACTCCAGTCCGACGCTGGCTTTATCTGACTTTACATTTTCCGTTTAAATTTGGATAGTTCTGGCTTTACAGCAGCTTGTATTCTGGAATTGTTTTATACATCTCATGTAATCCACAAATCAGCAAACATATTTCACATTCACTTCATAGCAAAGTGGGCCTTGTGTGCTCTCAAATGCAAGGGCTGAGTTTCAGTCTCAGTCCATCTCTGCCACATGTTTATTGCCTGTGTAACAGGCACCAAACATGCGGGATGGGGATTCGAGCTTCAAATATGAGCACCGGCTAATGCTCAATGAGTGCCGAGCACATGCAAATTAATTATGCAAAAATCATACAATTAATTTTCTGGATTATTTTTAAAAGTTCTGTCTCTCACTGTTGAAATGTACCTACGATAAAAATTACAGACGGCTGCATTCTTTTTATGTGGGAAAACTTGCAAAATCTGCAGTGTAGCAAATACTTATTTTCCCCACTGTATATATTTTTATTAGTTTGTCTTTAGCTCACACTTGACCATTGTAAATTTTAAGACATCTGCAGAATTCCTTAAATCTAAATGTCTTTTATAATTTCATGGTAAGGCCTCATACTCACTGGCGCCGAAAACGGATGATAATCAGAGGAAAAAAAATCGGATGGAAATCTGACCAATGTTAGTCAATGGGTGAATTCTCATTTGCGATTTTTTTCTCATCAGATATTGTTGTGAGAAAAAAATCGCAGCATGCTGTGATTTGATGCGATTTTGGGATGAAAATCGCCAATGCAAGTCAATGGATGCGGTTAAAAAACGAACAGCACTCGCACCATGCACGTGCTGTCCGATTTATATGCACAAGTCTCCTTTGAAAAGCTGGTAATTCATCCCCGGCTACTGTAAAATCACACTGACAGCTCACAAAACAGTAGATACATACACATAGAATACATATATATATATATATACACATGTCATTGTGACACATACATATATATATATTTATAGTTCTTACACTTCTACATACTGTAATAGCCGCTAATTCAATTGCCGGCTTTTGTGAAATCACAGAAGCCGACATGAAATGATACATTGTTTCCACACAGTTAACCATGTCATTTCCTGTATTTTGATATTGGTTTGAACTTACAATTACATGAGTGTATTTGTACAAAATTTCAGACATGTAGGGGTTAATTAAAGGTGTAAATTCGTTAAAAAAATGCGTGGGCTCCCGCTGTATTTTCTCCACCAGACAGACAAAGCAAGCGAGTGGGGGCAGATAATAATAGCCTAGGGAGGGTACATTTTTTTGTGCCCCCCCCTGGCTACTAACATCTGCCCCCAGACACCCCAGAAAGGGCAAATCTATAATTAGATTCGCCCTTTCTGGCACTTTGCCCGTCTATTCCCATTGCCCTGTAGCGGTGGCGAATGGGTTAATAAGGGGTTAATGTCACCTTGCTATTGAAAGGTGACCTTAAGCCATGTTAATAATTGAGAGCTGTCAATTAGACAACTATCAATTATTAATCCTATTGAAGTAAATAAAAAAACACAAACACACTTTAAGAATAAATAATTTTAATGAAATCAAAACACATATTTTTGACCATCTTTTATTTAACTCTTAATCCGTTCGAAGCCCTTGTTCTTCTAAAATAAATATAAAATAATAAAACAACATTATTCTTACCTATCTGGCGATCTGTCACGTCCCACCATGTAATCCTTCACAAAGGGTTAACTAGCAATCAGATAAACAGCGCAAGTAATCCTGCGTGCTCAGCTGATAGCTCCTGAATGAATGAGCTTATCTCCTGCCGACAGGAGAGGATGTGATTCATGAATGAAGCTTAATTGATTGTATCCCACTTTCACCTTAGGTCAGGTCACTGAAGTGAAAGTGGCAATAAATCAATTAAGCTCCATTCTATTCCTCTCCTTTCACTGGGAGAGTAACTTATTCATTCATGGGAATACAGCTCGGAGACAGCATTATTAGCTCTCTGCAAGCTGTAACCTGTTAACCCTTTCTGATGGATTACACCGTGGGACCTGACTGTACATCGGATTGGTAAGAATAATTTTGCTTTTTTATTTTATTTTTATTACAGGAAATGGTTTTAGCAGGAAAATAAAATATGGTCAAAAACTATGTGATTATTTCATTAAACTTATTTTTTATTAAACTGTGTGTGTTTGATTTTTCTATCATACAATAGGATTAATAATTGATAGTTGTCTAATTGACAGCTCTCAATTATTAACATGGCTTAAGGTCACCTTTCAATAGCAAGGTGACATTAACCCCTTATTAACCCATTCGCCACCGCTACAGGGCAATGGGAATAGACGGGCAAAGTGCCAGAAAGGGCGAATCTAATTAGAGATTTGCCCTTTCTGGGGTGTCTGGGGGCAGATGTTAGTTGCCAGGGGGGCACAAAAAAAAGTACCCTCCCTAGGCTATTATTATCTGCCCCCACTCGCTTGCTTTGTCTGTCTGGTGGAGAAAATACAGCGGGAGCCCACGCATTTTTTTTCAACGAATTTACACCTTTAATTAACCCCTACATGTCTGAAATTTTGTACAAATACACTCATGTAATTGTAAGTTCAAACCATATATCAAAATACAGGAAGTGACATGGTTAACTGTGTGGAAGCAATGTATCATTTCATGTCGGCTTCTGTGATTTCACAAAAGCCGGCAATTGAATTAGCAGCTATTACAGTATGTAGAAGTCTAGGAACTATAAATATATGTATATATATATATATATATGTCACAATTACATATATATATATATATATATATATATATATATATGTATTCTATGTGTGTATGTGTATTGTTTCTATTCTTTATTAAAGCTGTCAGTGTGATTTTACAGTAATGCCAGGGATGAATTAGCGGCTATTATACTATGTAGAAGTGTATGACATATATATATATAATATATATATATATATATATATTAGATGTATATATATATATATATTATATATATAATTATTTGCTTTTTGTGTAAATTTTTTTGTTACAATGTGATTTTTACATGACTTTTTACATAGAGATAACTGCTCTATGTAAAACTTCATGTTAAAATCGCATTGCATACAGATGGAAAACTAATGGAAAACTGACAGAAAATGCATGGTGCGATTTAAAATCGCATCAAAATCGCATGCCTTTTTACAACAAATGTACCGTTTTTTTCCTGCAGAAAACGGACCGATTTTTTTCCAGCCAGTGAGTATGAGGCCTAACACTGAATACTTTTGGAGAACTTTTTAGCTCCAAGAGTTACAGTCTTCATCAACAATAGCTCATGTTCTATAAACATATGACATAGGGCAGACATTAATGACTATTTTATTTGAATATGCTGCTTAAAATATGCAAGATATAAACATTTCCTGCAGAAATGAGCAATCTTACATATTGCCTTTAATTCACAAGCTTACATAATAAATGTCTGACTCATTCTTTTAGCTTTGCGCCCTCTTTAGCTAACAAAATAAATAGAGTAGTTAAAGGGTTTGCCTTATTAAGACAAACTTTGTCCATATGTAAACTATGTCACTTTGTAATGTTGTGATGAAAGGGTGTGTTCCTGTTCCTGATTAAACATTCCACTTTATTTTATTTGAGAATTTTAATATCCTTTACAATAGCAGCATGGTGGAGAGAAAAGAAAAGCAACGAGTTTTGAATGCTATCCAGCTGGGTTTTTTTTCAAAGTTTGAAGGGAAAATTTTCCCAACAGCCCCAAATATCTCTGTTCAGCTCTGAAAGAGGAAATAAGGACACATGATAGAATAGGATATTTAATTTAAAACCACAAATATGAAATCATAAACAATATAATAAAAAACAAAAAATGCAACAAACATGTACATTAATTAATATTGATACTGCAGTGCCCAGGGGGGAATTAGATGTTATAGGTGCCAGGGCCGGCCAATAATAAAGAAATTAGGAATGTCAAAGGTGGCGTTGTGGCGTGCTAGCCCTGTGTCTCTCATACTGAGTCCTTCCAGCCTCTTAGCATGTGTGTGCGCAGTTCCAAGGATGAATGCTGGCAAGTGTATTAACATTATCAAAAGGGAGACTTTACTGAATTCACTTCACAATACATAGTCCATAGCGATGGTATCACAGTCCTTCATACAAGCTGGAAATTTTAAGTAGCAAGAGAGATGGTCTCCGTTCCGTTTAAGAAGGAATCCTAGTTTATGGCTTAAATAAAGTGATCGGCTGACTGCAGGTTATATACTGGGTTACTATCTTAATTCACACAGCCCTTCAGTTATATTACTACCAAGGATGGGCCTACACATTTTGGTTCACTGTGGAAATAGTGTTCACTGCTTACTCACAATTAAGTCCTGATACGGTTCCTTGTCGCAGGGCGTACAGAAGAATATGCAGCAGAACATGAGGCACTCACGCTGGCAGAACCATTAAAGGCATGGAGTCTAGCAGAAGAGCCCTTGTACAGCTGTATCTCATAGGCTGTGGCCAATTTTCCTGGCCAATGGAAAATTAAGGACCTAGGCTAAAGGAAAAGCAGCCTAAGAAGTCGACCTGTCCTCACATTGCTCCTCACAGGAAGGACAGGGACTCCTCCCCAATTTTACCTCAGCAGCTTCTAGAAGCTTCCAAACTGAGAGAGAGTGTCCTGTGACCAAACTCTTGCACTTTTACACTTTGGACAGTAGATGGAAGTATAGGACAATTTATCGAATAAACCACATAACAGGACATAGGTTTTTGGTAACCACCCGACAATTATATTTTGCAACAGATAGGAGGAGGTACTGGGACTCTACAATACAAAATTTCTCAATGCAAATTAAGACCTTCTGATAATCTAGAACCCAAGTTAAAAGTCAAAAATGCCTCCCTCATAAGTAGACGTCTTCTCATAGAGGGGGAATTTGTTGATTTTGACAAGAAGCTTAGGAAGAGGGGCTACTCTTCCTGGATTCTAAACAGGGCCAAGTATATTTTAGGATGGAAAAACCGCTCAGTATTACTTAATTTTACATCCCAGGTTGTTAATAAGTGGGAAGATAAGCCAATTCTCTCTATACAATATAGTCCCCAGTTTAACGAGATTAAAAGGATAATATTAAAATATCCTCCTTTGCTTGAAGTAGACTCTGTCCTGTCTGAGGTTTTGAGCTTGGGATGCTCTATGTTGGTGCAAGGAGATAGACCGGACCTCGGGTATGCATGCCAGGTCCGGAACTAGAAGGGCTGCATCCTCTGTTCCCAGTGGAAAGCCGGAGTGGGGCGGACCTCCCTCTGCTGTATGAGGGAAGGCAGAGAAAAACGGAGCTTCCTGCAGTCCCAGGAGGGTGGGCGGAAACAGAAAAGGGCACGCAGCATCAGGGGCATAAAAAGAGAAAGCGTGCCAAAAAGGTCAGTCTGGCACAGGCGCAGAGCAGTGTGCAGGACAGCGCAAAGAGCAGCACGCAGAGCAGTGAGCTCTCCCTCCCCATCAGAGTGTCTTGGTGTGGCGCTGGGTAATATTGAAGGAGCACCCTCGCCTGCAGAGCAGAGCGATGCCAGCAGAGCAGAGCGGAGCCACGCAGAGCCGTGCCAGCAGAGCAGAGCTAAGCCTGGTGCCGTAGCCGGCGTGATAGTGAGTACCGCACATGCTCTGCCCCAACAGTGACCGCATGCTTAACAGACCCCCTGCATATAGGTCCACCGTTTGTGGACGACCGTATGTCAGCCCCCACTACCCTCCACGTTAGGTGACCCCAGTTGACGCCAGGGACTGCACTGACTGTGCGACTCAGAGAGAGAGAGACAGGAGGCTAGGCCAGAGCCTGACTACTAAGGACTTGCGCACACCGTGGAGCAAAGTCTCGTTCCGGTGGTTCATCCCCTTGGACTCAGTACCGTGCTAGCCACGTTGAAGTACGGGAAATCCCTCCCGTTACCCAGAGATCTCGTCAAGATGACACGCGCTGCTGTTGTTGGTGCCACCTTTGGATTCCTGCCTGCTTCAGACTTCATCTCGACGTCACGCGCCTCTGTTGTCGGTGCCATCGTTGGAACCCCGAGGAGCTGCACCAAAGAAGACTACAAACTAATAAGTTTCACCTCTTTATTATTGATCTTTCATTCGTCCCTGACCTACCCTGCCACTCTCCCAGTTCCACCCCATTCCTTACCATCACCCTACAATCCCTCACTCCCTGCGTGGAGTATAATAAATACTTTAACCCTTGTTCTACCTGCGTCCTGTCACTGCATCCCGTGTTCCTGCTCTGACTCTTACAATGGCAAAAAGAGCAAAAACCCTTTGAAATATCTTATCAACTCAGCCCCTTAACACCAAATCTGATCGGCATACTTGGCTCAACTGTAAGGGCTTTTTTAGATGTGGAGAAAATCTGTGTAGGATCTACTAGTTTGTACAAGTGACTAAGAATTATGTCAATTCTGATGGTTCAAAACATTATGCAATTAAGCAATATCTGAATACAAGATTTCTCCCGCGCATCCCCCCTATTCTGGAACTCTCTACCAAAGTATATCAGACTCTTGCCTAGCATAGAAAACTTCAAAAAGAACCTGTAAACCTACCTCTTCCGACAAGCCTACAACCTGCAGTAAAAACCGATCCACCGAACCGCTGCACAGCCAGCTCTACCCTCGCCTACTGTATCTTCACCCATCCCTTGTAGATTGTGAGCCCTCGCGGGTAGGGTCCTCTCTCATACTGTACCAGTCATGACTTGTATTGTTTAAGATTATTGTACTTGTATTTATTATGTATACCCCACCTCACATGTAAAACGCCATGGAATAAATGGCGCTATAATAATAAATAAATATAATAATAAAAAATTAATAACAATTGCAACAGTGACAATGTTGTCAATATTATCAAATGTACTACATTCAATAAGTCATATGTTGGTGGCACTTCCAGGAATCTAAAAAAACACATATCAGAACACCTGACTGATATTTACAGCACCTTTGATTCTTTCTGGGCGATGTCACAGGCATCCAGACATTTTGTTCAACAGCACCAAAGGGACACCTCCTCGCTTCGGGTACACGCCATTGAAAACGTTCCATCTTCTTCAAAGGGAGGTGATATCAGGAAGCGTCTCCTCGAACGTGAAGCATTTTGGAAGTTCAATCTAAATATGTGCACTCCCAATGGACTTAACTTGCGTAGAGAACTACTGTTCCACTATTAACCTTATAATTTGGATTTCCTGCCAGTATATTGCGAGGTGGTGCCCTTGTGCTAATTATATGGTAATATTGTTTGGACATATTTTCCTGCGTTTCCTCATGCAGTTTCAATGTGTTTTTTCTGTCTTTTGAGTTTTCTTGCTTTTTTGTATAAATCAATTTTGCTTGCGGTTTTAATGTGTAATTCTCATGTGAGGGGTTGGTTTTATTAGGTCATGTGACTTTTTGGAATGTGTGTTCGATGGTGTTTTTTTTCTAAATTGCTGGATGATTATTGTAAATGCAGCTTTGACAATGAACACTGCTAGTGTTCGAAACGCGTTGCTGCGGTCATGGATACCTTGCCGTTTTAAAATATTTTCAATAAATTCAAACCTTTATTGGGAGCTGGACCTTTCAATTTCTTCATTGTCTTCTCATATCACCTCCTTTTGCCAGCTTGTTAACTCTTTCGATGCTAAACGCTTGGAAAGGTATAACCTGTCGCTGATGAATAAGTGGAATGACATTTTCAGGAACTGTTCACTACATCTAATGTGATTTATTGTGAAATAGGAGGAATCCAAGCTTAAAGATTTACAAGCAGAAATACATTATACAAAATAATCTTTACAGGAACAATGCAGTGTCTTGGACTTTGAGGACTCACACCAAAATACTAAAATCTATTTTAAAATCGGAAGAAAATATTATGAGCATTTAAAAAACGCAAATAACGTCGAGATTTACTGGATTATTCTTTGTGCCATATATATGATTGGAACATAGACAATAAAACACCACGCAATCCTACATCCATTTTTAAAAAGAGACAGTGTAATCATTCCTCATCCTCAGCACATAAAAAAAAAACACGTAAGTTTCAGGTTTTCCAATCCTGATCTATTCGAAATTCATATAAATGAGTCAGATTCTGATACTGTTCTCACACACTCTATGTTTGCATGTCAACCTATAAATATTGTTCTTCTCATTTAGGCCATTGTGAGAAGCAGAAAAGAAAGCAGTCAGCACATAATCGCAAATCGCATTTGGAGCCATCATGTAATGTGCGTGGAGAGTGTGAAGACAGTGATATCCTAACAGTATAATACACGTTGTTAGGATTGCTGCATGTCAGTGTCAAATTGGAACCTTGCACAATGTAAGCAGAAATATAACCACCTCCACTGTCAAACAACAGAAATCAATCTAAAACAGAATATTCCTTACATACAGTTACATTCCCTTGTTTGTAGTATACTTGTATGCATTTAAAATGTGCCACAAATCTAGAATCTGGAATAAGGGTTGTAAATATTTCAATTTCGTCATCAGCAAAGCCAATATATCTGAAAAAAAAGGTAATCAAAGCTAATGCTCTGCAGGGGCGTACCTAGGATTTTGGTTCTGGGGGGCCAAGCTTCTCAGTGGGCCCCTAACCAGGTAACCTTGATTACAACTGGGTGACACACCCTAATAGTAGAGGAGAACCTCAGCAGATGACTTTCTTTCTGATGGAATAGTTCACTTTTCATGTCTTTTCCATTTGGCCCAGACCGACATGACTAGTTCTTCCAGCCAGGACTCGACTGCAGAGAATACAACAAAGACACATTTCACTTCTCATATTTTCATCACTGTCACCAATGGGACTATTCCTAACCTACACAAACTCCTCATCCTGCTGATACCCCAATACTGAGCCGATGCTGCCGTATGTTTCCCTATTACTGCACCTACTATGTAGTTCTGTGTGCCCTCTTAATTCTAAAGTAACCCTCTAGAATATAGTAATGCCAGGTGCAAGTGCCCTAGAAAACAGTGCCCACATTTTGTCCCCTAGAAAGTAATAATGCCCCGTGTGCCCCTTTGACAGTCACAGTAATCTGAGATCCCCTATAACATTAAGTGCCCACTTTACATTTAATAATGTCCTGAGTCTCCCCCTTCTACAGCTCCCCTATACACAGTATGATTCTCTCATACACAGTATAACACCCCTCACTGTATATATACTGACCCCTTAGTATCCCCCAAAATGTTTGATAGCTCCAACACTAATCTTCACACTGTATGATGGCCGCCTATATAGCCTACATATAGTATAATGCACCAGATAATCCTGAACATAGTCCTCAATATAGTATAATGCACTCCCCATAGGCAGACTCTACAGTATAATGCAGCTCTTAATATAATGCACCCCCATAGGCAGACTCTATAGCATAATGCAGCACTTAATATAATGCACCCCCATAGGCAGACTCTGTTGTATAATGCACCCCCTAATATAATGCACCCCATAGGCAGCCTATATAGTATAATGCAGACCTTAATATGATGCACCCCCATAGGCAGACTCTATAGTATAATGCACCCCCTAATATAATGCACCCCCACAGGTAGCCTCTATATTATAATGCAGCCCTTAATATAAATCACCCCCACAGGCAGCCTCTATAGTATAATGCAGCCCCTAATATAATGCACCCCCATAGGCAGCCTCTATTCTATAGTATAATGCAGCCCTTAATATGATGCACCTCCATAGGCAGACTCTATAGCATAAAGCAGCCCCAAATATTATACACCCCCATAGGCAGCCTCTATAGTATAATGCAGCCCCTATTATAATGCACCCCCATAGGTGGCCTCTATAGCATAATGCAGCACTAAATATAATTCAGCCCTATAGGCAGCCTATATAGTATAATGCAGACCTTAATATGATGCACCCCCATAGGCAGACTCTATAGTATAATGCACCCCCTAATATAATGCACCCCCACAGGTAGCCTCTATATTATAATGCAGCCCTTAATACATGGGCGTACCCAGGATCAAAACTAGGGGGGGCAAGCCAAGGTCACATCTTATACGGGTCACATCATATACACTGTACATTATCCTGCATATTAGGTATGGAGCGTTAGAACTGTTGTATATTGTATAATACCGCAGTGTATGCGACACTACGCTGTATATACCATATATTATACATGGCACACTCACCTCTATACAAAGAATAAGAGGCATTATAACCTGTATATGAAAAGTATAATACAGCAGTGTATATACACTCTATATACCGCACACCATGTGTATGACCCTGTATACACCATATACTACACTCTATATACCGCACACGATTTATATGGCCTTTATACCGCACACGATGTGAAAATAGTCATTTTTCATTAGGCTGGGGCTATACGTCAACTTTGGCCATGAAACAGCTGCTTGTATAATGCAGGTAAATGGGGTCGCATTGTGACCCGGCTAGGTACTGCGACAAAGAATCAGAACCAGTTGGATTTTTTTTGCAACTTGATTGTCGCAGTTGCAATACCTTGTGGGTCATAATGCAACCCCATCGATGGAGCAGCAGCAGCCTAGAGCAATTTTTGGCCGTTTGTGTCACAGCCAATGTCGCCTTCTTTGATGTAATGGACGAGAAATGTATATAAATACTATTCAAAACAATGTACATATTTTATGACATGAGAGAGAGATCTGTGCACTTCACTGTGCACTATAGAGCCATATCATGAGAGACCTGTGCTCTTCACTGTGCACTATAGAGCCGTACATATGAGAGAGACCTGTGCACTTCACTGTGCACTATAGAGCCATATCATGAGAGAGGCTGTGCAACTATATAGAGCCATATCATGAGACCTGTGCACTATAGAGCCCTATCATAGAGACATGTGCACTATAGAGCCATATCTACTGCACTATAGAGCCATATCATGAGGACCTGTGCACTATAGAGCCATATGAGAGACCTGTGCATTTAACTGTGCACTATAAAGCCATATAGAGACCTGTGCACTATAGAGCCATATCATGAGACCTGTGCACTATAGAGCCATATCATAAAAGACCTGTGCATTTCACTGTGCACTATAAAGCCATATCATGAGAGACCTGTGCACTATAGAGCATATCATGAGAGACATGTGCACTATAGAGCCATATCACTGCACTATAGAGCCATATCATGAGAGACCTGTGCACTATAGAGCCATATCATGAGAGACCTGTGCACTATAGAGCCATATCATGAGACCTGTGCACTATAGAGCCATATCATGAGACCTGTGCACTATAGAGCCATATCATGAGACCTGTGCACTATAGAGCCATATCATGAGAGACCTGTGCATTTCACTGTGCACTATAAAGCCATATAGAGAGACCTGTGCACTATAGAGCCATATCATGAGAGACCTGTGCACTATTGAGCCATATCATAAGAGACCTGTGCATTTCACTGTGCACTATAGAGCCATATCATGAGAGACCTGTGCACTATATAGCCATATCATGAGAGACCTGTGCACTATAGAGCCATATCATGAGAGACCTGTGCACTATAGAGCCATATCATGAGAGACCTGTGCACTATAGAGCCATATCATGAGAGACCTGTGCACTATAGAGCCATATCATGAGAGACCTGTGCATTTCACTGTGCACTATAAAGCCATATAGAGAGACCTGTGCACTATAGAGCCATATCATGAGAGACCTGTGCACTATAGAGCCATATCATAAGAGACCTGTGCATTTCACTGTGCACTATAGAGCCATATCATGAGAGACCTGTGCACTATATAGCCATATCATGAGAGACCTGTGCACTATAGAGCCATATCATGAGAGACCTGTGCACTATAGAGCCATATCATGAGAGACCTGTGCACTATAGAGCCATATCATGAGAGACCTGTGCACTATAGAGCCATATCATGAGACCTGTGCACTATAGAGCCATATCATTAGAGACCTGTGCACTATAGAGCCATATCATGAGAGACCTGTGCTATTCACTGTGCACTATAGAGCCATACAGAGAGAGACCTCCGACGCAGAAGCTTCCACCACTACTCACCCCAGCACAGAGTGGCTCCTAATAACAGGTCTCACAGGACAGGTGCAGATCTGTGGGACCCTTGGCCAGCAACAGGAGGAAGCAGCCATAGCTAGCAGCTGCACGCCACTCACACACTCAAGCAGCCGGGCAGCTGAAGGACCTGTGGACACGCCTCTCTCTGGATCATGTGACCCGGTGACTGCATTCAATCCATCCTGATTCTTCACATATGTAACTAGAGGACCTGCGGTGACACCTCCCTGCTGCGGGTCACATGGTTGGGTGATGTCCTCCGCTCTTTCACTATGGGTGGACTGACCGGTGGCAGAGTCTCAGCCTGTGCTGCAGTGAGTCCCGGCCCCTGTCAGCTGTGTGTGTCTGCCTGCTCTCCAAGTTCTTTGTGTGCCCCTGCTTCTAGGGGGGGGCAGTTGCCCCCCTGCCCCACGGTGGGTACGCCCATGCCTTAATATAAATCACCCCCACAGGCAGCCTCTATAGTATAAT
The DNA here is from genome assembly GCA_033576555.1 of Oophaga sylvatica. Classification (NCBI taxonomy): domain Eukaryota; kingdom Metazoa; phylum Chordata; class Amphibia; order Anura; family Dendrobatidae; genus Oophaga; species Oophaga sylvatica. The sequence continues at coordinate 317,534,022 of JARQOD010000006.1, forward strand.
GCAGCCCCTAATATAATGCACCCCCATAGGCAGCCTCTATTCTATAGTATAATGCAGCCCTTAATATGATGCACCTCCATAGGCAGACTCTATAGCATAAAGCAGCCCCAAATATTATACACCCCCATAGGCAGCCTCTATAGTATAATGCAGCCCCTATTATAATGCACCCCCATAGGTGGCCTCTATAGCATAATGCAGCACTAAATATAATGCAGCCCTATAGGCAGACTCTATAGTATAATGCACCCCCTAATATAATGCACCCCCACACGTAGCCTCTATATTATAATACAGCCCTTAATATAAATCACCCCCACAGGCAGCCTCTATAGTATAATGCAGCCCCTAATATAATGCACCCCCATAGGCAACCTCTATTCTATAGTATAATGCAGCCCTTGATATGATGCACCCCCATAGTCAGCCTCTATTCTATAGTATAATGCAGCCCTTAATATGATGCACCCCCAAAGGCAGACTCTATAGCATAATGCAGCCCCAAATATTATACACCCCCATAGGCAGCCTCTATAGTATAATGCAGCCCCTATTATAATGTAGCCCCATAGGCAGCCTCTATAGTATATTGCAGCCCTTATTATAATGCACCCCCCATTGGCAGCCTCTACAGTATAATGCAGCCCCTAATATAATGCACCCCCATAGGCAGACTCAAATATAATGCACCTCCATAGGCAGCCCCTATTATAATGCACCCCCATAGGTGGTCTCTATGGTATAATGCAACCCCTAATATAATGCATCTCCATAGGCAGCCTCTAATATAATGCATCCCCATAGGCAGCCCCTAAAAAATGCATTCCCATAGTAAGCCTCTATAGTGTAATGCACCCCCTAATATAATTCACCCCCATAGGCAGCCTCTATAGTATAATGCAGCCCTTAACCCCTTCAAGACCCAGCCTATTTTGACCTTAAAGACCTTGCCATTTTTTGCAATTCTGACCAGTGTCCCTTTATGAGGTAATAACTCAGGAACGCTTCAACGGATCCTAGCGATTCTGAGATTGTTTTTTCGTGACATATTGGGCTTCATGTTAGTGGTAAATTTAGGTCGATAATTTTTGCATTTATTTGTGAAAAAAATGGAAATTTGGCGAAAATTCTGAAAATTTTGTAATTTTCAAATTTTTAATTTTAATTCTGTTAAACCAGAGAGTTATGTGGCACAAAATAGTTAATAAGTAACATTTCCCACATGTCTACTTTACATCAGCACAATTTTGGGAACAACATTTTTTTTTTGTTAGGAAGTTATAAGGGTTAAAAGTTGACCAGCGATTTCTCATTTTTACAGCAAAATTTACAAAACCATTTTTTTTAGGGACCACCTCACATTTGAAGTCACATTGAGGGGTCTATATGGCAGAAAATACCCAAAAGTGACACCTTTATAAAAACTGCACCCCTCAAGCTACTCAAAACTACATTCAAGAAGATTTTTAACCCTTCAGGTGCTTCACAGGAACTAAAGCAACGTGGAAGGAAAAAATGGACATTTTAATTTTTCCAACAAAAATTTTCTTTTAGCATCAATTTTTTCATTTTTACATGGGCATCAGGATAAAATGGATCCTAAAATTTGTTGGGCAATTTCTCCTGAGTACACAATACCTCATATGTGGTCATAAACCACTGTATGGGCGCACGGCAGGGCTCAGAAGGAAAGGAGCGCCATTTGACTTTTTGAATGGAAAATATGCTGGAATATTTAGCGGTTGCCATGTCGCATTTGGAGAGTTCCTGTGTGCCTAAACATTAGAGCTCCCCCACAAGTGACCCCATTTTGGAAACTAGACCCCCTAAGGAACTTATCTAGATGCATAGCGATCACTTTGAACCCCCAGGTGCTTCACAAATTGATCTGTAAAAAAAGAAAGTACTTTTTTTTCACAAAAATTTTCTTTTAGCCTCAGTTTTTTCATTTTCACATGGGCAACAGTATAAATTGGATCCTAAAATTTGTTGGGCAATTTCTCCTGAGTACACAGATACCTCATATGTGGTCATAAACCACTGTTTGGGCGCACGGCAGGGCTCAGAAGGGAAGGAGCGCCATTTGACTTTTTGAATGGAAAATATGCTGGAATATTTAGCGGTTGCCATGTCGCATTTGGAGAGTCCCTGTGTGCCTAAACATTGGAGCTCCCCCACAAGTGACCCCATTTTGGAAACTAGACCCCCTAAGGAACCTATCTAGATGCATAGTGAGCACTTTGAACCCCCAGGTGCTTCACAAATTGATCCGTAAAAAAAAAGAAAGTACTTTTTTTTCAAAAAAATTTTCTTTTAGCCTCAGTTTTTTTCATTTTCACATGGGCAAAAGTATAAATTGGATCCTAAAATTTGTTGGGCAATTTCTCCTGAGTACACAGATACCTCATATGTGGTCATAAACCACTGTTTGGGCGCACGGCAGGGCTCAGAAGGGAAGGAGCGCCATTTGACTTTTGAATAGAAAATATGCTGGAATATTTAGCGGTTGCCATGTCGCATTTGGAGAGTCCCTGTGTGCCTAAACATTGGAGCTCCCCCACAAGTGACCCCATTTTGGAAACTAGACCCCCTAAGGAACTTATCTAGATGCATAGTGAGCACTTTGAACTCCCAGGTGCTTCACAAATTGATCCGTAAATAAAAGAAAGTACTTTTTTTTCACAAAAATTTTCTTTTAGCCTCAGTTATTTTCATTTTCACATTGGGAAACAGTATAAATTGGATCCTAAAATTTGTTGGGCAATTTCTCCTGAGTACACAGATACCTTATATGTGGTCATAAACCACTGTTTGGGCGCACGGCAGGGCTCAGAAGGGAGGGAGCGCCATTTGACTTTTTGAATGAAAATATGCTGGAATATTTAGCGGTTGCTATGTCGCATTTGGAGAGTCCCTGTGTGCCTAAACATTGGAGCTCCCCCACAAGTGACCCCATTTTGGAAACTAGACCCCTAAGGAACTTATCTAGATGCATAGTGTGCACTTTGAACCCCAGGTGCTTCATAAATTGATCCGTAAAAAAAAGAAAGTACTTTTTTTTCACAAAAATTTTCTTTTAGCCTCAGTTTTTTTCATTTTCACTTGGGCAACAGTATAAATTGGATCCTAAAATTTGTTGGGCAATTTTCCTGAGTACACAGATACCTCATATGTGGTCATAAACCACTGTTTGGGCGCACGGCAGGGCTCAGAAGGGAAGGAGCGCCATTTGACTTTTTGAATAGAAAATATGCTGGAATATTTAGCGGTTCCCATGTCGCATTTGGAGAGTCCCTGTGTGCCTAAACATTGGAGCTCCCCCACAAGTGACCCCATTTTGGAAACTAGACTCCCTAAGGAACTTATCTAGATGCATAGTGAGCACTTTGAACTCCCAGGTGCTTCACAAATTGATCCGTAAATAAAAGAAAGTACTTTTTTTTCACAAAAATTTTCTTTTAGCCTCAGTTATTTTCATTTTCACATGGGCAACAGTATAAATTGGATCCTAAAATTTGTTGGGCAATTTCTCCTGAGTACACAGATACCTCATATGTGGTCATAAACCACTGTTTGGGCGCACGCAGGGCTCAGAAGGGAAGGAGCGCCATTTGACTTTTTGAATGGAAAATATGCTGGAATATTTAGCGGTTGCTATGTCGCATTTGGAGAGTCCCTGTGTGCCTAAACATTGGAGCTCCCCCACAAGTGACCCCATTTTGGAAACTAGACCCCTAAGGAACTTATCTAGATGCATAGTGAGCACTTTGAACCCCAGGTGCTTCACAGAAGTTTATAACGCAAAGCCGCGAAAATAAAAAATAATTTTTTTTTCTCAAAAATGATTTTTTAGCCCACTGTTTTTTATTTTCACAATGGTTACAGGAGAAATTGGACCCCAAAAGTTGTTGTCCAGTTTCTCCTGAGTACGCTAGTACCCCATATGTGGGGGGGAACCACTGTTTGGGCACACGTCAGGGCTCGGAAGGGATGTAGTGACGCTTTGAAATGCCGACTTGATGGAATGGTCTGCGGGCATCTTGTTACGTTTGCAGAGCCCCTGATGTGCCTAAACAGTAGAAACTCCCCACAAGTGACCCCATTTTGGAAACTAGACCCGGCAAAGAACTTATCTAGATGTGTGGTGAGCACTTTGAACCCCCAAGGGCTACACAGAAGTTTATAACGCCCGGGCATGAAAATAAAAAAATCATATTTTTTCCACAATCAGGATCTTTTAGTCCCCAATTTTTTTATTTTCCCAAGGGTAACATGAGAAATTAGACCCCAAAAGTTGTTGTCCAATTTGTCCTGAGTATGCTGATATCCCATATGTGGGAGAAAACTACTGTATGGGCACACGTCGGGGCTCGGATGGGAAGTAGTGACGTTTTGAAATGCCCACTTGATGGAATGGTCTTCGGGCGTCATGTTACGTTTGCAGAGTCCCTGATGTGCCTAAACAGTAGAAACTCCCCACAAGTGACCCCATTTTGGAAACTAGATCCCCCAAGGAACTCCTATGGATGTGTGATAAGCACTTTGAATCTCCAAGTCCTTCACAGAAGTTTATAACGCAGAGCCGTGAAAATATAAAATCATTTTTTTTCCACAAAAATAATTTTTAGTCCCCAATTTTTTTTCCCAATGTTAACAGGAGAAATTAGAACCACCAAAGTTGTTGTGCAATTTTTCCCGAGTACGCTGATACCCCATATGTGGGATAAACCACTGTTTGGGCATACGTCGGGGCTTGGAATAAAGGGAGCACTGTTTGACTTTTTGAACGCAAAATTTGCAGGAATCAATGGTGGCGCCATGTCGCGTATGGAGACCCCCTGATGTGCCTAAATAGTGGAAACCCCTCAATTCTAACTCCAACCCTAACCCCAACACACCCCTAACCCCAACCCTAACCCCTACACACACCTAACCCTAATACAAACCCTAATCATAACCCTAACCCCAACACACCCCTAACCCTAATCCCAACTCTAACCATAAACCTAACTACAAGCCTAACCCTAATTCCAACCCTAACCCTAATTCCAACCCTAACCCAAATTCCAACCCTAACCGTAATTCTAACCTTAACCCTAATGCTAACCCTAACCCTAGTTCTAACCCTAAGGCTGGGTTCATATTGCGTTTTACCAGCCCGTTCAACACGTAGCGGTGACCGGCTGGTAACGGTATAGCATAACGCGATCGCGTTATGCTATACCCGCTAGCGCAGATGAATCAGCAGATAATCAGCCGCGGATCCACAGCAAAATCCGCCGCGGATCTGCAGCGAATCAGCAGCGAAATCCGCCGCGGATCAGCAGCGAAATCAGCCGCGGATCAGCAGCGAAATCTCCGCGGATCAGTAGCGAAATCAGCCGCGGATCAGCAGCGAAATCCGCTACGGATCCGCAGCTAATCAGCAGCAAAATCAGTCGCGGATCAGCAGCGAAATCAGTCGCAGATCAGCAGCAAAATCAGCCGCGGATCCGCAGCGAATCAGCAGCGAAATCCGCCGCGGATCAGCAGCGAAATCCGCCGCGGATCAGCAGCGAAATCAGCCGCGGATCAGCAGCGAAATCTGCCGCGGATCAGCAGCGAAATCAGCCGCGGATCAGCAGCGAAATCAGCCGCGGATCAGCAGCGAAATCATCCGCGGTTCAGCAGCGAAATCAGCCGCGGATCAGTAGCGAAATCAGCCGCGGATCAGCAGCGAAATCAGCCGCGGATCAGCAGCGAAATCCGCTGCGGATCCGCAGCGAATCAGCAGCAAAATCAGTCGCGGATCAGCAGCGAAATCCGCCGCGGATCAGCAGCAAAATCAGCCGCGGATCCGCAGCATCAGCAGCGATATCCGCCGCAGATCAGCAGCGAAATCAGCCGCGGATCAGCAGCGAAATCAGCCGCGGATCAGCAGCGAAATCAGCCGCGGATCAGCAGCGAAATCCGCTGCGGATCCGCAGCGAATCAGCAGCAAAATCAGACGTGGATCAGCAGCGAAATCAGTCGCGGATCCGCAGCAAAATCAGTTGCGGATCCGCAGCGAAATCAGTTGCGGATCAGCAGCGAATCCGCCGCGGATCCGCAGCGAAATCCGCCGCGGATCAGCAGCGAAATCCACCGCGGATCCGCAGCGAAATCCGCGGCGGATCAGCAGCGAAATCCGCCGCGGATCCGCAGCGAAATCAGCCGCGGATCAGCAGCGAAATCCGCCGCGGATCAGCAGCGAAATCAGCCGCGGATCAGCAGCGAAATCCGCCGCGGATCTGCAGCGAAATCCGCCGCGGATCCGCAGCGAAACCGCCACACGTTGCGGATTTTGCTGCGGATCCGCGGCGTATTTTGCTGCGGATCCGTGGCGGATTTCGCTGCTGATCTGCGGCGGATATCGCTGCGCATCCGCGGCTGATTTCGCTGCTGATCCGCCGCGGATCCGCAGCAAAATCCGCAACGTGTGCACAGGGCCTAATAGGAAAAGAAAAAAAAAAAATCTTTATTTTTTTTTATTTGTCCCTACCTATGATAAAGGGGGGGTTCATTTACTTTTTTTTATTTTGATCACTGTGACAGTTTATCACAGTGATCAAAATAAATTTTTGGACACTGGGGGGCGCACTGCGCATGCGCCGGCCGGCGGGCGCACTGCGCATGCGCCCGCCATTTTCCAAGATGGCGCGCCCATGAAGAGGCCCGGGCGGACGCCGGGACCGATCCAGGGACATCGGTGGATCGGGAGAGGTGAGTAGGGTGGTCGGAAGGTTAGGGGGGGGATCGGAAGGTGGGGGCACCGGAGCAAAGGAGGAGGGGAGCTGTTAGTGACGGCGGTGACCGATCGCTGCCATCTTTCGGTGGCGGCGGCCGATCGCCGCCGTGACTACGTGTGGGGGGGTCAGGTCTCGGTGTCCAGCCATGGCAGATGCTATTGCAGCATCGGCCATGGCTGGATTGTAATATTTCACCAATTAAATTGGTGAAATATTACAGATTGCTCTGATTGGCTGTTTCACTTTTAACAGCCAATCAGAGTGATCGTGGCCACGGGGGGGTTAAGCCAACCCCCCTGTGGTGAAGCACAAAGGGTCCTGTAACTGCGGGTCGGGTGACCTTTGAGTGACCCCGGTCTCCCGGCCCGCAGGGACGCGATCCTTTCATGACGCAGGGTATGCGTCATAGGTCGGATTGGCACCGACTTTCATGACGCATACGCTGTGTCAAAGGTCGGGAAGGGGTTAATATAATGCATCCCCCATAGGCAGACTCTATAGTATAATGCAGCCCCTAATATAATGCATCCCATAGGCACCCTCTCTAGTATAATGCACCCCCTAATATAATTCACCCCACAGGCAGTCTCTATAGTATAATGCAGTCCTTAATATAATGCACCTCCCCATAGGCAGCCTCTATAGTAAAATGCAGCCCCTAATATAATGCACTCCCATAGCCAGACTCTATAGTATAATGCACCCCCTAATATAATGCACCCCCATAGGCAGCACCTAACATAATGCACCCCATAAGCAGCCTCTATAATATAATGTACCCCCTTTATAATGCACCCCCATAGGCAGTCTCTATAGTATAATGCACCCCCTAATATAATGCTCCCCCATAGGTGGCCTCTATAGTATAATGCAACCCCTAAGATGATGCACCCCCATAGGCAGCCTCTAATATAAATGCACCCCCATAGACAGCCTCAATAGTATAATTCAGCCCCATAAAACAATAAATACAACACTCACCTTTCCTCCTGGTTCCTCTGCTGCTCTGAGCGCCCGCATATCTCCGGACAGTGGGCGCCGAGTAGTGACGTCATTGTGATCCCCTGTCAGTGTCGGCGTCGGTGATGTCAGACGCTGAGAGGGGAATGATAGGAGAGGGACCGTAACGCTCCTTCTCTTCATCAATTCAGTCAACTGTATCGGCATCCAGCCAATACAGTTGATCTTGCGATCACAGATACAGTAGCATAGCTCCGGGTGGGCCCCCTCAGAGTGCGGGACCTGGGGCGAACGCCCCCTCTACCCCCCGGTAGCTACGCTACTGCTCTGTAGGCACAGACTGTAATACTCACATGTAGAACATCTATGGTTATGTTAAGATATTTTTTACTCTTTGTATATATTTTTTAAAACTGTACTACATACTGCACTTTATTATATTTTCAAAAAGAAAAGTATACTTGGCGTAAAAAAAGTCATACTTAAGCATATGTGTAAGATTGTCTGATCATTACAGTCTATGGCTCAGCAGAGTAATACCTCTGAATCCCTTATTTGTGTTGTTTCAAATGTACATGTTTGGCCAATGCCAGATTGTAATGTGAGTAGCACCTAAGTAAAGTGAATTTCATATTTGTGTTAGGGAATTCCATTTGTGTTTTCTGTTTTAGGAACAGACAAAGGGAATTAATTTGCAGAGCAGATCTGTTACATAACTAACACAAACTTAAGAAGCGGGACCCCATTGATTATTATAGGATCTGTCTGGGTTGTGTTATGTATCTGTTTTTGGAATAAAGAAGAAAAGTTCTGCATGCCAACATTTTTCTCCATTCTAAAAATTACCACATAACAAAACCCAGACAGATTGCACAATAATTAATGGGGTAACTTTGATTTGATATGCAACAGATCATTCCATTTATCTATTCCTAAAACATTAAAGACAAATATAATTCACTAATGAAAATGTGAACGTGCCCTTACAGATTTAGCAAATAAACCCAAACATTCAAGTATCTTTATACAAACAGTGGTGCTTGAAAGTTTGTAAACTGTTCAGAAATGTCTGTGTTTTTGTATAAATTTGACCTGAAACTAGTAGTAAAAGTAGATTAAAAGAACCAAATCAAGCAAATTAGTAAAACATTTTAGATTCTGTAACTTTTTACATGAGGAAAATAATCCAATATTACATATCTGTTAATGCTTGAAACTAACGCAAAAAGGATGATACAAAGGCCAATGTTTATCAAACAAATCATTACAAATTTTATTTATGAAACATTAAAATACATATATCAAACCTAAGGGGAGTTTAAATACACACAGATATTTTGTACCATTAAGATGACGCAATCATCAAGGTGCTGTGCATACTAGCTGTGCATAAAATACATGCCTTATTATTAAATAGTGCTGGTCACCATATGACACAATGAGACCACAGACTAAATCCATGTGATGTTTATAGACATGGACCAGTACATCCTACTCTATATTATAAAAATACTACGAGGGGTGCCTGAAAAGTTCGAGGCCCGACCCAGAAGTAGTGACCGTGGGTCAAAATTTTTCAGTCAGTTCTCGACATAGTCTCCCTTGAGGGTCACACAGGTATGCCATCACTCTTGGAGTTTCATTAGTCCACTGTGGTAGAACGTTCCGTCTTGCTCCTCCAAAAAGTCCTTTACGGCGTCCATGACGGCTACATCAGAAGGAAAACGACTTCCACAAAGGTGCTTTTTCATCTGTGGAAATAGGTTATAGTGCGAGGGAGCCAAATCAGGGGAATAGGGTGGGTGCTGAAGCAGTTGGAAACCATAGAAGTGAATTGCAGCCATTGCAACAGCTGATGTGTGAACTGGCGTATTGTCCTGGTGAAACAACACACATTTCCGCAGCATCCCTCGATGTTTTGTCCTTAATTGATGACCTCAGAAGATGAATCTGAGCTGCATAATATTCCCCATTGATGGTTTGACCTTTCTGGAGGAACTCCCACAACACTGATGCCATCACCTTGCCAGTGGATGGAACCACCTTTGCCTTTTTGGGGCGTGGGGAGGTGGGATGTTTCCACTGTTTTGAGGCTTCTTTTGACTCCGGACGAAAGTGGTGTACCCAAGTTTCATCCACTGTAACAAATCTCTGCATAAAAAGTTGAATATCAGCTTCAAACAGTTGCACATTTTCCGCAGAGCGAAGTTCTCTCAGACGTTTGTTCTCTAATGTCAAAAGTCTGGGCACCCATCGTGCTGAAACTTTATGCATGTTCAGCAGCTGTGTTAGGATATGGCCAACCCTCTCCACTGATATGCCCACACATTGTGCAATGTGCCGCTGTTTGACACGTCGATCTGCCATTACAATGTCTTGCACTTTTTTGAAAATTTTCATCTGTGCATGTGGTTGAGGGACGACCACTATGAGCAGCATCTTCAATTGATGTCTGTCCCCGCTTGAAATCTGCAACCCACTTTTTCACCATTGTATAAGAAGGAGTATTGTCCCCTAATGTCTCCAGCATGTCCATGTGATTTTCCAATGGGGTCAGTCCTTTTTTCTGAAGGTATTGAATGACTGCTCGCTTTGCCAATTTCTCCATTCCCATATTTCAGCCTTGCCACCAAACTTTAAAATGCTGTCACGGAAACAAAAAAAAATCAAAATAAATCCAGATTGCTCATCATCAGACCATTCAACTAAGTAAATAACATATTGCATTGCAAAACAAGACCATGCAAAAAAGATTTCATGGGTGGGCCTCAGACTTTTCAAGCCCCCCTCGTAGCTGTCATTTAAAGAGCACCATGACCTAAAGAATCATGAGAACTTAGGGGTGACTGCTAATATTTTAAAATAGATAGTAGGGGTAATATTAGGCCTCATTCAGAAAAACTGTCTAATGTTAACCACATCATGACCTTGCAATTTTCCATTGTTACACTTTTGTTTTTTCCTCCCCTTATTCCAAAAGCCATAACTTTTTTACTTTTCTGTACTCATAGCCGTATGAGGGAGTGTTTTATGCAGCAGGAATTGTACATTTGAATGACAGCATTCATTTTATCATGTGATGCTCTGGAAAACTTTGGGGAAACAGCTAATATTTTAACAATTGATAATAGTGGTAACATTAGTAAAACTAATTTTGTTACCAATAGTAATAGTTTTATCAGGCATCACCCCAAAGTTCCCATGATTTTTTAGGTCATGAATGACAGCTTCTGGTATAGGTACACTGTGTTTTATCAAGACCAAAGTCAGCGCAGCCATCTACCAGCAAATTTTAGAGAACTTCATGCTTCCTTCTGCCAACAACCTTTTTTGGAGAGCTGAAGGCTGCTATCAAAGCAACCTGGGCTTCCGTAACACCTCAGTAGTGCCACAGGCTGATCGCCTCCATGCCACGCTGCATTGATAGAGTAATTGATGCCAAAGGAGCCCTGACCAAGTATTGAGTGCATTTACTGAACATTCATTTCAGTAGGCCAACATTTTGAATTTTGAAGTCATTTTTCAAGCTGGTGTTATAAAGTATTCTTATTTACTGAGATAATGACTTTTTAGTTTTCATTGGCTGTAAATTGTAATCATCAACATTAAGGCTGGAGTCACACACACCGACTAAAAAATTGGACCGTTTTAGTCGGTCGATTATCGCAGCAAAATGTCATGAACAGTCATCCGTCTGGCATCTTTCCTGGAAAGATGCGATTTAGTCGCATCTCAGCATAGTTGTAACATCCGATTTACATCCGACTTGCGAGAATTTCTCGCAGGCTTGCAAAACTGACATATAATGGATCCAAATGAATAGTATTTAAATCACAAAAGAAAGAATAGATATATACACATAGAACACATATATTATATATACATGTCATTGTGACATGTATATATATATATTAGTTTCCTAGACTTCTACATACTGTAATAGCCGCTAATTCAGTTGCCGGCTTTTGTGAAAGTACAGACCCGACATGAAATGATACATTGTTTCCACACAGTTAACCATGTCATTTCATGTATTTTTATATATGGTTTAAACTTACAATTACATAAGTATATGTGTGCAAAATTACAGACATGTAGGGGTTAATTAAAGGTATAAATTCGTTGAAAAAAAATGCGTGGGCTCCCGCTGTATTTTCTCCACCAGACAGACAAAGCCAGCGACTGGGGGCAGATAATAATAGCCTAGGGAGGGTACATTTTTTTTGGCCCCCCCCTGGCTACTAACATCTGCCCCCAGACACCCCAGAAAGGGCAAATCTCTAATTAGATTAGCCCTTTCTGGCACTTTGCCCGTCTATTCCCATTGCCCTGTAACGGTGGCGAATGGGTTAATAAGGGGTTTAAGTCACCTTGCAATTGAAAGGTCACTTTAAGCCAGGTTAATAATTGAGAGCTGTCAATTAGACAACTATCAATTATTAATCCTATTGAAGTAAATAAAAAACACACACACTTTAAGAAAAAATAATTTTTATGAAATAAAAACACATTTTTTTGACCATCTTTTATTTTACTCTTAATCCGTGCGAAGCCCTTGATCTCCTAAAATAAATAAAAAATAATAAAACAACATTATCCTTACCTATCTGGCGATCTGTCACGTCCCACGCTGTAATCCTTCACAAAGGGTTAACTAGCTTTGAGCCAAGCAGCACAGCTAATGCTTGCTGCTCAGCTGAAAGCTCCTGAATGAATAAGTTCCTCTCCCCGTGACAGGAGAGGATGTGATTAATGAATGAAGCTTAATTGATTGTGTCCCACTTTCACTTTAGGTCAGGTCACTGAAGTGAAAGTGGCAATAAATCAATTAAGCTCCACTCATTAATCACTTCCTCTCCTTTCGCTGGGAGAGTAAGTTATTCATTCAGGGTGTTACAGCTCAGAAGGCAGCATTAGCTGCCTGCGAGCTGTAACCTGTTAACCCTTTCTGATGGATTACAGCGTGGGACCTGACTGTGCATCGGATTGGTAAGAATAATTTTGCTTTTTTATTTTATTTTTATTACAGGAAATGGTTTTAGCACGATAATAAAATATGGTCAAAAACTGTGTGATTATTTCATTAAACTTCTTTTTTATTAAAGTGTGTGTGTTTGATTTTTCTTTCATACAATAGGATTAATAATTGATAGTTGTCTAATTGACAGCTCTCAATTATTAATCTGGCTTAAAGTGACCTTTCAATTGCAAGGTGGCTTTAACCCCTTATTAACCCATTCGCCACCGCTACAGGGCAATGGGAATAGATGGGCAAAGTACCAGAAAGGGCTAATCTAATTAGAGATTTGCCCTTTCTGGGGTGTCTGGGGGCAGATGTTAGTAGCCAGGGGGGGCCCAAAAAAAATGTACCCTCCCTAGGCTATTATTATCTGCCCCCACTCGCTGGCTTTGTCTGTCTGGTGGAGAAAATACAGCGGGAGCCCACGCAATTTTTTGCAACGAATTTATACCTTTAATTAACCCCTACATGTCTGCAATTTTGCACACATACACTTATGTAATTGTAAGTTTAAACCATATATAAAAATACATGAAATGACATGGTTAAGTGTGTGGAAACAATGTATCATTTCATGTCGGCTTCTGTGATTTCACAAAAGCCGGCAATTGAATTAGCGGCTATTACAGTATGTAGAAGTGTAAGAACTATAAATATATGTATATATACATGTCACAATGACATATATATATATATATATATATGTATTCTATGTGTGTATATGTATTGATTGTATTCTTTATTAAAGCTGTCAGTGTGATTTTACAGTATAGCCGGGGATGAATTGCCGGCTTTTCTAAAGGACACCTGTGCGATTTAATCGCAAGTCACACTGATGGTACGTGTGATGTCCGTTTTTTGTCACACCCATAGACTTGCATTGGCGATTCTGAGCCGAGATACGCGTACAATCGCAGCATGCTGCGATTTCACTCGCGCGTATAAAACGCGTGAGAAAAAATCGGCTGATGGGACCTGCCCCATAGAATAACATTGGGACGAGTGCTAGGCGATTTTTTATCGCCTAGCACTCGTCCGTATTATACGGTAGTGTGACTCCGGCCTAACAGAAATAAACACTTGAAAAAGATCACTCTGCTGGTTATGACTCAATATCATGTACGACCCCCCCTGAGGAAGCAGACGCAAAATGCTTGTTGGGGCTGGTGGCACGTCTCTCCTACATCTTACAATGGGTAAGAGTCTGTTTTCATGGGTCTGTTTTGATGAGTCTGTTTTTGACTCGGAGTACTGACTTATAATGGAGTCCTGTCATATCTCCTTTCCCCCCACTATACCACAATGACTCATAGGTTTACATATGCACTGTGCACTTTCCTATTATGGAGAAAAAAATACCCTATTTGATGTAGTATTGATGCTTTTGCCATTCTCTACCTGGTCTTTTCTTTGAAATCTTATGAAACTGATTTATTTTGTTATAAGTATTGATATATGTTTTCTTTGGTCTACTGAATAAATTTAGACCCTTTTATATATTATACCCTGGCCATATGGCTCAGTTTCTTTTGTATTTTATTGATGCAGTATATTATGCAAAATGAGCCCAGACCAAGTATTGAATGCATTTACTTAACATACATTTCAATAGGCCAACATTTCTTGTCTGACTTGGTTCTTAGTGCCGTCTCGTGGTGGTTCATAATAAACAGGCGCTTTTGTATGTTAGCAGAAAGTGCTGTCAAGCTCAATCTGAAAAAATGAATAAAGATTGGATTAGCCCTGACATTTCCACAAGACCAGATTATAGCAACACATAAAGTGCTTTTAATCTTCAATATTAGAATGAGGCCTGCCAGTTGTTGCCTTCAAAGGTGTATGGATGAACCTACTCAATTTTTTACTGACTTTGCACTGTGTGCAAACATTTATGAGTGTAGAAGTGCCACAACCACACTTTGCTAATTTTTTATGAGGCACTCAAGTTCATGCCTTGAAGGGTGTATGGATGACCCTGCTTTTAATTTTTGGCAGGCTTTGCACTGTGTGCAGAGCTTTTATGTAGAAGTAGTAGTGTAGAAGTACCACAGCTGTAGAAGTAGTAGTGTAGAAGTACCACAGCTACACTTTGTTCACAATATTTGAATGAGGTACTTCAGTTGGTGCCTTCAATAGTGTATGGATGACACTGCACGTAATTTTTGGTAGGTTTTGCACTTTTTTTATTTTTTAAGAGTACCATTACATGACAATTCGAACACAATGTGTATGAGGCCCTCCTTCACAATAATAATAATAATTTTATTTCTATAGTGCCTACATATTCTGCAGCACTTTACATTTTAGAGGGGACTTATACAGGCAGTAAAATACATTACAGCATAACAATATTCACATAAGTCAACAGATACCAAGAGGAGTGAGGGCCCTGCTCACAGGTTTAAAATCTATGAGGAGATAAGAGAAACAAAAGGTGGATGGTAACAATTGCTTGTATTGTAGCCATCAATATAATAAATAGGGTGTTCATGTAATGCTGTAAAAATTGCACATTTTAGAGTGGTCTTTTATTGTGGCTAGCCTAAGACACAAAGTGCAACAGTTATGCTGTCCAATCAGCATATGAATATGCCACACCAGTGAGGTGGATGGATTATCTTGGCAAAGAAGTGCTTATGAACAAAATTCAGACAAATTTGTGAACAATATTTGAGAGAAAAAGGCCTTTTGTGTACATTGAAAAGGTCTTAGATCTTTGAGTTCATCTCATGAATTATGGGAGCAAAAAAAAAGTATTCCGCTTATATTTTTCTTCAGTGTAGCTCAGCACCTACAGCCCACAACTAAACTAATGGCTAACCTGACGCAACTAATATAACATAGGATCTAACTCCTGAACCTCAGATACTGACCATCACTGTACAAAGTAAGATAATGTGCTAGATGTCATAGTTGCAGGGCATTATAGGGAATGCCACACAAGCAGCCATGAGATAGGGTCTATCACAGTGATCAAAAGGAATCAATAGGAATAACTCCCTATAGTTGCCGGGTATCGGCCAGCAGATCTCAACGGGCGCACTGCGCATGTGCCCTCCATTTTTTCCAGAAAGATGACGCCGGGCCGCGGATAGTGGATGTACCAAGTGGTCTAGGGGGGACATCATTTCTTTCTCCTATAACATGTATATTATGTCAGAAGAGAGAGAAATCATTGAAACAGCGGGCACACTTTTTTTTGTGATCGCCATTATTCATTGAATTATGCCGATCATGTGAGCGGACACCGGACAATCCGGCCCTGATCATTTATTACGGGGTCTCAGCTACCCCCGGAAACAGAGACCCTGGATATTTTCCATCTCTCGTGGCGCTGTAGCCTTAATCCCGATCGCCGTTTTAATCTGGCGATGAAGGAATACGTACCCTTACCGCCAGCCGTTTTAAAGCAACCTGTAACCAAAAATAAACGAGTGCAATTCAATTATGAACATTTAAAAAACAGCCAGTAAAATATGAAATGCTCCAAACCTTAAAATCATTCAGCTAATTTAAATCCTAATATCACTATCATTACTGATTAACCCTTATTCACACAAATCAATCATTATTCGTAAGAGGCATGGTGATCCAGAATTAATCAGGAACCTTAAAATGATCATTTATCCAAGTCTGCTGCAATTATACTCAATTCTCTGTTTCAAAAATTAGCAATTTAATTTCCTTAGTGCCCAGTGTAATTGCCCTTAAGAGATTCTTGCTGAGAAACAGAAATAATTAAGCACTTTTTTTCAGCTTCTGCTTTTCCTACAGCTCTTCAGAGATCACCTTAAAGAGAATAAGAAAGATAAATTGTGTACATCCTTCCAAGGCACACATTTGTGAAAGGATCTGCAAAAATAATTATAGCATTGGACTAGTTTCAATTATATATGTGTAGCAAATGTATGGGATTTATCACACAATAATTGAATTAATCTACCGCACAGACGGTAGAGAGAACCAAAGATCAAAAAAAGGAATTTTATAAACCTCTGTGACTAAATGTATTAACTTATGTAAAATTGTTACATTTTTGGTTCCTAAAGGAACCTGTTTGAACAATCTGCATGCATTATGTTCCCAAGCAGAAGAATTTGAGCAGATTGATATATTTATTAGAAGGATAAGATTTGGTGTATATGCGTTTCAGAGGCCAAAATGAGCAAAGTTTAAGTTGTTCAAGGAAAAAATCTGTAAATTTGAGCTATCAATGCACCAGAGAGTGAAATCTATGCTAACTATGAACTGGCATAGATTTCTACTACTATTTATGCCCTTTTTCTGGCTTCAATAATAGTTAATTTATCAGGTTGCTGTTAGATGTGGCCCTTTTTGCATCAGCCAAGCTACTTTTATAGAAAATAGAGATGAGCAAGCACTAAAATGCTTGGATGCTCGTTGGTCAATGTGAAACCCTAGCATTTTTCAAGCAGACCCCACAAGGAGAACTGGGGGGCAGTGAAAATATTGAAATGGATGGGAAAAGTGGTGAATGGAAGACCTACACTAATATAAGCGTGAGCAGGCAGTGTTTGATGGGAGCATTCATCAGCTGGTGCCTGCGCTATAAATAAATAAGTTTAAAAAAATGATGTGGGTTCCCCTGTAGTTTGATAACCAGCCAATCAATACTGACAGTGATGGGCTGCAACCTTCAGCTGTCAGCAAGGCTGGTTATCAAGAACAGAG
Source organism: Oophaga sylvatica (assembly GCA_033576555.1). Taxonomy (NCBI): domain Eukaryota; kingdom Metazoa; phylum Chordata; class Amphibia; order Anura; family Dendrobatidae; genus Oophaga; species Oophaga sylvatica. The sequence goes on from JARQOD010000006.1 coordinate 317,551,461, forward strand.
AGGTACCCATGCCTTTTTTTAAATTATTTAAATGAATAATAATAAAAAAAAAAACTTTGGGTCACCCCAGTTTTGATAACCAGCCAAGTTAAAGCAGACAGTTGGGGGCTGGTATTCTCAGGCTGGTAAGTGGCCATGGAAATTGCCCCCCAGCCTAAAAATAGCAGCCCTCAGCTGCCCCAGAAAAGATGCATCTATTAGATGTGCAATTTCTGGCGCTTTGCCTGGCTCTTCGCACTTGCCCTGTGGTAGTGGCAAGTGGGGTTCATATTTGTGGGGTTGATGTCACCTTTGTAATGGGGTGATTACAGGTTACTAATGGAGAAGCATCTAAGACACCTATTTATTACTAATCCTATAGTTATATTGTAAATAAGCATACTGTCATAATAGCTGCATCAATTATAAAATAATGGAATCCTTCCAGCACAGGTGGTATCCTGTGCAAAACACAATGGACACAACTTTAGTGTGAACATGGGCTTACACTGCCAAAATTTAATTTGTATTTCATGATAGTGATTATTTATATTTTTTTATTTTAGTTGATATGTTATCTTAAATAGGCTCTTTTAATTTGGAATATTGCACAATTGTATGAAAAACAATTAAATCGTACCCAAAACTTTTATAGTAATTCAACGCTAATTGACTACATATTGTAAACTACTCAGAAAGCAGACATTGATCCTCTAGAGGAAAGGAAAATGTTTTTACTTAAGAGTAGTCTGCACAAGCAAACTGAGCCATTACAGAAAGGTGGATGATTGAGGGATGGAACTGAACAATTTATTTTGTGTATGATATTCTGTCTAATTTAATATACAGTTCAGTTGTCTGCAGGAAATTCCGCATACTATTACATAATGAGATTTATGGCTTTAAAGCCAATTTCTCAATAATGTGCTCTGTATTGTAGTGCTCGGTTACTGAGCAGTGGAGCTGAAATATAGATTGCAGTGGGACATATGTCACTTTCTGAAATTTCCTGTTTACTTATGTCAAAATTACAGCAGTCATTTAAAACAGCAAAAAAGGAGACTGCATATAATCTCAAATAAATTCTTACTCTGTCATTATTATTTTAAAATTAAATCTAATTAATTCAAAATAAATATTCAGCAAGCAAGAGACCAAAGTTATAGAAACAATGTAGAACTATGAGCTGTAGCTCTATTCATTTCTATAGGAGTTGCAGAACCAAAGTAGTTCAGTTGCTCTTGGTGGATTCTATCACTCCACCTTTTGTGTTTGGAGGTCAGCAGAGCCATTCTGGTTTTAGCCATGAAAGGTTGAGATGGGAATAATCATTTCAATAATTTCTAAGAACAAAATAACAAATGACTATGGAACTGCATAGCAAATGTTGATAGTAGAACTCAGAACATGGAAAGCACAGAGGTAGTCAAAGATATGTGATAAAAGATACCGTATATACTCGAGTATAAGCTGACTCGAGTATAAGCCGACCCCCCTAATTTTGCCATAAAAAACTGGGAAAACTTATCGACTCGAGTATAAGCCTAGGGTGGAAAATGAGGCAGCTACTGGTAAATTTCAAAATTAAAAATAGATACCAATAAAAGTAAAATTAAAGTAGGTTAAATGTTTTTGAATAGCCATATTGAATCAGAAGCCCCATATAATGCTCCATAGATTATGCCCCATATGGTACCCCATATATTATGCCCCATATGCTGCCCCATGTATTATGCCCCATATGCTGCCCCATGTATTATGCCTCATATGCTGCCCCATGTATTATGCCCCATATTCTGCCCACATTCTTCCCCATGTATTGTGCCCCACATGCTCCACAGATTATGCCCCATATGTTCCACAGATTATGCCCCATATGCTCCACAGATTATGCCCCATATGCTCCACAGATTATGCCCCATATGCTGCCCATGTATTATGCCCCATATTCTGCCCACATTCTTCCCCATGTATTGTGCCCCATATGCTCCACAGATTATGCCCCATATGTTCCACAGATTATGCCCCATATGCTCCACTGATTATGCCCCATATGCTCCACAGATTATGCCCCATATGTTCCACAGATTATGCCCCATATGCTCCACAGATTATGCCCCATATGTTCCACAGATTATGCCCCATATGCTCCACAGATTATGCCCCATATGTTCCACAGATTATGCCCCATATGCTCCACAGATTATGCCCCATATGTTCCACAGATTATGCCCCATATGCTCCACAGATTATGACCCATATGTTCCACAGATTATGCCCCATATGTTCCACAGATTATGACCCATATGTTCCACAGATTATGCCCCATATGCTCCATAGATTATACCCCGGTATATGACTCGAGTATAAGCCGAGAGGGGGACTTTCAGCCCTAAAATATGGGCTGAAATCTCGGCTTATAATCAAGTATATACGGTATATCTTTATTCAATAAAATAGCAAAAAATTTACAAAATAGTGGCACAATATAGCACGTGTGCTTATCAAGATATAAAAAATTATATAATTTTTTATATAATTTTTTATCTTTTCTGTTATTTTTGTATCTTGATAAGCGAACGTTCTATACTGTGCCACTATTTTGCCTGCATTAATTTGCCTTAAATTCTTAATGATTTAGAGACTATCTGCAAAGTGGAGTGGACCAAAATTTCTCCTGACATGTGCGCAAACCTCATCATCAACCATAAACATCTGACTGCTATGCTTGCCAACAAGGGTTTTGCGACCAAGTATTAAGTCTTGTTTGCCAGAGTGATCAAATACTTAATTCTCACTGCAAAATCCAAATTAATTTATATAATTTATACAATGTGATTTTCTGGATTTTATTTTTGATATTCTATCTCTCAATGTTAAAATTAACCTACCCTTAAAATTATAGACTGACAGTGTTCATGTCTTTGTCAGTGAGCAAACTTACAAAATCAGCAAGGGATCAAATAATTATTTCCTTCACTATATATAGAGTTATTACAGAGTGTTTATTTTTGTTAATGTTGATGATTATGGCTTACAGCCAATGAAAACCCAAAAGTCATTATCTCTGTAAATTAGAATACTTGATAACACCAACTTGAAAAATGATTTTAAAATCCAAAATGTTGGCCTACTGAAATGTATGTTCAGTAAATGCACTCAACACTTGGTTGGGGCTCCTATTGCATCAATTACTGCATCTATGCAGCGTGGCATGGAGGTGATCAGCCTGTGGTACTGCTGAGGTGTTATGGAAGCCCGGGTTGCTTTGATAGCAGCCTTCAGCTTGTCTGCATTGTTGGGTCTGGTGTTTCTCATCTTCCTCTTGAGAATTGTCACGCTGTCTAATGATATGTATACAATGTCAGTAAACTATTAATACAGGAACAACACTCTATACAACAACTAGTATAGCAATATCAGCATGTAAGTATAGAATAGATTTACCTGACACGATATCTGCTGAACTCAGGGTTAATCTTGAGGACTTGATGAGCTGAAACAGGAAAGAGGTGGACCGGGATCTAACCTGACCCTAAACTGGGGTCCTAACTAATCCCTCACCTTGGAGGTACTGATAATGGTTCAGAGGTCCAAGTCTACAACCTAACCCTGTCTCCTATCAGACCCTGAACCCTGTAATCAGTCCTAAGAAGGATCCTGACTACCACCAAAGGGATATGGGCTGATCTTAGCTAAATACACAGATTAGACATATAAGACAGACAGGATAACACTCGCTTGCATACACACTCAAACACCAAAGGAACATAAATGGTATGGGAAATAAACTCTAACCAAGTTGAGCTTAGAACAACTAAGGAGCTCACAACTAAAGTCTATACAGATTCATTCCTATCTGTGGTCTGCATGAAGGTTTCACTGGCAACTCCCCAAGCAGACAACCAGAAATTTAAAGGAGACCAATCAACAAATAATCAATTGCAGCTGGGAGAAACTGCACCCAGTCCCAGCACTGAGCACAGACAGAATTAACTCCCTAGCTGCCAAACACAAAGAAACAGCAGCTCAGCTGTGAGAAGTCAAAATGTGCAACCGCGACGATCTTCGTGGCAATGCACACATGACAAGAATACCTCATAGATTCTCGATAGCTTTTAGGTCAGGTGAGTTTGCTGGCCAATCAAGCACTGTGATGCTGTTGTTTTTAAACCAAGTATCTGTACTGTAAGGATTCCAGATTTCCCTTTGAGTCTGTTTGCCCTTATCCAAGATGGAGTATTGTATCTCGCCCTGTCATGGAACTTCCTTTCTGTTCTGTTATTTAAGTCCGGGTTGTGTGTTCATTCTTGCCTGAGTAATTGTGTTGTTGGCTACTGAGCTTCTGCCTGTTGCTGATGAACTTCCTGCTACTGCTGATCGTTACTCTGTGGTCTACCTTCGCCTCGTTCAGCTGCCTTCCTTCTTCTGTGTGCTCCTGGATCCTGACCGGGGTTGCCTATTGACTGGAATATTTGGGTGCTGCCTCTCGCCTCTGAAACTGCTGCGGTCAGTAAGAAGTGTTACCTTCCTCATATCTTCTGGACTGTGTCTGTTGGGCTGTGGTGCAGGACTTGAGTGGGACTTGTCAGCCCTTAAAGGTACCTTTAGAGACCTATATTACTGGACTTCTACAAACAAGTGCCGTACGCACATGTGATTAAGTTATTGCTGGACTACCTAGTTTAAGTACTGTGTGCATTACCACTACCACCTTGCTGGATAACCATGTTTTAGTACTGTGTGTGTTCGCACTAATATCTTTACTGGACTTCCTTGTTAAGTGTCTCACGCACTCCTGTGTCATATTCTTGCTGGACTGGTTTGTATCAGCGGTCGCGGTCCTGTCCCACTGTTCAGTTTGCTGTGATTTACTATATTGAGCTGAGCACCTCGTTTCAATTGCAGGAATATCTGTGCTAGTTCTGTTTGCATTTCTAATACAAAAAGATGAAAGTTGACCTGCGCTCAAGGACTCCACAGAGTGCTGATTGGTTACAGCCAGCTTCAGTAAACGAGAAACCCCCCAAGGGTGTACAAAAACCCAGGGGCAATAAATGGTAAAGTGTAACCCAATCTGATAGGGAAGTACTGCAAGTGGGGTACATAGATACACTTAAAATTAACATAAGATTAATAATGCATACACATAGTTGCAATTGCTGAGAATGATGTGGTAAGGGTTAATCTTGAGCCTGAGAGCTGAAGTCAGTAAATCCACCCCAAACTGACACACCAATAAAACAACACTGCAAACCTTAAACACTGTGAATGCAAAAAGTCATGAGTCACAGGAATAGTCAAACAATAATAAATCAAGTGCACTCACCAGGAGATAAGATGTGTGAGACCCTGCTGTGGTTCTAAAAGGTGGATGACACTAACAGATGTCAATTAATACTGTGGGGTGGCAGAGCCGTGAAGCATGCACGGAAAGTGGCCCGCCTGGATACAGGAATGCACACGAGGCAAGGGGGGCTGTGGAAAAAAAGCACGCTGGATAGAGCCAGGGAGCTCCGGCCAGAAGCATCGCTGGATACCCACTAAAAAACAGCGGACAGAAAGCACCTAAGCATGAGACGTCACAGCTAGTACGTCACAGCTTTTTGGTCTCTGTGCTGTACCGTACATTCAACACATTAGCCGGATGATGGGACTACTACTGTCCCATCATTGGCTAATGTGTCACTCACTGACAGTGCAGCAGGCATAGCCGGATGGGACTTGTAGTCCCATCGGACGATGCCTGCATACATACACACACAGCCTCGCACACACACACATACCAAAGCCGGGCACCTCTCAGCCAATGGCGGGGGATTTGAATCCCGCGCCGCTCATTGGCTGGGTCGCCCGCCGGCTCTGCCAATGAGCGGTGCGGCACCGCTTTGACGGGGGATTTGAATCCAGCGCCGCTCATTGGCTGAGCCGGTGGGCGGCTCAGCCAATGAGCGGTGCCGGCGCGGCTTTGGCGGGGATTTGAATCCCGCGCCACTCAAAGCCGCGCGGCACCGCTCCTTGGTTGAGCCGCCCGCCGGCTCTGAAAATGGGCACTGTAGGTGTGTTTACTGTCCTCCACTCCCTGCCGACTTTTATTCCTCATTGACTTGCATTGGGGTCGGATTTTTGACTCCGAACCGACCATTTCCGTTAGTAGGCCGACTTCGTTCGACTCCACTTTTGGGAAAGTCGGGTTTCACGAAACCCGACTCGACCCAAAAAAAGGCAAAGTCGCTCATCTCTAGTTATTAGTGTTGGGACTCACACATGGCAATGGGGAGGTAATAGTCTGCTGGGAATGCACCACTCACATATGCGTCTTACACAGCTGTGAGACACAGAAAAAATAAAGAAATAATACTTTAGACATCATGGCGTACCGAGAATTCATCAGAAAAAAGGGAGACAGACACAAAAAACAGTGTATGCAATACGATCCCAGATGACGTCAGTCAGAGAAATCTAGAAGAACAGGACTTGCGCAGCTTGTAGAAAAGCAACAGCAGCGCCATCTTGGAGGAAGACATGCCCCTTCAAGTGAAAAATGTCATCTAGCAGCCTAAAGTAGAGGGACTGCTATAGAGGCGACACTTAGCATACAAGCAAGTATTACGATACTGGTGTAGCACTGCTAAAATCCAGTGGCCGGAGGAGTAAGGAACAACAGAAACCTTTATGGTTATAATCACAAGTGTTTTAATTTTTTTTTTTTGCAATTTTTTTTTAAAAAAATTTTTATGTATATATTTCTATAAATATTTTACATATTATGATATATATGTTGCAGTGCTGTATAATCAGAGATGTCTTTTACAATCTTAATATTCTTAATGTATATCCATATACAGGTGCCTCTCACAAAATTAGAATATCATCAAAAGTTAATTTATTTCAGTTCTTCAATTCAAAAAGTGAAACTCATATACTATATAGAGTCATTACAATAATAATAATAATAATAATAATAATCTTTATTTATATAGCGCCATCATATTCCGCAGCGCTTTACAGTTTGACAGTTTCAAAACACAAGTCATAAGTCACAACGTTAACAATACAGTAATTAAAGCAAGATAAGACGGCCCTGCTCGTGAGAGCTTACAATCTACAATGAGGTGGGGGAGATACAAAATACAGGTGTGTATATACAATGATGCATTTACAATGATGGTCCAGCCATCTTAAGGGAGTGAGGGATGGATGGAGATAGTGAATGGGCTACACACACACACACACACTTACACATAGAATGACTTTGATTAGTGAATGTGATAGGCCGCTCTGAACAGATGTGTTTTGAGGGAGCGCCTGAAACCATGCAAATTGTGGATAGTCCTAATTTCTTGGGGTAGAGCATTCCAGAGGATTGGCGCAGCGCGGGAGAAGTCTTGGAGTCGGGAGTGGGAGGTACGGATTAGTGCAGAGGTTAGTCGAAAGTCGTTTGCAGAGCGCAGCAGTCGGTTAGGCCGATAGATAGAAATGAGGGAGGAGATGTAGGGGGGTGCTGCAGTGTGGAGAGCTTTGTGGGTGAGAACAAGTACTTTGAATTGGATCCTATAATGAATGGGCAGCCAGTGTAAGGACTGGCGAAGAGCGGACGCGTCCGAGTACCGATTAGCCAGATGGATAACCCTGGCTGCTGCATTAAGGATGGACTGGAGAGGGGATAGTCGAGTAATGGGGAGGCCAAGTAATAGAGCGTTACAGTAGTCCAGGCGGACCACAAACAGAGTGATCTATTTCAAGCTTTTATTTCTGTTAATGTTGATGATTATGGCTTACAGCCAATGAAAACCCAAAATTCATTATCTCAGTAAATTAGAATAATTAACAAAAAACACCTGCAAAGGCTTCCTAAGTGTCTTAAAAGGTGCCTTAGTCTGTTTCAGTAGGCTCTACAATCATGGGGAAGACTGCTGACTTTACAGATGTCCAAAAGGCAGTCATTGACAAACTCCACAAGGAGAGTAAGCCACAAAAGATCATTGCTGAAGAAGCTGGCTGTTCACAGAGTGCTGTATCCAAGCATATTAATTGAAAGTTGAGGACAGGTGATGTATAGGTTGCTTTATTATTTTATTTTTATTACAGGAGACAATGGCATCGGGGATTAGGTGATTGGTGAGTATGTACTCTGTTATGTGTTGTATGTTCTGTATGTTATGTTATGTTTATGTACCGTATGTTCTGTGTTGTATGTATGTTCTGTATGTTAAATGTATGTTCTGTATGTTAGGTGTTATAAGTATGCACTGTATGTTATGTGTTGTATGTTATATGCATGTTCTGTATGTTATGTGTTGTATGTTATATGTATGTTCTGTATGTTATGTGTTGTATGTTATGTATGTATGTTCTGTATGTTATGTGTTGTATGTATGTTCTGTATGTTATGTGTTATATGTATGTTGTGTATGTTATGTGTTGTATGTTATATGTATATTCTGTATGTTATGTGTTGTATGTTATATGTATGTTCTGTGTTATATGTTGTATGTTCTGCATGTTGTCCCATCTGTTGTCCCATCATTGGCTAATGTGTCACTCTCTGACAGTGTAGCAGGCATAGCCGGATGGGACTTGTAGTCCCATCAGACGATGCCTGCATACACACACACACACAGCCTCGCACACACACACATACCAAAGTCGGGCGGCACCGCTCAGCCAATGGCGGGGGATTTGAATCCCGCGCAGCTCATTGGCTGAGCCGCCCGCTGGCTCTGCCAATGAGTGGTGCCGCACCGCTTTGACAGGGGATTTGAATCCCGCGCCGCTCATTGGCTGAGTCGGTGGGCGGCTCAGCCAATGAGCGGTGCTGGCGCGACTTTGGAGAGGGATTTGAATCCCGCGCCGCTCAAAGCCGCGCGGCACTGCTACACATGTCATCTCGTTGCCCACAGTGTACATCCTTACTCATTGGTGAAAAAAAGGCGCCTGCAAGCATTCGGGGAAATCCGACTTGGGCGCTCGGGTCGGCGACCGCTCGGCCTACTTGACGCTATGGTCGGGTTTCGGCCAACGAAACCTGACTTTGGCTAAAATCAGCGACTTTTGAATCTGACCGACCTGTTTCGCTCAACTCTACTAATAACCTGTGCACACCAGTTCTATGTTTAAACAAACAATTATTTTGGTTTATTTCTAAACTGATACAGAATTGTTCAATAATATTGACAGTATATCACTGTGTATTTTTTCTCATGTATTCACTTGTGATTTATATTGCTATTTTTTAAAAAAATATATACACACACAGCGGCTTGCAAATGTATTCAACTGCCCTTGACCTTTTATTTTGTTACATTACAACCTGTATTTAAATATTTTTGTAATCCAATTTGTGTGTGATGCATCAGCACTAAATAGTCTGACTTGGTGAAGTGAGAAAAATATAGGAATACATCAAATTTATGGGAGCAAATAACTAAAAATTTGCATGTGCATATGTATTCACCCCTTTTTATTTATAAAGGGCCTAAAATTTTCTGGTAAACAATTAACTTAATAAGTCACACGCTTAGTGAAAAGAAGTCCACCTGTGCGTAATCTAAGTGTCACATGGTCTGTCTGTGTGGAAAAAGCAAGATATGCAAATACAAAGATCACCTGACTATAATATAAATTTATTTATTAAGTGACACACAAGCCAAAACAAAGACATATGAAAAACAATTAAAAGCACAAATGGCCATAACACTATAACTGACCACAATACTATAGTGTTGAAGTCTTATTCATCCGTCTGTAGGATGGTAAGGGACCAATAGAGAATAAGCCATGGTATTATAAATGTAAGATTCTGTCAATAAAAGTCTGGAGTTAGTATTAAGAGCACCCTAAAAAGATCAATTAAAGGTGCTACACAGTTATGCTGCTACAAAATATAAAGTGAATCTATGTTATACCATATACGGTCTAATATTCAACACGAATTCGACAAATGTAATAAAGGTTTCACACTAACAGTGTGCACTATTGGTGCAGCAATAGTATCCTGTGTTTAATGTTAGATCTTGTTCAGACACACCATATATACACCAGACATAGAAATAGTATATAGTGCTGGCACAATTTTAATAATATGCACATACATAATACAGATAAGGTTATCATGGCTTAAAAGGTAACCTGTTTAGACAGACAAGGATAGAATACCACACGTGTAATGCCACTCAGGACCATGGCCTCATCAGTGGTTAATTTATAGCTATGCATAGCCTTTTAGGTCATATACAGGTGCTTCTCACAAAATTAGAATACCATCAAAAACTTAATTTATTTCAGTTCTTCAATACAAAAAGTGAATCTCATTATATACAGTCGTTAAACACATTAAGGGACCCTTTTAAATGATTAGGAAGCCTTTGCATTTTTTTTTTTGTTATTTTTTTCTAATTTACTGAGATAATGACTTTTGGGTTTTCATTGGCTGTAAGCCATAATCATCAACATTAACAGAAATAAACACTTGAAATAGAGCACTCTGTTTGTAATGATTCTATATAATATATGAGTTTCACTTTTTGTATTGAATAACTGAAATAAATTAACTTTTTATTGATATTCTAATTTCGTGAGAAGCACCTGTATGTACAAAACTCATACCGTATTTTTCGGACTATAAGACGCACCAAACCATAAGACGCACCTCATATTTTCAGAAGGAAAATAGGGAAAAAAAATTAATGTGTCAAATGGGGGTCCGTTTTACAGTCCGAATTCAACTTACCCAGGGGGGGAATCAGCTGGTGGAGCGGGGTCACAGAGGGTGTTCGGTGGTCAGGCGATATGACTCCCATCCCAGGATGGTGTGGCAGGTGCGGTGGCCTCTTGTAAATCCCATCCCAGACTGGTATGGCTTGTGCGGCAGGTTCGGCGGTGCTCGGTGCTCCGCCGGCATCTTGTGAAAGCCCGGAGGCCCCGCATATCCATTGCTGCGATGTGGTGGTCTCTGGCAAATCCCATCCCAGGCTGGTGCAGCTGGTATAGCAGGTGTGGCAGGTTCGGCAGTGGTGCTCTGCGGTGGGGGGTACTCTGCCAGCATCTTGTGAAAGCCCGGAGGCCCAGCATATCCATTGCTGCGATGCGGTGGCCTCCGGGAAAATGGCTGCCAGGGGCAGCGCATGCTCATATTGAGATCTCGGCAACGAGATTTCATTCCAAGGAGACGAGATCTCAATCTGAGCATGCACCGCCCCGGCAGCCATTTTCCCAGAGGCCACCGCATCGCAGCAAAGGATGTGCGGGGCCTTCGGGTTTTCACAAGATGCAGGTGGAGCCCCCCCCGCACCACAGAGCACCACCGCCGAACCTGCTGCACCAGCCTGGGAAGGGAGTGTGATCATTGCCGGCAGCATCGGACCGGGACAGCTGCAGAATCGCACGACTCCTGCTGCCGCCACAGTATTGAAAGTATATTCCAACTATAAGACGCACCCCCATTTTTGCCAGAAATGTTTTGGGGAAAAAGTGCGTCCTATAGTCCGAAAAATACCGTAAGTGCGTTAATCACCTGGATTCATACCGATCATGAGAGGTAGATGTAAATGAGCCCTCATTGCCATGACACATTCAGCCATATCATAAAATTTGATAGGAAAGGTATAGTGCACATGCACGTATCGGAAATGACATCACTGGAGCACATAACACAAACTGAACATCATATATGTAACCAAATAAAGATGGAGATAGAACAATTAAACAAATAATTACTTAGTGTCACCAATTAGCGATACAGACACATTGCCAGTTCGAAAGTATTCCCCAACATAATAGATGAGATTCATAAACAAATCAGAAGGATCTAGGGGCTCACCGGAAATAAATGTTCCCGGGTGCACTGTTGAACGCAAAGCAAATCTGGAAGTGATAATGAGTTCCAACAAAAGGAATGGAGAGCAAAGCGTCTACCAGAAATTGTGTGAGCCAGCAAATGGGGACAGCAGCAGATCAACCAAACAGTTGCCAATTCGGCACCACCGAACAATAGCGCGGACACAATGCTAGTTTGATAATGATTCCCCAACAGATTAGAGCGAGCATATACAAATGTACGCCAGAAGTTGATATGCCCCAGGGCACTGTGGAACTCTGGGTTCCAAAAGTGGGTATGCACTCCAATACTAGAAAGTCAAAGCACTAGGACCAACTATTGAAAAATATAACGGATATATGTGTGTATAGATTACAAAGTATTCGTTATCTTGAATACATCCACCAACACATGTGTATGCCCTCCAATAGGAAACTCTATTTTTGGGGGTCCCATCCTAGGTAGGATATTGTATGACATAATAGATCTAGTTCTCCACCTGAGCTATAAGAGCAATAGTATGGGTAAATTCCAGATATGTACAGTATATGGATATATATTAATAATATAAAGATTATAAAAGACATCCCTGATTGCGCAGAACTGCAACATATACAGTATATCATAATATAGTAAATATTTATAGAAAGTTATGTAGAAAAAATAAAAGAAAAAATTTAAAAAAATCAAAACACATAATAACCATAAAGGTGCCTAGCAAAAAAGAAAAAACATCATAACAGGCACATGCAAAATTGGGTATATGAGCATGGCTATTCAATCAAGGATGTTAACAAGTCATAAACACTGGGTAGTGGACAAAAAACTCAAATTAAGCGTATGTTTGCAAGATATAGGGAACTGCACAAAGATAGACAAGTATTTTAGTCAACCTAGGTGAAGACAAACATGAAAAAGAAAAGAACTCAACTATTAGATGTCACACAAAGGGTAAAGTTAGCACATTGGCTTAGCATTTATTGGCGACAATAAAAACATCAATACAGAATTGATCCTACTTCTGAAATTTGTAACCTTATAGTGCCAGCAATATAATAAAGTGAAAAATCTCTGCTTTCCTTTTTTTTTGTTTATTAAAAAACATGAAAGTGATTTGTGTGGTGCCAAATACAAGTAATAGTGCCACATAAGAATACACACTGGTATAACAATATCTTAAGTGTAGTGTACGAAGAAGAAATTATTATATAGGCCACGATTTCCAGTGTAAAACATCTAATAGATCCATGTGAAAGGTAAGCAACAAAGATGTCCAATCCGGTGATTGATCTATAAATTAAGAAAGAAGTGTTAACAATTTGAAAAAAATTTGAAAAAAATAAATTTGTACTATAGAATGAGGGAACACTATACCTAGTTATAAAGAAGAAAAGCATTCAATGAGTGTCACAGAATTCTACAGAGTAGAACGGTAAAATATACATAAAAAAAAAAATCAGAGAAAAATGTTGATTATGTGTATTAAATCTGCTTGTAGAAACCAGTAAATATTAGCTCCTCATCAAACCCTCTGGGGCTAGGCAAGGGCTGCCAGCAGGAATTTCAGGGCCCCATACTGGCACAATTTTTGGGCCCCCTTGAGACTTCGCCCAGGCTCCACCCTAGCTCCGCTCCAACACTTGAACCTTCCACAGTCCCACTGTCCACTCATCGAAGATCTCCACACCTGCACCACGTCCTCACCAATCACAGATTATCAGTTCCCATCTAATACCAGATCACATACATAGCCCGCAGCTTTTGTTTTGGCCAAGAGATTTTTTTTAAGCCACCACCATAGCTAGGTAGACTCTTTTGGCTGCACCCTACTCTACTCTACCCTATAAAATATTTGTTAAAATATTTAAAGCTCTTTTTAGGTATATTTTTATGTTTCTTTAAGGGAATGTGTCACATAATTTTTTTAAAATGAACAATAATAACATATACAAGGGAGTCAGGGACAAATACTGCCATACCATGGATGGATCAAATATTACCACCACATAGTGATCGAATAATACCACATGCAAGGAACAAATACCACCACACCATGGCCAGACCACACATTACCACCACGTAGTGACTTATAATGCCACATACAAGGGACAAATACCTCCAACACCATGACCAGAACACATATTGCCACCACAGTGTCCAAATACTACAATACTGATCATTAATAAAAAACACAATACTAATTTTACCATAATTGCCATTATACACAGGAGATTTGTATACAGTACACATTGTATATTGTAAGTGTACAAGTAATACAGTGATCACCGGTGACATACACAGGAGCTCTGTCTATCGTGACAGTGTACAGGTAATACAGTGATCACTAGTGACATACACAGGAGCTCTGTATATAGCATATAATGTAGAAGTAATACAATGTTCACCAATAACATATATAGGAGCTCTGTATACAGTGTACATTGTACAGGTAATACAGTGATCACCAGTGATATTTTACACAGGAGTTCTGTATATAGTGTCACTGCGCAGATAACACAGTGATCACCGGTGACATTATATGCAGGACCTCTGTATATATTATCTGTATAGGTGACACATGGACTCACCAGTGACATCTCTCTAGTTGAAGTCCTTCATCTTCACTTTTCATCTTCATCCAGCATACACCACCATCACTTCTTCCAGCCAGAACTCATCTCTGCAGAAAATACCACAGTTATCTAGAGCACATTCCCCAACATTTCCCCAACCTTTAGACTACACCAGATGAAGAAAAAAAGTGACAGTGTCGCCCTGCACAGTTACAGGACCTCTCCTTCCCCACACTGAAAACAGTATCCTCAAAATATCCTTTAATTAGCCCCTACAGTATTATCATCCCACTTTCTGGACCCGACATCCTCCTATTCTGCCTCATGTCTCTCCATACTGCCCCCATGTCTCTCCATATTGCCCCATAGTCATCCACAATAGTATAATGCACCCGATAGTCATATATTGTATAGTGCACCCCATAGTCATATATAGTAGTATAATGCACCCCAATAGTAGTATAATGCACCCCATAGTCATATATAGCAGTATAATGCACCTGCTTAGGAGTATAATGCACCCCATAAAAGTATAATGCATCCCAGTTGGAGTATAGTGCACCCCCAGAGTAGTACAATGCACCCCTATAGTGCAGTTTTACAAAAAAAAGAAAAAAAGTTTCTCCTTACCTGGCCGAGGTCCAGCGGTGTCCTCTGCTCAATTCATTTGAAGTGCACACAGTCGTTCCCAGGGACGGGAACGACAGTGCGCACTGACATCAGCTGCTGGCCTGTGATTGGCTGGCGGCTGTTAACTGTTACCGTGGACAGCAACAGATTTTAACTGAACGTGCGTCTAAGGACTCATGATCAGTCACTGAAGTGGCAAGATCCTGCCACTGGGACCCGGTGAGCAGAAGAGCCCCATATGCCAGTAATGCCCTGATGGCAGCCCTAGGCTAGGCTCTGTAGGCTGAAAAACCATTATGATTCTCTACATAGGAGTTATTCAAAGATTTACCTATTGTGGATAATCGTTAAAACCATCTTCAGCCTCATGACACATGTCCCCTTAGTTGTGATATCATGGTAATGTAGGTAATTGGCAGCTACAGACGTAAGTGTCTTACCTTTATCCATGTCCTTCTTCACCATCCTAATGATCGAGAAGTGTTGTATTCTACTTCTGAGTTCCTGTGGGGTTGCCCAACATAAATTTTAACACATGAACAGACAAGGGCATGTACAAGATTTTGTGATATACAGTTGAAATATTCTAGTGGATGAATCTGTACAAAAAAGTTAGGGAAAGATATTGTTCACTCAGTCATAAATTGGCAGATTGTGCAATTGCCACAAGGGTATGAGACCTTGAGTTTAGTTCCCCTATACAACCGAACTGTGACGCTAGTCACTACTTACGGATAGACCGTGATGCAACAAAGTCAGATGTTTCAGGGGGATGTGAGGTTACAGTCCAAGGGTCAAAATGCCAGGAAAAAGTGGATCATTGATCAAGAGAAATGACTAATCGTGAAATGGTCCTTCAGATTTCTGGATCTCCTGGCAATAATCTTCGGATGTGGTGAAATAAACTGTCGTAATCTTGGTTCACTGAAGAGTATCCCCCAATTTTTATTCATAATCCGTCTGATGTCTTGCCACTGAATGTTTTATAACACGTGGCTATCAAATCAATGGTCCTTGGTGTTTCTCGCAATATTGGCTTTAATGTATCCTTACGATCAATCTTCTGAGAGTGTTGATATAGGTGCTTCTCACAAAATTAGAATATCAATAAAAAGTTAATTTATTTCAGTTCTTCAATACAAAAAGTGAAACTCATATTAGAGTCATTACAGACAGAGTGATCTATTTCAAGTGTTTATTTCTGTTAATGTTGATGATTATGGCTTACAGCCAATGAAAATCCAAAAGTCATTATCTCAGTAAATTAGAATACTTTATAACATCAGCTTGAAAAATAATTTTAAAAACCAAAATGTTGGCCTCCTGAAATGTATGTTCAGTAAATGCACTCAATACTTGGTTGGGGTTCCTTTTGCATCAATTACTGCATCAGCTGTTGCACTGCTGAGGTGTTATGAAAACCCAGGTTGCTTTTATAGCAGCCTTCAGCTCGTCTGCATTGTTAAATCTGGTGTCTTTAATCTTCCTCTTGACAATACTACACAGATTCTCTATGGGGTTAAGGTCAAGCGTGTTTGCTGGCCAATCAAGCACAGTGATACTGTTGTTTTTAAACCAGGTATTGATACTTTTGGTAGTGTGGACAGGTGCCAAGTCCTATTGGAGAATTAAATTTCCATCTCCAAAAAGCTTGTCGTCAGACGGAAGAATGAAGTGCTCTAAAATTTCCTGGTAGATGGCTGCGCTGACTTTGGTCTTGATAAAATAAAGTGGACTTACACCAGCAGATTATATAGAGATGAATATTGGCACAGTCCGAAAGGAGGTGCTACCAGTAGGTTCCCAAACCGTAGAATCATATAGCAAAAACTGGGCACACTCAGAAATTGTGTAAATGTAATTTAATACGTACAACTGATCACTAGTAACAGACGTTTCGGTCTATATTGACCTTCATCAGTGTACTAGTGGCAGTGTGAAACCCATATAGTGAGACATATAGGTTCTATCCGTTATGAGGAGTATTGTTGTGAACGGCGCTCAGAAGGTGAAATTCCTGTTAAGGTTGTCAGCAATAGGAAAAAGCCCGATTAGGACTAAGTATTAATTGCGGTCCCAGTGACGCGGCATCCACCGCTAGTCTCGAGACTAGCGGTGGATGCCGCGTCACTGGGACCGCAATTAATACTTAGTCCTAATCGGGCTTTTTCCTATTGCTGACAACCTTAACAGGAATTTCACCTTCTGAGCGCCGTTCACAACAATACTCCTCATAACGGATAGAACCTATATGTCTCACTATATGGGTTTCACACTGCCACTAGTACACTGATGAAGGTCAATATAGACCGAAACGTCTGTTACTAGTGATCAGTTGTACGTATTAAATTACATTTACACAATTTCTGAGTGTGCCCAGTTTTTGCTATATTACACCAGCAGATGACATGGCTCCCCAAACCATCACTGATTGTGGAAACTTCTCCCTAGCCCTCAGCAGCTTGGATTGTGGTCTCTCCACTCTTCCTCCAGATTCTGGTATCTTGATTTCCAACTGAAATGCAAAATTTACTTTCATCTGAAAACAACACCTTGGACCACTGAGCAACAGTCCAGTTATTTTTCTCCTTTTCCCAGCTAAGATGCTTCTGGCATTGTCTATTGGTCATGAGTGGCTGACACAAGGAATGTGACACTTGTAGCCCATGTCCTGGATATGTCTATGTGTGGTGGCTCTTGAAGCAATGACTCCAGCAGCAGTCCATTCTTTGTGACTCTCCCCAAAATTTTTGAATAGCCTTTTCTTAATAATCCATTCAAGGCTGCGGTTATCCCTGTTGCTTGTGCACCTTTTTCTACCACACTTTTTCCTTCCACTCAATTTTCCATTAATATGCTTTGATACAGCACTCTGTGAATAGACCGCTTCTTTAGCAATGACCTTTTGTGGCTTACCCTTCTTGTGGAGTGTGTCAATGGCTGCCTTCTGGACATCTGTCAAGTCAGCAGTCTCCCATGATTGTAGAGCCTACTGAAGGGACTACATAACCTTTTAAAATGCTTAAGAAGCCTTTGGAGGTGTTTTTTGCTAATTATTCTAATTTACTAAGCTAATGACTTATGAGTTTTCATTTGCTGTATGCCATAATCACCAACATTAACAGAAATAAACACTTGAAATAGATCACTCTGTTTGTAATGACTATGTAATATATGAGTTTCACTTTTTGTATTGAAAAACTGAAATAAATTTACTTCTTGATGATATTCTAATTTTGTGAGAAGCACCTGTATGCCCTTGAAATTATTTTTTTGTGGATGTCCCCTTACTGCAAACCTGTCCATTAAATCACGTGCTTATGGTTTAAAGTCCTCTGTGGTGCTACACTACACAGTTTAGTCTTTACTGTTGAACCTTTCAGTGAGATCTTGAGATCCAGAAAATCTACAGAAAAACATGACTAGGTTAAAGTCAAAGTAATGTTCCATAGGTTGTCATTCATGGAGGTGATGAAAAATCTGCAGTCTTCAAGGGTTCCAGTCCACAACATAACAATGTAGTCTATAAATCTAAATAAACAAATGGCATATTCTTGAAATGCAGGTTGTGTTCGCACCACTGTTTCCTCCCACAATCCTAAAAAAATATTAGCATATGATGAGGGACATCTGGCTCCCATCGCAGTGCCTGAGATCTGTCTGTAAAAAGCACGATCATTATTGAGCACCATCTGTAATAGGTCCAGAATAAAAGTTGCCAGTGCTATGTGCATTAAGGAAGTGGGAGACTGCCATTAGACCTAGATCATGCCTAATACTCGCGTAGAGAGCTTCTACATTTAAGGTCGCAAAATAACTGTATTGAACACCTACTCCAGCTGTTGCATCAAATGTGATGAGTCTCTGACGTAAGATCCTAAAGACAAAACCAGAGGTTGTAGATAATAACCCAAGTAACTAAAAGAACACTCAAACAATTCCCCAATACCTGAAACAATTGGTCTGCCCGGTGATTCTAGAAGGGATTTGTGTACTTTTTGGGAGCATGTAAAATATCAGGAAAACTGAAACTGGATAATAGGTATCGATAATAGACGCTTGATGGTACAAAAGTTTGAAGGTCAATTGTCTACAAAAGAGGTATAAATCTTTAGTTATTATAAACTTATCAAGTGTACTCATGGGTGAGAATGACAACCGTTCGATAGGAGTGTTTCTTCCTGAGTGAGTAAGTTGGCAAATTGATAATCCTTAAATTACCTTCCTTAATCTCAGATATCACAGTCTCTTGTTTTGTCTTGGGTTCCTTGTGTAAGTGGGAGACCACTCCCTGAATATTCTGCCCCTTTTCCTTTTAGATGGTTTAGATAGCTTGCGTCTGCTCCTCCTGTTGCTCTTTCTGAGTCGCTGGGCTTTGTGGATAAAAAAAAAAAATCACTGGATGATCGTTCTGAGACAGCGGGTGCAGTCATCTGTTAACGATTGGGTTTTAGTGATCTAGTATTGCCCTGGTGGGTCCAATTATATGCCCCTTTATTATCAAAATCTTGTCTGTCCTGTTGAAATTTGAGTTTTTTTTCCTTTGATTATTTCTTTCTCAAATTGGTCATTAACAGTCTTTAACCTTTATTTGAATCTTATGACCTCCTTGTCCAAATCAAAGGTATTAAAAATTTAGACCCTTTAGCATTGATATCCTCACTCATCTTTTCAAGTAGGACATGATTATCTGTAATAAGCATGTTAAGAATTATTGTAAAACATTTTAATAAACCTGATTCCCACGTAGACTTTAAGTCCTGATCTACTTCCCATGCTGGGAAGATTTGGACCCTAAGGTCTGGGACGCATTCCTCATCCTTTTGTATTCTTCTAAACTTTTAATATTCCACAAGATTTTGGTTATGGCAAATTAAAAACTTGTTTACTTTTTGGCATTCCTACAGTGTGCTGCCTACTTTTTTGCATTTATATTATTAGGTCACTGCGCTGTAACCTGCAGACTGACCACTACAAACTGCGTTTTGTATTTGCTTGTGCTACCTCATCCTCTATTTGTTCTATACCCTAGCAGAAGGAGATATCAGAGGGGGCAGTAGCAGTGAGGGACATTCAGCAGACGCCCAAGACCCAAATCCAGGACTGTCCCACTGTATCCAGGAAGCTTAGGACTAGAGATGAGCGGATCAATTCACAGGACTTGGACTGTATGGAAGGTTCGCAAATCTCTTACCTTGCGGCATTCCCCAGCACGTCTTCTAATTAGCAAGGACCGATGCAGCACCATCTGTGCGTTATGTTCATTTCTAGTTGGGACCTACAGACTTACTTTTTGTTCATTCATCCATAGTCGTTGCAGCCAGAACTTTCTCATTTTATGTAAGCGTCAGTATATAAATTACGTTAAATTATTAATTCTGCACTTTAAAAAGTAAATGCAGACTTTTACAATGTTTTTTTTTTAGGCTTCACAAATAAAAAAGAGAAAATAAAATAGCAACAAACCCGCACAGTTCAGCGGCTTCTTCAAGACACACAGAGGGCGCAGCTCTAATGAAATTAAATCCATTTTGATTGGACAGTTAAACTGAGTAGAACTTCTGTGCAAAAAAAGCAACAGACAAAACACAACATTTACTCTACATGTGACTAAATGACCAAGCAAAGTAGATATAATTTAATTCAAACTTCTGCACTCAGTATGTCCAAAGACGCTGTTGTACTGTGCAGTTTTAGTGCTTTATTTTTTCTATAGGCTTCTATGTGGAGCTTGAAAAAAAGAATGTAAAAAAAAATGTTGTTGAATTTTTTAGAGCAGAATCAAAGCTTTACATCTACACCAAAAATGCATCAAATAAGGGCAAAATGCATGAAAGAAAGTAATAATCCGAGACGGTGGTTATTGTGTCGTGTGTTGTGGACACCAGTAGTAAAAAGTCAACAGAAAAAGTCAACAGAAAAAAATAAAAATTTATGCTATATGTGAACAGTCTGAGCCTTACATTTTTATTAAAAAAATATATATATGGGTATAATGGAGTCCATAAATAATCTGATCGCGGTGTTGTGCGGTTCATTACAATTTGTCTGTTTGCTGATTTGTGAGGTTTATTGATTTTTTTTAAAAAAGCACATTACATGACATTAAATGACATTATTATAATTGTTATTTATTGATTTTAAGTAATTTTTCAGAAAGAAAAAAAATCTTTATTTTCCTTTCAGAATACATGGACATAAAAAGACACTGTTATGTATAGACGTAGCTCTACATGGCAGTATTATCTGCCTGGGACTTCACATCAAAATTTTTCAAGTGATGTCATTGTAAACAGTGGTTCTTAGCTTTAGCTGCTGTTTATAATGATGTAGGTTGTGGGTTCAATTTCCAGGTACATCAGGTCTTTAAAAAAAAAGAGAATTGCATTTTTATAATTGTTTCTCATTGATTTTAGTAGTGTTCTAGGAACAAAAAAAAATCTGACTTTTTCTTCACCTCTAGAATACAGTGAACTAGAAATACAGTCAGAGGTGTATCTATGGGGGGCAGCCGGGGCATGTGCCCTGGGTGCAGCCGGCAGGGGGGCGCAGTCAGGCTGCCTAATAGGCAGTCCGCAGTGTATCCCCCGGCGGCGGCATTCTGCCGCCCCCTGGACTGGGAGTCGGCTGTTCCCTGTGTCGGCTGTCAAGCTGACAGCCGGCACAGAGAAGCTGCTGCGCGCCGGCTCCCAGGGATCAATTGTACTGGCATCTGTACAGACACAAGTACAATTGAAGCTCTGACAACCGGGTCAGAGCGACGCTGCTAACGTCACTCACTGGTGCTCAGAAGCGTGAAGAGCATCAGTGGTAATGGTAAGTGATCCACACAGGAGCTGAAGAAAAGTACCTAATGAGTGGGGGGCATTTGGAGTGGGGATGGGGTTATTTAATGTGTGGGGGCATTTGGAGTGGGCAATGCAGGTACTTAATGTGGGGGGATTTGGCGTGGGGATGGGGGGTACTTAATGGGTGGGGGATTTGGAGTGAGGATGGGGTTATTTAATGTGTGGGGAGTTTTGGAGTGGGGATTGGGGGAACTTAATGTGTGGGGGGATTTGGCGTGGGGATGGGGCAGTACTTAATGTGTGGGTTGAATTTGGTGTGGGGATGGAGTGTACTTAATATGTGTGGGGATTTGGCATGGAGAATGGGGGATTTAATATGTGTGGCGGGATTTGGAATTGGGATGGGAGATTTAATGTGTGTGGAGGTATTTGGAGTAGGGATGGGCGTTATTTAATGTGTTGGGGGATTTGGCGTTAGAATGGGGGTACTTAATGTGTGGTGGGGATTTGGAGTGGGTATGGGGGGTAATTAATGTGTGGAGGGATTTTTCATTGGGATGGGGGGTACCTAATGTGTATAGAGATTTGATGTGGGGATGGGGAGTACATAATGTGTGGGGGATTTGGCATGGGGATGGGGGTTATTTAATATGTGGGGGTGTTATGATTTGGTAGCCGAGGAGGACAGTAGCCAAAATAGCCTAGGCAACCAGGCACCTAGAGAGGTTGGTAACTAGTGGATTGCAGACCCCTAAACTGACAGCACAACTAGAAGCAGCCGTGGGATGGGCCTACTGTGGCCTAGACGCCTTGACACAGCCGGACAGTTAACTAAGCCTAATGAGTGAAAGGGGAAAGCTAACTGTCTCAGAGTAGAGCCTCCAAAGGAATAGGTAGCCCCCAAACATATATTGGCAGTGAGACCAGATGAAATACAAACACAGGCAGAAAATAGAGCAAGCAAATGCTGGGGCCCAAACTATCTAGATAGAGCAGGACAGGAAAAAATACTGTCTGCAATCCAGCAAAAACTCTAAGAAAAACTCCTACACATCTGATATACAAAAATACTGAGACCACACGATCTCTCCACCGCTAGATCAGTACTCTTGTGTGAACTAGTAGCAAATCAGCAGCTACCGAAATAACAGGGAACTGAAAATACAAAACTTGTCTCTGGTGTGAACTGGTAGCAAATCAGCAGAAATTGAAATAACAGGGTACTGAAAATACATAAACAGTGGCAAATGAGAAAGAGTCCAGCGCAGGCCCCCACAGGGGAACCTGGCTGTACTAACTCCAGAAGGGCAGAAAACTAAGATAGACAAAAACAAATGCCACAAAAAAAAAAACAGCAAAACTTATCTGAAAGTTGAAGGACAGAGCAGGAAGCAAGCTGATTTCCAAAAGGGACCAGGAAACAACAACCCACCAGAAAGGATCATGGGAAGGTTGCTCACATATATCTGCCCAGTCAGAAACACCTGATTGCCTGTCATCGCCCCAGGTGATAAATTTCTGTTAGCCAAAGCAGCTTCATTACTATCAGCAGTCACCAGGGGGAGCCCCAACTCAGAAGTCAGATCCAGAGTGTTCACAACAGTACCCCCCCTTGAGGAGGGGTCACTGAACCCTCACTTGCGCCACCAGGCCGATCAGGATGAGCCCGGTGAAAGGCGCGAACCAATCTCTCAGCATGAATGTCAGAAGCAAACACCCAAGAATTGTCCTCCTGACCATAACCTTTCCACTTGACCAAGTACTGGAGTCTCTGTCAAGCCAGACGAGAATCCAATATCATCTCCACTTCATACTCCAGATTGCCATCAACCAAAACAGGCTCAGGAGGCGTAGCCGTAGGAACTACTGGCTCAACAAATCTTTTCAATGAAGATTTATGGAAGACGTTGTGAATTTTAAATGTCCCCGGAAGAGCCAAACGTAAAGAAACGGGATTAAGGATTTCCAAGATCTTATAAGGTCCAATGAACCTTGGCTTAAATTTTGGAGACGCAACCCTCATAGGGATATTTTTTTGAGGACAACCAAACCATATCTCCTACTTTAAACCGGGGACTATCAGTCCTATGCCGGTTGGCAAACCGTTGGGCCTTCTCCTGAGAGAGAGACAACTTATCCACTACTTGATCCCAAATCTGCTGCATTCTCTCTACCATAGAGTCAACACCCGGACAGACAGAAGCCTCCACCTGCCCCAAAGAAAACCGAGGATGAATCCCGAAATTGTAGAAAAAAGAGGACATCAAAGTGGCAGAACTAGCCCTATTATTTAGAGCGAATTCAGCCAAGGGCAAAAAAGAGATCCAGTCATATTGATCAGCAGACACAAAACATCTCAAATAAGTTTCCAAAGTCTGGTTTGTTCTCTCAGTCTGCCCATTAGTTTGAGGGTGAAGCGCAGAGGAGAAAGACAACTGAATTCCCAGTTTAGAACAAAAGGCTCTTCAAAATCTGGAAACAAATTGGACTCCTCTGTCAGACACAATGTTCTCCGGAATTCCGTGCAAACGAACCACCAAGGGCACCAATTTGGAAGTGCATGGCAACTTCGGCAGTGGCACAAGATGGACCATCTTGGAAAATCTATCACAGATCACTCAGATAACAGTCATTCTCTGGGAGACAGGGAGGTCGGAAATAAAATCCATAGAGATATGGGTCCATGGCCTCCTGGGCACATGCAGTGGAATTAACAATCCACTAGAGCGACAGCGGGGTTTGGACCAAGAACAAGTCCCACAGGACTGCACAAAATTCCTGACATCACGAGATAAAGTAGGCCACCAAAAGGACCGACTCACCAAATCTCTGGTACCAAAAATACCGGGATGACCAGCCAACACAGAGCAATGAATTTCAGACATTACTTTCTTCCACTATTGGTCGGGGACATACAACTTCCCCACAGGGCAACGTTCAGGTTTATCCCCCTGAAATTCCTTCAGGGCCAGTCTCAAATCGGGTGAGATAGCGGAAAGAGCCACACCCTCCTTCAGAATGGCAGCAGGCTCAGTCACATCAAGAGAATCCGCAAAGAAACTCCTAGAGAGGGCATCTGCCTTAACATTCTTAGTGCCCGGAAGAAAGGAGACCACAAAATTAAAACGCGTGAAAAACAAGGCCCACCTGGCCTGTCTAGGATTTAATCGCTTGGCTGATTCGAGATAGATCAGGTTCTTGTGGTCAGTGAGGACCACAACCTGATGTTTGGCTCCCTCCAACCAATGTCTCCACTCCTCAAAAGCCCACTTCATAGCCAATAATTCCCGATTCTCCACATCAAAATTACGTTCAGCTGGGGAAAATTTTCGAGAGAAGAAGGCACAAGGGTTACTCTTAGAGGTTACAGGATCCCTTTGGGACAAAATGGCTCCTGCACCAATCTCAGAAGCATCTATCTCCACCTGAAATGGTAGAGAAACATCAGGTTGCCGTAGAAGAGGAGCAGAAGTGAATCTCCGCTTAAGCTCCTGAAGCGCCGAAACTGCCTTTGGAGACCAATTCACTACATCAGAACCCTTTTTGGTCAAATCAGTCAGTGGTTTCATAATACCAGAGAAATTACTTATAAATTTACGGTAAAAATTAGCAAAACCCAAAAATCTCTGAAGAGCCTTCAATGAAGTGGGCTGAACCCAATCACAAATGGCCTGAACCTTGACCGGGTCCATTTCAACAGTGGACGGAGACAAGATGAATCCCAAAAACAAAACTTTCAGTGCGCCAAAGAGACATTTTGATCTCTTAACATACAAAGCAATTTTCTCTCAAAATCTGGAATACCATCCGAACAAGTTCCACATGAGAATCCCAGTCATTGGAAAAAATCAAAATATCATCCAAATAAACAATCAGAAACTTATCCACAAAATCCCGGAAAATATCGTTCATGAAAGATTGGAAGACAGAAAGGGCATTAGTGAGCACAAAAGGCATCACTAGGTACTCAAAATGCCCCTCAGGAGTATTAAACACCGTCTTCCATTCATAACCGTGCTTAATGAGAATAAGATTATACGCCCCCCTGAGATCAAGCTTGGTAAACCAACTAGCACCTTTCACTCTGGAGAATAAATCGGAAATCAGGGGTAAAGGATACTGATATTTAACAGTGATCTTATTAAGGAGACGATAGTTAATACATGGCCTCAATGAACCATCCTTTTTGGCCACAAAGAAAAAGCCGGCACCTAAAGGTGAAGAGGACAGTCTAATATGACCTTTCTCCAATGACTCTTTGAAATAAGATCGCATAGCATCATGCTCAGGCACAGACAAATTGAAAAGCCGGCCCTTGAGAAATTTACAACTGGGCACTAACTCAATCGCGCAATCATAACTCCTGTGAGCAGGCAAGGACGCAGAAATACTCTCACTAAACACATACAAAAAATCAGCTAAATAGTCCAGGATAAGCTGAGACTGGGAGAGGTAGAAAAAACAGGAGTGTCACCATGAACACATTGACAACCCCAACTGACCACAGACACAGACTTCCAATCCAAAACAGGATTATGGGTCTGCAACCAAGGAAAACCCTGTACAATAATGTCATGTAAATTATGCAACACCAAAAATTTAGAATTCTCTTGGTGGTCCGGGGCTAACCTCAATATCACCTGGGTCCAAAACGGGTTTATTCTCCGCCAAAGGGGTAGAATCAATGCCCAGAAATGGAATAGGAGTCCGCAGTGATACCATGGGAAAACCACAACATTTGGCAAAGTCGAAATCCATCAGGTTCAGGGCTGCTCTTGAATCGACAAAAGCCTGAGCAGAAAATGAGGACAAGGAGCAGATCATAGAATCATAGAATCATAGAATGGTAGAGTTGGAAGGGACCTCCTGGGCCTTCTGGTCCAACCCCCTGCTCAAAGCAGGATTCTCTAAATCATCCCAGACAGATGTCTATCCAGCCTCTGTTTGAAGACTTCCATTGAAGGAGAACTCACCACCTCTTGTGGCAGCCTGTTCCACTCATTGATCACCCTAACTGTCAAAAAGTTTTTTCTAATATCTAATCTGTGTCTCCTCCCATTCAGTTTCATCCCATTGCTTCTAGTCTTTCCTTGTGCAAATGAGAATAAAGATGATCCTTCTACAATGTGACAGCCCTTGAGATATTTGTAGACAGCTATTAAGTCTCCTCTCAGTCTTCTTTTTTGCAAGCTAAACATTCCCAAATCCTGCAACCGTTCCTCATAGGACATGGTTTGCAGACCGGTCACCATTCTGGTGGCTCTTCTCTGAACTTGCTCCAGTTTGTTGATGTCTTTTTTAAAATGTGGTGCCCAAAACTGGACACAGTATTCCAGATGAGGTCTGACCAAAGAGGAGTAGAGGGCAATAATGACCTCACGTGATCTAGACTGTATGCTTCTGTTGATACATCCTAGAATTGCATTTGCCTTTTTTGCTGCTGCATCACACTGTTGACTCATGTTAAGTCTGTGATCAATTAGTATACCCAAGTCTTTTTCACATGTGCTGTTACTTAGCCCTATTCCTCCCATTTTGTATATGCTTTTTTCATTTTTATTGCCCAGATGTAGTACTTTGCATTTTTCCCTGTTAAAATCCATTCTGTTAGTTGCTGCCCACTGCTCCAGTTTATGTATATCTTTTTGAATCCTCTCTCTCTCTTCTCTAGTATTAGCTACCCCTCCTAGCTTTGTGTCATCAGCAAATTTGATCAGTTTACCCTCAATTCCTTCATCTAAATCATTGATAAAGATGTTGAACAATACAGGGCCCAAAACAGAGCCTTGTGGTACCCCACTTGAGACATTCTTCCAACTGGATGTGCAGCCATTTACAACCACTCTTTGGGTCCGATCACTAAGCCAGTTATGAATCCACCTAATAGTTGCCTTGTCCATTCCATACTTAGTCATTTTTTCAATAAGGATTGTGTGAGATACTTTGTCAAATGCTTTGCTGAAGTCAAGATATACTATATCTACAGCATTTCCCTGATCCACCCAGTCAGTGATTCTGTCATAGAAGGAAATTAAGTTAGTCTGACATGACTTATTAGTTACAAACCCATGCTGACTCTGTTTAATCACTTCATTCTTATCCAGGTACTTGCATACATGTTCTTTAATAATTTGTTCAAAGATCTTTCCTGGTATAGAAGTCAGACTCACCGGCCTGTAGTTCCCTGGGTCCACCTTCTTCCCCTTTTTGAAGATAGGAACAACATTTGCTCTTCTCCAGTCTTCTGGGACTTCTCCTGTTCTCCAAGAATTTTCAAAGATTATGGACAGTGGTTCAAGAATTTCTTCTGCTATCTCCTTCAGTACCCTGGGGTGTAATTCATCTGGACCTGGAGACTTGAATTCATTTATGTTAGCTAAGTGTTTCCTCACTGTCTTTCTGTTTATAGATATCCTGGATTCTTCTATTCCTTTAATAGGACAGTGAAGATCAGTTGATGTTACATTTCCTTTCTGAGAGAAAACAGATGCAAAATAGGAATTTAAAAGTTCAGCCTTCTCAACATCCTTTCTTACCATTTCATCATTTTCATCCTGTAAAAATCCTATAGCATCTTTGACTTTTCTTTTACTTTTGACGTATCCCCAAAATCCTTTTTTGTTGCTTTTGACGTCACTTGCAAGCCTTAATTCATTGTCAGCTTTAGATAATCTGATTTGTGCCCTGCAGGTTCTGCAGACGGCATTATATTCTTCTTTAGATATGCCTCCCTCTTTCCATTTGATAAACATTTCTTTCTTCCTTTTTAGCAGATCAAGGTAACAGTCAAGAGAAATTTAGGCTGTACATTGCCCAAAACAAATGAGCGCGCAAAATGTCTTCCTGCTTAGTGCAGACAAAAATAGTATGATAAGCGTCCCCACAACAGAAGCACAACTTATTACGCTTTCGAAATTCTCAACGCTGAGCCCCAGAAACAACCCCATCACACTGCATGGGCTCAGAGGTTAGTTTGAAAGGCATCACCACCTCTCACATATTTCTATGTTCACGTAAACGTCTGTCAATTTGAATGGCTAATGACATAGAGTCGTTGAGACCAGAGGGGACAGGAAATCCCACCATAACATTTTTTACGGTTTCTGCCAGAACCTTCCGAAAAAGAGCCACTAGGGCATCATCATTCCATTTAGTAAGGACTGCTCACTTTCGGAATTTCGGACAATATAACTCTGCCGCTTCCTGACCCTGGATCAATGCCAACAAGGTTTTCTCAGCTTGATCAATAACATTAGGTTCATCATACAACAACCCCAGAGCCTGAAAAAGCACATCAACATTAGACAAAACAGGATCCCCAGGTGTCAGGGAAAAGGCCCAGTCTTGAGGGTCGCCGAGCAACAAGGAGATGACAATTTTAACCTGCTGTGCTGTGTTCCCCGAGGACTTTAGGTTTCAAGGCAAAAAACAACTTACAATTATTCTTAAAGTTCAAAAATTTGGACCGATCCCCAGAAAATAAATCAGGAAGAGGGATCCTAGGTTCCACAGCAAAGAACTGAGATAGACAGAAATTCCCTGAACTTCAGCAGCGAGCTGCTCAACACGAGCAGACAACTGCTTAGTCTCCATTGAAGAAAAAATCCTCCTACGACCCCAGAGAAAAAGAGGAAAAAAATATATAAAAAATCTGAAACCCCTTTTTACTATTCTTTCCCTCTTTTCAGTACCCTAGAATTACAGTCAGGCCGGTGATTCTGTTATGATTTGGTAGCCGAGGAGGACAGTAGCCAAAATAGCCTAGGCAACCAGACACCCAGAGAGGTTGGTAACTAGCGGATTGCAGACCCCTAAACTGACAGCACAACTAGAAGCAGCCGTGGGACATGCCTACAGTGGCCTAGACGCCTCGACACATCCGGAGCGTTAACTAAGCCTAAAGAGAGAAAGGGGAAAGCTAACTGCCCCGGAGTAGAGCCCCCAAAGGAATAGGTAGCCCCCAAACAAATATTGGTGGTGAGACAAGATGAAATACAAACACAGGCAGAAAATAAAGCAAGCAAATGCTGGGGCCCAAACTGTCTAGATAGAACAGGACAGGAAAGAATACTGTCTGCAATCCAGCAAAAACTCTAAGAAAAACTCCAACACTTCTGATATACAAAAATACTGACACCACACGATCTCTCCCCCGCTAGATCAGCACTCTGGTGTGAACTGGTAGCAAATCAGCAGCTACCGAAATAACAGGGAACTGAAAATACAAAAACGGTCTCTGGTGTGAACTGGTAGCAAATCAGCAGAAACTGAAATAACAGGGAACTAAAAATACATAAACAGTGGCAAATGAGAAACAGAGTCTAGCGCAGGCCCCCACAGGAGAACCTGGCTGTACTAACTCCAGAAGAGCAGAAAACTAAGATAGACAAAAACAAATGCCACAGAAATAAACAGCAAAACTTATTTGAAAGTTGCAGGACAGAGCAGGAAGCAAATTGACTTCCAAAAGGGACCAGGAAGCAACAACCCACCGGAAAGGATCATTGGAAGGTTGCTCACTTATATCTGCCCAATCAGAAACACCTGATTGCTTGTCATCACCCAAGGTGATAAACTTCTGTTAGCCAAAGCAGCTTCATTACTATCAGCAGCCACCAGGGGAGCCCCAACTCAGAAGTCAGATCCAGGGTGTTCACAACATGGGGGTATTTAGCATGGGGATGGGGGTTATTTAATGTGTGGGGGTAATTTGTGTGGGGATGGGAGGGTACCTAATGTGTGGGGGAATTTTAGAGTGGGGATGAGGGGTTACCTAATGTGTGGGGGGATTTGGAGTGGGGATGGGGGTTATTTAATATGTTGGGGGATTTGGATTGGCATGGGGTACTTAATGGGTGGGGGTATTTGGCGTGGGGATGGGGTTATTTAATGTGTGGGGGGATTTGGCATGAGGATGGGGGTATTTAGTGTGTGTGGGGGATTTGGAGTGGGGATGGGGATACCTAATGTGTGGGGGGATTTGGCATGGGGTTATTTAATGTGTAGGGGGATTTGATGTGGGGATGGGGGAGTACCTAATGTGTGGGGGAATTTGGTGTGGTGATGGGGTGTACTTAATATGTGTGGGATTTGGTGTGGGGATTGGGGATTTAATGTGTGTGGAGTGATTTGGAGTGGTTTAATGTGTGTGGAGGGATTTGGAATGGGGATGGGGGATTTAATGTGTGTGGAGGGATTTGGAATGTGGATGGGGGATTTAATGTGTGTGGAAGGTATTGGAGTGGGGATGGGGGATTGAATGTGTGTGGTTGGATTTGGAGTGGGGATGGGGGATTTAATGTGTGTGGTTGGATTTGGAGTGAGGATGGGGGATTTAATGTGAGTGGGGAGATTTAAGGACACAAAATGAGGAGCATGTATGTATGAGGGCATGTATGAGGAAGCATGGTGAGTGGGGGATGGATACAGACAGTATGGGGAGCGAACTAGTGAATGTATGTGGACACAGTATGAGTAATGATGGGAAAAATATATGTGGACACAGTATGGGGAGTGAGGGTGATGGTATGTGTGCAGACACAGTATGAGGAGTCAGATGTATGTGTGAGCAGACAGTATAGAGAGTGAGGAGACAGTATGGTGAACAGGAGTGATGTGAGAGGAGACAGTATGAGGAGGGGAATAGTGTGAGGTGACCGTATGGGGGAGAAAGTGAGTGAGCACAAAGTAGAGACTGAGTATTTGGGGCATAATAAGGGGGAGACAGTATACCAAGGAGGGGTAGTGTGATGAAAGGGTACACTATAGAGACTGAGCACTATAGGGAGGACACAGTATGAGAGGACATTGTTAAAAAGTATCCCAGTCAGGAAAGGAGAGGTCAGTGTAAAGATCATGTACCATAAGAGGGACAGTGTGGGGTCATATTTTGTGCAGACAATATAGTGAGGGGCAATTATTTATTTGGGTTCAGTGTACTTCAGATATTTTTATTCAGGAGCATTATAATGACTCATCTATCTTTAAGGACATCATGTGGAGAGTTGCTGCAGAAGACCAGAGAAGATGGAGGTCTGCAGAGACGAGCTGTGGATGAGAAAACTCATCATGGGGTGTGGACATGTAAAAAAAAGGAGAACGACTCCAGAGACGATGTCATCTATCAGGTACCTGGATGTAAATATTATTTGTGAAACTGACTTATTTCATGTTTTTTTTTATGTTAGGAGCATTAAAGAGGTTGTCCAGGTTTGTCCTGAGTCCGTAGCCATTTTATGTGACTTCAGACTTCTGAATTCTCACAGTGCACACTGCACACTGTTAGGATTCTCTCTTGCCGTTGAATCACATACATGGGGTCACATGCTGACTAGACGTGTGGCCTCACTCAATGAAAATGAACAGAGCGAGGCCGGGCACGTCTAGTCGGAATGTGGCCAGAAGGATATAAATCACATGCTTGTGCTGACATGACCATCCACAGGCAAGGAAGAATCCTAAAAGTGTGCAGTGCATTGTGAGAATTCAGACGCCTGCAATGTCAGGATTCAGCTCTGCAGGTTCCAGTAGTCATCACATGGACTCATCACTCATGCGTGATTTTCATACTTATGGTCCTGTGACAACAAGCTTCTCTTCCTGCTTCTCTCAATTTTTCACTGAACATTGAGAGCATTAGGAAGAGCAGCTCGTCGGTACATGACTAAGGCCGGTGTCACACTGGCGACAAAATCGGACAGTTCAGTTCAGGTCAGCCGGGGACACCGCACAGCATCAGTGACGTCAGAGGGAGTCCCCGGCTGACCTGAAAGGAACTGATTAGCCTGGGAAGCAATCAATTAAGCTTCCCACACTAATCACTTCCTCTCCTGTCAGCCGGGAGAGGAGCTCATTCGTTCGTGGGCTTACAGCTGAGCTCCCAGCATTAGCTGTGCTGCTTGCTGTAAACCAGTTAACCCTTTGTGAAGGATTACAGCGTTGGACCTGACTGAGCACCGGATAGGTAAGAATAATGTTGTTTTATTATTTTTTTTTTTATTACAGGAGAACAAGGGAATCGAAGGAATACCAGTAAAATAAAAGATGGTCAAAAACTGTGTGTTTATTTCATTAAAATGATTTTTAATTAAAGTGTGTGTGTTTTTTTTTCATTTCATACAATAGGATTAATAATTGAGAGTTGTCTAATTGACAACTCTCAATTATTAATCAGGCTTAAAGTCACCTTCCAATAGCAAGGTGGCTTTAACCCATGATTAACCCATTAGCCACCGCTACAGGGCAATGGAAATAGACGGGCTAAGTGCCAGAAAGGGCGCATCTCAATTATAGATTAGCCTTTTCTGGGGTGGCTGGGGGCAGATGTTAGTAGCCAGGGGGGGCACAACATAAATGCACCCTCCCTAGGCTATTATTATCTGCCCCCACTCGCTGGCTTTGCCTGTCTGGTGGAGAAAATAGCGCGGGAGCCCACGCATTTTTTTTCAACGAATTTACACCTTTAATTAACTCCTACATGTATGAAATTTTGCACACATACACTCATGTCATTGTTAGTGAAAACCATATATCAAACTACATGAAATGACATGAGTAACGTAAACCATGTGTCATTTCATTTCGGGTCTGTAATTTCACAAAAGCCGGCAACTGAATTAGCGGCTATTATACTATGTAAAAGTGTATGAACTATAAATAATATATATATATATATATATATATATATACACAGTACAGACCAAAAGTTTGGACACCTTCTCATTTAAAGATTTTTCTGTATTTTCATGACTATGAAAATTGTACATTCACACTGAAAGCATCAAAACTATGTATTAACACATATGGAATTATATACTTAAGAAAAAGTGTGTAACAACTGAAATTATGTCTTACACTCTAGGTTCTTCAAATTAGCCACCTTCTGCTTTGATGACTGCTTTGCACACTCTTGGCATTCTCTTGATGAGCTTCAGGAAGTAGTCACCGGGAATGGTTTTCACTTCACAGGTGTGCCCTGTCAGGTTTAATAAGTGGGATTTCTAGCCTTATAAATGGGGTTGGGACCATCAGTTGTGTTGTGCAGAAGTCTGGTGGATACACAGCTGATAGTCCTACTGAATAGACTGTTAGTATGTGTATTATGGCAAAAAAAAAGCAGCTAAGTAAAGAAAAACGAGTGGCCATCATTATTTTAAGAAATGAAGGTCATTCAGTCCGAAAAATTGAGAAAACTTTGAAAGTGTCCCCAAGTGCAGTTGCAAAAACCATCAAGCGCTACAAAGAAACTGGCTCACATGAGGACCGCCCAGGAAAGGAAGACCAAGGTCACCTCTGCTTCTGAAGATAAATTTATCTGAGTCACCAGCCTCAGAATCGCAGGTTTACAGCAGCTCAGATTAGAGACCAGGTCAATGCCACACACAGTTCTAGCAGCAGACACATCTCTACAACATCTGTTAAGAGTAGACTTTGTGCAGCAGGGCTTCATGGTAAAATAGCTGCTAGGAAACCACTGCTAAGGACAGGCAACAAGCAGAAGAGACTTGTTTGGGCTAAAGAACACAAGGAATGGACATTAGACCAGTGGAAATCTGTGCTTTGGTCTGACGAGTCCAAATTTGAGATCTTTGGTTCCAACCACCGTGTCTTTGTGTGACGCAGAAAAGGTAAACGGATGGACTCTACATGCCTGGTTCCCACCGTGACGCATTGAGGAGGAGGTGTGATGGTGTGGGGGTGCTTTGCTGGTGACACTGTTGGGGATTTATTCAAAATTGAAGGCATACTGAACCAGCATGGCTACCACAGCATCTTGCAGCGGCATGCTATTCCATCCGGTTTGCATTTAGTTGAACCATCATTTATTTTTCAACAGGACAATGACACCAAACACACCTCCAGGCTGTGTAAGGGCTATTTGACCAAGAAGGAGAGTGATGGGTGCTACGCCAGATGACCTGGCCTCCACAGTCACCAGACTTGAACCCATCTCGCAAGTCGGATGTCAATCGGATGTGATAACGTACGCTCAGATGCTACTAAATCGCATCATCGCTGTACAATCGGATGGCAGACTGATCAATACTCATGAAACTTTTGTGCGATAATCGTCCGACTAAAACGGTACGATTTTTTAGACGCTGTGTGTGACCTCGGCCTGTGTGCTAATCGCATGTGTGCTTTTGGGGGGGGAGGGGCGCCGAACCAAATTCTTGCCCCAGGTGCCAGAAAACCTAGATACACCTCTGAATACAGTGCTTTGTACAGATGTATCTCTCTCTCTATGTATCAGTATAATATGCCTATGGCTTCAGAAACTGCAATGCGCTTCAAGTATACCAAATAATCCTATGCTTAACAGTGCAAGGCTGTGGCTCATAGCTTTAGCTACAGCCTAAAAAGACGAAGTCAGGACAAAGCCCTGACTTGCCGGGACAGCGGGACTGATGTCTCAAATCGGGAGAGTCCCACTGAATCTGGGATGGATAGTATCTATGTGTATGCATTTTTTCACTTCTGTTGTAACCAACTGAACTAAGGGTATATGGGCCATGCCCAGTTTTTGTTACAGATTGTCCCTAGAGATGAGCAGAGCTGCCAAGATTTGAAACTCACAAATTCAATGAATTTGAGAGGGTTGTTCTCTGCTAAATGAACAGACTAGTTTGGTTGGGAAAACTTGTCACTTGACAAGTGGAAAGGTTTTTAATACAAGAGTTAGGACTGTCCCACAAGGGTTGCCTTGACGTGGCGGGATGGCTTGTACATTCTTTTGATCAAAATTATGTTTACTAAATAACCTTATTATTTTTACTACCTTCATGCAATTTTTGCAATATATTTTTTTTATTTTATTTTATTTTAGGATATTTGTGTCTTGTTTTTTTAGTTTTCTCTGTGTAATGGTCATGTGTCAATATGCATTTATATTTTGCATACACATTAATTTACTTTTTCAGCTCAGATCTAGTTTCTTATTTAGTTTGGTAAGGGGCTGTTAGTAAAATTGTCTAGGAGTGGCCCCTGTTCAACTATATGCAAATATTACATCATCCCGAGTTACAAATTTTTCTGTGTGTCTATATAATAATAAACTTAGTAGTTTGTTAAATGACTGGGGAGATGCCGCTTTTGTCTATACATAGAGAATCAAGTGTAATGTGCCAACTACTGCTCATGTTGTGGGCCTGTTTCCCTTTGGGCCTGTAGGAGTCTGTTCTCAAATCTTTCAGCGCTATCTTCTGAAGCACTTTGGGGATTTTTCCAATGCTCCAGCTCTTCTTCTCCTACCGTGACTAATAGCTGTTTAGCAAGCACTGAATATTATGACCTCATTAGTGGGAGCAGGGATTATTGCCTTAATTTCAGTGGATCACATTTTATTTTGTAACTTCACAAGTTATACAAGTGTAAAATACATTTCTGTGCAGTGATGCATAATTTTGTGTTGTTAGACAGCAGGAAATATTTTGCTAGATGTGAGAAGCCAAATATATCTCCTGCAACACAACATGAAATCCTTTTTGCATTGGTGCCATCTAATGGCAGAAAAGATATTGTACATTCTGCTTGCTTCATGCATATTATGATTAAATATTAAAAAAATATTAACAGTTAACAGTAACGATTTGACATCTACCGTAGTATATAATAGCATTGAAGATTTGGTGTGCTTGTAGAAAAAAAGTAAAAATATATCAAGGAAGAGTGATTCCAAAAGGAAAACGTATCCGTTGTGAAGTGAAAAGTTTGATGATATTAAAAGGATGATTAAAATGAAAGAAACACTCTAGGGAAAATAATTCACTTGTTATATTAAGTGTATGGTAGGAGTTGCCTTACATAATTTAGAAAAGCAAATATTGTCAAAAAGATAATACATCATGCGTAGCACAGTGACTCACATATTTCCAATATACTGTAGGCTGGAAATATACAGTATTTTTAATTTTTACTGTACTCACACTTTTTAGGAATATTCTGCATTTGTTTTAAAAAAAATAAGTCAGTTCCCCTGACAGGTCTGCATTAGTGAATATTTGTATTCTTATTGCAACTAGGTGTTACAAAGCATGTTCCTATACAGTCTGGCATAGTCCTTTCAAACCTGAAGGTGGCAGAAAATGCAGAAATTCACCTCTGGCATAAAAATGGCAATGACCATTTCATACATTTCTAGGAGCAAGAACAGAGCAATGGCACAATGTAGACTTATAAGAAGTTATATGGAAATATGCTCCAGAAATGTAATTTCTTACGGATTTTAAGCATTTATTAAAATAGATGTCAAGAGAGGTACCTGGAAAAAATGAGCAAACGTATTTGCGTGGAATTTAATTCTACAAAAATCTGCATTTGTCAAAATGTGGACTTTTTGTAATTGGCCCAGATTCAGCAAAGTGGCAGCAGTTCTCTAAACCGCAAAAGCACAATCAAAAGGTTAAAAAAATTACTTATCCTGCCTATACAGCTCACCTCTCTGGCCCCTCTACTCACCACCATCACAGATCTGGTCCTCATTCCGAAATCCACCGCTCTGTGCTTGTGCATGGAAGGTCGTGGCACACATTGTGACATTAAGTCACCATGAAGCTGTGCATTTTTTTAATTCTCCAGTGCCTCATCAAAGCCTGAAGCCATGGCTCATGCAAGAGGACTAGGGATTTCAGAGTCATGACAGGGATCAGAAGAGGCGATGAGGACCTGTGTGATGAGTGTGCCAGTGAGCAGTGTATGGACCGAAGATGTGAGTGGTGAGGTATAAGGATTTTTTTT
The DNA here is from genome assembly GCA_033576555.1 of Oophaga sylvatica. NCBI lineage: Eukaryota > Metazoa > Chordata > Amphibia > Anura > Dendrobatidae > Oophaga > Oophaga sylvatica. Next base: position 317,588,984 of record JARQOD010000006.1, read on the forward strand.
ATTTTTTTACCCATTATGCTCTGCAGTCCTGAAAGGCACCAGAGCATAATTAAGGTATGTTTCCACGTTCAGTAAATGCTGTGGATTAGACACTTTATAGCCGCAACGTCCAATCCTACAGAGGCTAGATGTTACAGCATAGTGGAGGGGATTTTATGAAATCCCATCTCCACTATGTGTGCAAACACGCAGGTGGCAGACCTGCGTAACCGGACATGCGGCGTGTCTTTATAGACCGCATCATGTCTATTAATCTTGCTGAGACGCTCAGTATCCACAAGATAAATAGCACAGTCTATGTATAGGATGCGGTGATTCTGCAAGTGTTCAATGAACACATGCGGAATCACCACGTGTAAAAAAGGGGGCAGCGCTTTGGCCGGAGCTGAGTCCTCTCCGCAGCGTTTCCTTAACATAGCCTTAGGGACATTTGATTTGAGAAGAAGTTAGTCTTTGTAAATTTTAACATCTCAGGAAATTCCTTGCAAACAGGTGAATTTGTATTTTGCCAGATCTGTCCAGCTATAGTGACGGTGGATTTATTAATAACACTGTTACAATATATATTGGATAGCACCTGTTCAAATTTGTTGCATTCTGTTAAGAGGTGATGGTCAGATTTTGTTTTTTTAACCATATATTTGAAGATTCTGTGTTTTGTGGTTGGTGTCTTTCTGCTGAGCCACAACAGGTACACCTTTTCTTTGGGTGTTTTAGTTCTGTTTTCTTTGTTTCTGTCATTTTTAGGTAACAGGTGTTTTTCATTTAGTCTGTTTGGCTGTCCTGTCACCTTTTGGGTGCAGCTTTAAATACCTTCCCCTACAGGCGTTTCCTGGTGGTGATAGACTTTGTTAGATTCATTCACTTTGCTGTAGTTTGTGTTGGCTGCAGTTGCTTGTATGCAATTCCTTTATTCCTTAGGGAACTGCTACTCCCTATCAATCCTATGCAATCCTAGGAGCTGCTAAAGATATTCAGGGTAAGCCTTTATATAGTAAGGACACTATTGTGTTATCTTAGGGGGCCAACCTCCATTGTCCCGGAAGGGACAGACTAGGATAAGACAAGGGCTTTTCCTAGTTTGAACAGGGATCTGTCAGATTCAGGCATTTGTCTCCCTGGTTTGTACGTTACCCGTATGAATGTTCTTTGGCAGTCATAACACTCGCCTTTGGATATAGCAGTAATCAAGAGGAAATGAGTGGCCAGGCGCATCTCTGGCTTCCTATTGAATACTTATACAGCCAAAGGTGGGGATAGAGACACCAGCGCTGATTGGGCGCCAGGCTCACATGATATAAACTCACGTGGGCTCCAGGAACGCCGACACCGCTGGAACTGTGTCGGCACAGGATGCGGTTAGAAGTGTTTTAATTTTAATTATTCAGATTAATTAGAGGTTGTCCTAGTAATGGATAACATCTTTAACTAGAACTTGATGCAACCTTCCCTTTACATTTGTAGGGCTAGGTCCAGAATAGATACGTTGGATGGGATTGGTTCTCAACAATATGCCTTGTCATGGTTAGTGGACACACACAAATTGGCCAGTTTACACACTGAGTACATCAATTTTCTAAGTATAGTCTATATGACAGTAATGCAGTTTAAAAATTCCTATATTCAATGTTTGCATATATTTTGTGCGCAGGTGCTACTGCACTTTTTGATGTTAATTTATTGCAATAGTAAAAGAAAAAATAAATCATCTATGAACGTTTTCAGATATTTATTGATTGTTCTTTACTTTAAACAGAGAATAAAACAACTTTACAGTTTTAAACAAAAAAACAAACATTTTGACTTCTCCTATACAGACGTGTCGCTATAGCAACAGACTACAAATAAATCCTGCGTAGTCTGATACTGCAGTCATACTCCAATATGCGTACTACTTCTAATTGATCAACTGTATATGCCATACTACTTTCCTCTTCTTAACTTGGTTAATGAGTGTTTTCTAAAAATAGAAGTGTGCTGTGCTGTTCTGTGCTGGAATGTAGGGGACAATATTAAAGAAAAATGTAAAGTAAAACATTTAGATATTTCTATAAACTTAAGTGAAATTATACCAATGTTCTTTAAAGAAACACTCCCTTCGCTTTTCTCCTCTAAATATATTGCAATAATCATATTATACGTATATCACTGTACACTTACAATTGCTCATTTTGCCTTTCTTCCCAGCTAATTTTTTTTCTCTGCTCTATGTAGAAGCAGGAAGTCTTTTGTCCCTGCATTTATCATTCCCCTCGTCATCTCCTGACCCAGGCGCTCCCTCCTTCACATGCCAGGGACTTTGCAGTGACTTATGAGTCATACAGGGAAAACTGACCTCCTGTTTCTGCATAGAGCTTAGAAGGATTCAACTAATCAGTTTTTAAAGGGAATCTGTCACAAGGTTTTTGCTACCTAATCTGATACCAGCATAACATAGAGCCAGAGACCCTGATTCCAGTGATGTGTCACTTACTGGGCTGCATAGTGTAGTTTTGATAAAAATCACTGTTTTATCAGGAGGAGATCATCATTAGAGGATTAGTAAACCTGCCAGGTAGTCCTCCATATTTATGAGCTCTGCATAACCCGCCCTCATTATTGATTGGCAGCTTTCTATGTTCAATGTACATAGACAGAAAGCTGACAATCAGTGATGGGGAGGGGTTTAGCAGAGCTCAACATTCAAAGAACTGCTAGAAATGCAGCCAATAAAATGGTGATGTTATCAAAATTATATCAAGCATCTTAGTAAGTGACATCACTGGAATCAGGGTCTCTGCTTTATATTATGCATGCTGTTCTCAGGTGAGTTAACAAAAGCCTGGTGACAGATTCCCTTTAATCCTTGAAGGGCAAAATGAGCAATTGTATGTACACAGTGCCATATAATATGATGAGTGCAATATATTAAGAGGTTAAAAATGTTGATGGGAGGAGGAGTACTTCTAACTGAGCCGCATAAGAACATAGTCTTCAGTTCTATTCAGCCCTGCTGATTTATAAAACAAAATCTCATTTATTAAGTCAAAGCTAACAAATCAGCGATACAATTGACTGAGTTCCCAACTAATAACAGCACAACAATGTGAAAAGAAGAGGATATTTCCCTATAGACCTTCACAAAGGAATTTAACCCAAACTTCAATCTCAGAAAAATGCTTTTCTTTCTTTATTTTCTTGGTCCTAGTTACACTGGTAGCTCATTTCTGCCATTCTTAAAATGATTTGATGAAGAGAACATGCCATCTGGCTTCGTGATACTTCGGGGAGCTGCGGAAAAGCCAAGATTGCTATTGTAGCTGACAATCTCCATTTCTTTCTAACCTTTGTAATGCAGCTCCTGATATGTTCTCATTAGTTGGCATTGTACCATTAAACACTGAATTTTCTTGCAGCCCAACGCCTGATTTCCTCCTGATCTCCATGTTTTCTTAAACTCTCTGGACATTTCTTTGGCAACAATTTTTTATCTGTCACTTTTGCTTTTCAGGTCCATCATCCACAGCTGTTGATGCTATTGGTTCTGTTGGAAATAGATCAGGTGTTGACTGGGAGCTGGATTTTTCTCCCAGATTAGTTTTTGATGCATCAGGTTTTCCATCCGTCTCTTTGATTTCTTCCTTTTTGCTTATGGTTAATGCATCAGCAATATCTAAACTTATTTTGTCAGCATTTTTTGCTAGGGAATCTGTACAAGTTTCTCCGCCTGCTACAGGATCATTAGATTCTCCTTTAAGCTCGGGTATTGATGCTGTCCCCTCGGATGGATTTGCACCTCCTATAAAAATGGAGCTCTCGCAGTAGTAGTAGCCGGATTCCTTGTTCTTCTTGTGCATAGAGCAGAGGTCTATTCTACTAAACATCTCTGTCCCAAAAGAATGATCTTCATATTCCTTATACAGCTCACTACATATTTTTTTGAAGCCCTGTGGAGCAAGCGATATAAATTAAGTATAAATACACTTCTCCTGTTTCTATACTTCTCAATATAACTGATAACTTCATAGATGACTTGGAGAAGAGCTATTAGGAAAATCATTATGATAATGCTTCCTCATCTTGTTAGTTAAAGGATTTTAGAAAAGCATGGCTGCCTTTCTTTAAAAAAAAAAAAAAAGACTAAATCTCTCAACAATTTGTGTGTTGAATTGTCGCTCAACTCCATTCACTTCAATGGAGCTTAGCTGCAATACAAAAAGATGCAATCCATGGACAGATGTGATGCTGTTTATTTTGGAAGAAAGCAGCCAGATTTCCCAATCCTGTACAAACCTCATTAACTGAATCAAGCAATGTTCAGGTTCATATTTTGTAAATTTGCCAAATTTGTCTTAGAGTACACATGATGTGGTTCACAGCTGTGGGGGCAGTTTGGTATATTTTCATTCTAAAGTATTTAGGGAGCGTGTATGTAGAGGACTATTATACTGAGCAGCCCATAGAAACGTAGCCCATCTCCAATATCAGTGACACACTGTTTCGAGATGGCCATAGCTCCTTGCTTTCTGTTTGGCAACTTGTTGTGTGCAGTGTTCCTGATTTATTTTGACTTCCTGTTCAGTCATTCTGTGCACATCATGTCAGAAAGATGGTTTTCCCCTTGGTACAGTGAATAATGATTGTGGAAGGCTATGTGCAAAGTGGTTCGATTAAGGAAACACAAGAGGCCTTTGCTTACAAGTACCCATGAACAAAACCACCAGATAAACGTTGTGTTCAGAGTCTGATTCGGCTCTGTCGCAAGCAAGAAGACACAGAGGCCTCTATCGATCAGGACAGCCAAAGTCATGCATGAACAATCCTCTGGCTCATTCATCTTGTCATACTATCGATGGAGGTAGGCTATTTTTCAATGGGCCTCCCTGTAGTATGCCTGTATTCTAGAGTGATGTTTGTATACTGATATTCCAATAAAAAAAAAAAAAAAACTTGAGAGAAACGCAAACGTCTCTATTTGCCAGTCATTTCCCTGAGTCTGTTGTTGGCGTATGTCATTGGCGTATGTCATAAAGGCGATATAGAAAAAAAAATTCTATTGGTTAAATAGTGTATATTTATCTAGCAGTTGTGTGACTGGCGCAAAACCAGCAGAGATACGCAAACGTCACTATTTACCAGTGCCAATAATTTCCCTGAGTCTGCTGTTTTTGTGTATCATAAAGGCGATACATAAAAAAATGTATTCTGCTATTAGTTAAATAAATAGTGTATATATTAGCAGTTCTGCGCCTGGCGTAAAGCCTGCTGATATAAGTAAACATCACTATTTACCAGTGCCACTAATTTTCCTGAGTCTGCTGTTGCAGTGTGTCATAAAGACGATGTAACAAAATATTACTCTGCTATTGGTTAAATAAATAGCGTATCTTTATCTAGCAGATGTGCGACAGGCGCAAAGCCTACTGAGATACGCAAACATGACTAATTACCTTATAGCACAAAAAACCTCCAAAAAAGTGCCGAATTACACAATGAGGTTGTGAGTTATTTAGACAATCAATTTTATTTATTACACCAAAGGAATCAATGATAAAAGAAGTACCACAACCAAGCAGGATTAAAGGGGACAATAGGCCGGATGTATAAAAAATTTGTCTCTAATATAATTCAACACTATGTTCAGATAATAAAGATCAGAATTATCAAAATACCCATATAAATGAAAAAGCGTGTTATATTAAATGAATAAATACAAAAAATGGACTGATTAAGATATAATTTGGATTCCTTAAAGTATTATCTACTAGTGCATGAAAACTAATATAAGCAGTCAAAAAGTGCAATGAGTGCTATTACTTAAGGACACATGAATCTATGTGCCAAAGTGCTCAGTAATGACAATGTAAACAAAGACAGATTGAAATATAATTATAGATCCTAAAATTATAATCTGTAAATACAGAGAAAATAGTAAAGTGCCAATAGTGCCAATACATGCCAGGCAAATCAATGAGATCCATATAGCAAGGTCAAAACTTACATGGGAAGTAATACATGAGGACCTAGGCCCTGTCCTGCAGCCTCCAAGCGTGTTTCGCTGCTCTTTGTCAGGAGGCGTGGCCTACCATAGTGCTCATATCCGTATATATGTCTTCAACACTTTCAATTCTCTACTCCGTCCCCCAGCACCTCCCCCCTCATCTCATTACTGCTGAAGATTTTGCCTCCTTTTTCAAGCAGAAGATTGATACGATCAGGGAAAGCTTTGGCCCACAGCCCCCAATGTCCCTCTTAGCTGCTCAGCCCTCTTCCTCCAAAACCAACTTCTCCACCATGACAGAAGATCAGCTCTCCACCCTCCTTTCAAGATCACACCTCACCACTTGCACACTTGACCCGCTCCCGTCCCACCTCAACCCTAACCTCGCCACAGTCTTCATCCCTACTCTAACATACCTCTTCAACCTCTCACTCATCCTTCAAACATGCCTCCATCGCACCCATCCTCAAAAAGACTTCCTTGACCCATTCTCTGCGTCTAGCTATCGCCCCAATATCTCTTCTCCCTTATGCCTCAAAACTACTGAAACAGCATGTCCATCTTGAACTGTCCTCCCACCTCTCCTCTTGCTCCCTCTTTGACCGCTTACAATCAGGCTTCCGACTGCATCACTCAACTGAAACTTCCCTAACTAAAGTCACCAACGACCTACTAACCACCAAGAGCAAGCGACACTACTCTGTCCTCCTTCTCCTGGACTTGTCTTCTGCCTTCGACACTGTGGACCACTCCCTCCTGCTCCAGATTCTCTCATCTCTGGGCATCACAGGCTTGGCCCTATCCTGGATCTCATCATACCTAACAGATCGAACATTCAGTGTATCCCTCTCCCACACCACCTCCTCACCCCGCCCCCTCTCTGTCGGTGTTCCTCAAGGCTCAGTTCTAGGACCCCTACTCTTCTCCATCTACAGTCATGGCCAAAAGTTTTGAGAATGACACAAATATTAATTTTTACAAAGTCTACTGCTTCACTTTTTCTAATGGCAATTTGCATATACTCCAGAATGTTATAAAGAGTGATCAGCTTAACAGCAATTACTTGCAAAGTCAATATTTGACTAGAAAATGAAGTTTATCCCCCAAAACACATTTCAACATCATTGCAGCCATGCATTAAAAGGACCAGCTAACCTCTTTTCAGTGATTGCTCCATTAACACAGGTGTGGGTGTTGATGAGGACATGGCTGGAGATCAATCTGTCATGATTAAGTAAGAATGACACCACTGGACACTTTAAAAGGAGGCTGGTGCTTGGCATCATTGTTTCTCTTCTGTTAACCATGGTTATCTCTAAAGAAACACGTGCAGTCATCATTGCAATGCACAAAAATGGCCGAACAGGGAAGAGTATCACAGCTAGAAAGATTGCACCCCAGTCAACAATCTATAGCATCATCAAGAACTTCAAGGAGAGAGGTTCCATTGTTGCCAAAAAGGCTTCAGGGTGCCCAAGAAAGACCAGCAAGCGCCAGGACCATCTCTTAAAAGTGTTTCAGCTGCGGGATCGGGCTACCTGCAGTGCAGAGCTTGCTCAGGAATGGCAGCAGGCAGGTGCGAGTGCATCTGCACGCACTGTGAGGCGGAGACTCTTGGAGCAAAGCCTGGTCTCAAGGAGGGCAGCAAAGAAGCCACTTGACTCCAGAAAAAACATCATGGACAGACTGATATTCTGCAAAAGGTACAGGCAGTGGACTGCTGAGGACTGGGGTAAAGTTATTTTCTCTGATGAATCCCCTGTTCGATTGTTTGGGACATCAGGAAAACGCCTCATTCGGAGAAGACAAGGTGAGCGCTACCACCAGTCTTGTCTCATGCCAACTGTTAAGCATCCTGAAACCATTCATGTGTGGGGTTGCTTCTCAGCCAAGGGAATCGGCTCTCTCACAGTCTTGCCTAAAAACACAGCCATGAATAAAGAATGGTACCAGAATGTCCTCCAAGAGCAACTTCTCCCAACCCTCCAAGAGCAGTTTGGTGATCAACAATGCCTTTTCCAGCATGATGGAGCACCTTGCCATAAAGCAAAGGTGCTAACTAAATTGCTCAGGGAACAAAACATAGAGATTTTGGGTCCATGGCCTGGAAACTCCCCAGATCTTAATCCCATTGAGAACTTGTGGTCAATCATCAAGAGACGGGTGGACAAACAAAAACCTAAAAATTCTGACAAAATGAAAGCATTGATTGTGCAAGAATGGACTGCTATCAGTCAGGATTTGGTCCAGAAGTTGATTGAGAGCATGCCATGGAGAATTGCAGAGGTCCTGAAGAAGAAGGGTCAACACTGCAAATATTGACTTGCTGCAATAACTCATTCTAACTGTCAATATAAGCTTTTGTTACTCATATGTTTTGCAATTATTATATTTCTGTCTGTGATAAAAACATCTGTCAAACACACATAAAAACCAGAGGGCAGCAGATCATGTGAAAATATAATATTTGTGTCATTCTCAAAACTTTTGGCCATGACTGTACACCTTCGGCCTGGGACAGCTCATAGAATCCCACGGTTTGCAGTATCATCTCTATGCCGATGACACGCAGATCTACCTATCTGGACCTGACCTCAACTCCTTACTGACAAAAATCCCACACTGTCTGTCCGCTATTTGCTTTCTTTTCTGCTCGCTTTCTAAAACTGAACATGAACAAAACAGAATTCATCATCTTTCCCCCATCTCACTCTACCCCTCCACCAGACCTATCCCTCAATGTCTGCTCACTTTCCCCGGTCCCGCATGCTCGGTGCCTCGGGGTGATCCTCGACTCTGCCCTTTCTATCAAGTCACATATCCAAACCCTAGCCTACTCCTGCCGTCTCAAACTCAAAAATATTTCTCGGATCCGTGCATTCCTTGACCACGACACCACAAAAACACTAGTGCATGCCCTTATCATCTCCCGCCTTGACTACTGCAACCTCCTACTCTCTGGCCTCCCCTCTAGCACTCTGGCACCACTCCAATCCATCCTACATTCTGCTGCCCAACTAATCCACCTGTCTTCTCGTTGTTCCCCAGCCTCTCCCCTATGCCAAGCCCTTTATTGGCTTCCTATCGTCCAGAGGCACCAGTTCAAAACCCTAACTATGACATACAAAGTCATCCACAACCTGTCTCCTCCATACATCTGTGACATGGTCTCCCGTTACTTACCGACACGCAACCTTTGATCCTCTCAAGATCTCCTTCTCTACTCTCCCCTTATCTCTTCTTCCCACAAACGCATACAAGACTTCGCCCATGCCTCCCCTATACTCTGGAATTCTCTACCCCAACAATCAGACTTTCGCCCACCATGGAAACCTTCAAAAATTACCTGAAGACCTACCTCTTCCGACAAGCCTACAACCAGCAGTGATCCTCAGTCTACTGAACCGCCGCACGACCAGTTCTACCCTCTCCTAGTGTATCCTCACCAATCCCCTGTAGATTGTGAGCCTTCGCAGGCAGGGTCCTCTCTCCTTCTGTACTTATGTGTGTCCTGTGTTGCTCATATTTACTGTACTTGTCTATATTCGCCCCCTCTCACATGTAAAGCGCGATGGAATAAATGGCGCTATAAAAATGAATAATAATATATATAGGAAAGATGTGTATCTTCGTACCGTGTTAGCCAGTAGATAGAAAAATATTTAGACTTGAGAGTCCTCAGTGGTTGATACCTTTTAATGGCTAACTGAAAAGATGGTAACAAATTGCAAGCTTTCGAGACTACTCAGGTCTCTTCATCAGGCATAGACTAATACAACATCTGAAGAATCACATATTTATACACAAAATAGCACAGAAAAAATGCAATAGGTAGGACAAGTGACATGAAGCAGAACTGTCATTATGGCAGAGGGATTAACATAAATATGACTAGTTCATAGATAAGGAGTGAAGGTTTTATTACCCTCTGATTGGGGTCTGGTATTGTGTTGTGATGACCCTAAAAGGTCAGGGAGGCAGATTCCTTAATTGTTGTAGAACGACATAAAACTCTGGGATATATTCATCCCAGCACTAAGAGTGTCAAAGGTCATCATAAGTTTATATTCCCAGACTTTTCTATCCTTCTCAGATTTGAAGTTAGATTTTAATACAAGTAATTCCATATCTGTCATGCTATGACCGGCATACAAAAGTGTTTGGCCACAGGTAAATCCATTCTTTTTTCTCTTATCGTGTGGCGATGAGAATTCATCCTTGTTCTCAGTTTTTGCCCGGTCTCCCCCACATACAGACCCCCAGTTGGACATTTAGTACATATAATTAGGTACACCACATTAGATGTGATGCAGCTGAAAGTACCTGGTATCTTGTAGTCCTGATGGGAGTTGGGGATCTTTATCCTGTCCGTGGTCATTATAGATGTACAGGTCTTGCATTTCTTTTGTCTGCAAGGAAAGGTTCCTGCAGCTGTTGGGGAGGACAGGGAGCTTCTGACAATGATGCTTCTTAGATTTGGGGGCTGCCTAAAACATAGTAGTGGGGGTCTGGGAATATGGATTGTAATCGGGCATCTTTTTGTAGTAAAGGTTGTAGTTTCCGTGCAGCTCCCCTTAGCATCTCCAGACTTGGATTGTAGGTGACCACTAGAGGCACCCGGTTATTTTCTTCTTTAGCTTTGTAATGTAGCAGGTGATTCCTTGATATTCTGGTGGCTCTTGTAATTTGGTTTTCAATTGTTCTTGGATGGTAGCCCTGGTTCAAAAAAGTCTTTCTGAGGCGACCAAGGTGTTCATCTCTATCCATGGGGTTGGAACATATACGGTTGTATCTGATGGCTTGGCTGTAGACAATAGAGTTTTTTATGTGTTTAGGATGGAAACTGTCCCATTTAAGATATGTTGGACGGTCGATTGGCTTCTGATACAGGGATGTCTCTATTTCATTGTTCTTTAGCTTAATGGTGGTGTCTAAAAGTTAATTTCAGTGCTGGAGTAGTTAAGTGTTAAGTTGATGGTGGGATGAAATTGATTGAACTGTTCATGGAACGTCTTTAGCTGTTGTTCAGACTCCGTCCAGATGATTAAAATGTCATCAATGTAGCGGTAGTAGGCCCGAGGCCTGATGGGGCAGGAGGACAAAAATTCGCTTTCAAGCTTGGCCATGAAAAGATTTGCATACTGTGGAGCCATTTTACTTCCCATAGCTGTGCCAGTCTCCTGAAGATAGATCTTGTTGTCAAATTCGAAGTAATTGTGGGTGAGGATGAATTTTGTGAGTTTCACCACAGAATCAGCATCATTCCCGGTGTTTCCCATGAAGACTTTGCAGGCATTTAATCCATCCTGGTGTGGGATATTAGAGTACAAAGATTCCACATCCATGGTGGCCAGGATGGTTCCTTCTGGTAGGGGACCTATTGCTGCTAGTTTATTCAGTAGGTCAGTTGTGTCCTGAATGTAGCTGGGTGTATCCTTTACCAGGGGTTTAAGAACACCCTCTACCCATCCAGATACTTGCTCAGTAAGGGTGTCCACACATGAAATAATCGGCCTCCCTGGATTTCCGGCTTTGTGGATTTTGGGAAGCATGTAGAATGTCCCTGTTCTTGGACTTTCTGGTATCAGGTCATCAGCTCTTATGGATTTGTCAGACAGACAAGATACCAACTTGCTTAGTTCCTTGTAATAGTCCTGTGTAGGGTCCGACTCCAGTTTTCTGTAGTAGCGTGTGTCCGTAAGTTGTCTGTTTGCTTCCTTCATATAGTCTGATGTGTTCATCATGACTATTGCACCTCCCTTGTCAGCAGGTTTAATGATGATTTCTTTGTTGGTTTTCAGAGACTGTATGGCCTTTCTCTCCTGGGCACTGATGTTGGAGGCTTGTCTCTTGTTGGTGGCTATGATGGTGGATTTTATCAAATGTCTGAATGAGTCTATATATTTATCCAAATGAGGGTTACGTCCAGGTGGAGGTGTCCAGTCTGACCTCTTCTTGGTTATTGGGATCCCTCTTCCTTCAGTCCGAGTGTTATCTGAATCTTCTGTATCATTGAAGTATTCCCTCAGGCGCAGTCTCCTGAAAAAATGTTCCATATCACTGCAGAGTTCGGTTTTATCCAGGGCCTTAGTAGGACAAAATGAGAGTCCTCTAGAAAGCACGGCAAGCTCCACTTTGCTGGGTTTGTAATCTGAGAGATTGATGACACAGTTAGATGCTTTTGTGTCTGGAATGGAGTGGTTGTCAGAGTTGTCAGGTTTTGGTTTTGTTTTGTATCTGTTTGTATAGAGTCCGGAATGGAGGCGCAATCTGTGTAGTTTCTTTTCCTTGTTTTGAATCAGAAAGGTCCGTAGTTTGTTGTAGTATTGTTGTAATTTTTGCTCTGTGCTTTCTGTAAGTGTTTTCCTCAGAGTTTCCAATTGTCCTTGGACTTTACTCCTTATGCTGTAGCAGACATGCAAAAGATGGTTCCTTAGGGTGAGTTTCCACGGTCAGGAAACGCTGCGTGTTTGGCGCTGTGCGCTGGCGCAGCGCCAAACACGCAGCGTCCAGATGTTACAGCATAGTGGAGGGGATTTCAAGAAATCCCGTCTCCACTATGCGTAACAATACGCAGGTGGCAAACCTGCGTAAACGGACATGCGGCGCGTCTTTTTAGACCGCAGCATGTCCTCGCGTATTGCGGCGACGGTGCGTCGCGCAACAGAATTAACACAGGGCTATGTAGCCCTGCGCTCTTTCCGGAGGTGTTCCGGAGGTGTCCTGAACACCTCCGGAAAGATCGCGCGTCATAAAGGGGCGGGGCTTAGACGGAGCGGAATTTCCGCTCCGTCAAAAGCGCTATGGTTCCGGACCGTGGAACCATAGCCTTAGTCTTTCAGAAGTCCTGTGACAAAGGTTTTGTGCATAATGGGTATTGTAGGTGTGAAGAATTGGGTTTGTAATCCAGAGTCCTTGGGAATTAGATTCTCCTTTTTGCATTTAGATAAGAAAAAAATGTCGCTGTCCATTTGTGCACGTTTCTTCAGAAGTGTTTCAGTTCCATAAAGATGCGGTACATTCTGGTATCTCCATTTTGATATAGGAAAGATGTGTATCTTCGTACCGTGTTAGCCAGTAGATAGAAAAATATTTAGACTTGAGAGTCCTCATGGTTGATACCTTTTAATGGCTAACTGAAAAGATGGTAACAAATTGCAAGCTTTCGAGACTACTCAGGTCTCTTCATCAGGCATAGACTAATACAACATCTGAAGAATCACATATTTATACACAAAATAGCACAGAAAAATGCAATAGGTAGGACAAGTGACATGAAGCAGAACTGTCATTATGGCAGAGGGATTAACATAAATATGACTAGTTCATAGATAAGGAGTGAAGGTTTATTACCCTCTGATTGGGTCTGGTATTGTGTTGTGATGACCTAAAAGGTCAGGGAGGCAGATTCCTTAATTGTTGTAGAACGACATAAAACTCTGGGATATATTCATCCCAGCACTAAGAGTGTCAAAGGTCATCATAAGTTTATATTCCCAGACTTTTCTATCCTTCTCAGATTTGAAGTTAGATTTTAATACAAGTAATTCCATATCTGTCATGCTATGACCGGGCATACAAAAGTGTTTGGCCACAGGTAAATCCATTCTTTTTTCTCTTATCGTGTGGCGATGAGAATTCATCCTTGTTCTCAGTTTTTGCCCGGTCTCCCCCACATACAGACCCCCAGTTGGACATTTAGTACATATAATTAGGTACACCACATTAGATGTGATGCAGCTGAAAGTACCTGGTATCTTGTAGTCCTGATGGGAGTTGGGGATCTTTATCCTGTCCGTGGTCATTATAGATGTACAGGTCTTGCATTTCTTTTGTCTGCAAGGAAAGGTTCCTGCAGCTGTTGGGGAGGACAGGGAGCTTCTGACAATGATGCTTCTTAGATTTGGGGGCTGCCTAAAACATAGTAGTGGGGGGTCTGGGAATATGGATTGTAATCGGGCATCTTTTTGTAGTAAAGGTTGTAGTTTCCGTGCAGCTCCCCTTAGCATCTCCAGACTTGGATTGTAGGTGACCACTAGAGGCACCCGGTTATTTTCTTCTTTAGCTTTGTAATGTAGCAGGTGATTCCTTGATATTCTGGTGGCTCTTGTAATTTGGTTTTCAATTGTTCTTGGATGGTAGCCCTGGTTCAAAAAAGTCTTTCTGAGGCGACCAAGGTGTTCATCTCTATCCATGGGGTTGGAACATATACGGTTGTATCTGATGGCTTGGCTGTAGACAATAGAGTTTTTTATGTGTTTAGGATGGAAACTGTCCCATTTAAGATATGTTGGACGGTCGATTGGCTTCTGATACAGGGATGTCTCTATTTCATTGTTCTTTAGCTTAATGGTGGTGTCTAAAAAGTTAATTTCAGTGCTGGAGTAGTTAAGTGTTAAGTTGATGGTGGGATGAAATTGATTGAACTGTTCATGGAACGTCTTTAGCTGTTGTTCAGACTCCGTCCAGATGATTAAAATGTCATCAATGTAGCGGTAGTAGGCCCGAGGCCTGATGGGGCAGGAGGACAAAAATTCGCTTTCAAGCTTGGCCATGAAAGATTTGCAACTGGGGGTCTGTATGTGGGGGAGACCGGGCAAAAACTGAGAACAAGGATGAATTCTCATCGCCACACGATAAGAGAAAAAAGAATGGATTTACCTGTGGCCAAACACTTTTGTATGCCCGGTCATAGCATGACAGATATGGAATTACTTGTATTAAAATCTAACTTCAAATCTGAGAAGGATAGAAAAGTCTGGGAATATAAACTTATGATGACCTTTGACACTCTTAGTGCTGGGATGAATATATCCCAGAGTTTTATGTCGTTCTACAACAATTAAGGAATCTGCCTCCCTGACCTTTTAGGGTCATCACAACACAATACCAGACCCCAATCAGAGGGTAATAAAACCTTCACTCCTTATCTATGAACTAGTCATATTTATGTTAATCCCTCTGCCATAATGACAGTTCTGCTTCATGTCACTTGTCCTACCTATTGCATTTTTTCTGTGCTATTTTGTGTATAAATATGTGATTCTTCAGATGTTGTATTAGTCTATGCCTGATGAAGAGACCTGAGTAGTCTCGAAAGCTTGCAATTTGTTACCATCTTTTCAGTTAGCCATTAAAAGGTATCAACCACTGAGGACTCTCAAGTCTAAATATTTTTCTAATAATATATAAGGACTATCCAGTAGCAAGATCTGCTGGTTAGTGATGTCAGCAGGTAATCAGCGCATGCGTGGGAGCCACCGCACCACGTGGGGGCACTTCCTCCTGCGCTCCCGAGATGCAAGCGATCCACCGCTGCCAAGCAGCAGAGATCACGTGCGTGTCACATGAGCGTGTCGAGAAGGCCCGGGCACAAGACCTCTCAGGCATGCGTACAGACTGAGAGTCAGTGCTTTAACAGAGGGGACAAATAGATAGAAATAATAAAACTGACTATTTACCTGTAATTTTCCTGAGTCAGCTGTTGCCATGTGCAATAAACCTGATATCTGAAAATAAAATACCCGCACATTGCTAGATGCAGGGAATTTGTACATAACACCCCTGTGAGGGTACTTGT
Organism: Oophaga sylvatica; assembly: GCA_033576555.1. NCBI lineage: Eukaryota > Metazoa > Chordata > Amphibia > Anura > Dendrobatidae > Oophaga > Oophaga sylvatica. Next base: position 317,604,544 of record JARQOD010000006.1, read on the forward strand.
GAAAAAAAAAGTGATGACATTTTTTTTTATAACGCATTCAATATGGTAAAGGGTGACATTATGGAATGGGGATGTGGATGTGGTGGTGCCGTCAAGGCTGTGTGACATATCAGAAGGGGACTATCTCGTTCTAGCTCCCTGTCAAAATTCATTCAGCGCGCTACACCGCTGTCGAACCCAGAGAAGTGCGAGGATGTTATGGGTTGGATGGCAGACAAAGGATCCAGTGTATTGACAAGCAGCACCACCAAGTCTTCCACATGGTCCAATCTCAGTAGCCAAGAGGCTGGGCCTCACAATCCTCAACCTGGCCACCCTTCCTCTCTCCCATCAAGAGTCCCAGGAGACATATAACCCAACTCTGGCCACTATGAGGAACTGTTTACGTTTCCTTGTAATTATTCAGGCCTCTCAAGGTGCACCATTAAAGAGGGTCATGAGGAGGTGAAGTGATGCAAAAACATTTGAGTACCCACGGCCAGGAGAAAGCCACCTTGGGGAAGGTCAATTAATGTCTGAAGAGGTGGAGAATAATCATGATGCACAGTTGCCATCAGGTCAGCCTTAAATCGCAACTCAGAAGGAGGATCAGATTGGAAAACGACGTGGTCAATGATGAAGCCACTGATCCAACCAGACACCTAGCGAGCACAGCAGTGCAGAGAGGGATGGATCAATAGCATGAAAACAGACAAGAAGTAGTGCTTTGACCAGAGGGAGAACGCTGTCAAGTGTTTCACAGAGCCCGCCCACTTGGCTAGATAGCAGGCCAAGGGTGCAATGTGCCCTTGTATGGCAGTTTTTTCTGAAAGTTCTTTAGACAAAAACAACTGTATTTTTTCAAAAACCTAGATATAAATTAAACCAAAGGTAAAGGGGTAGCTTAAAGGGAAGGCGCCATAAAAAAAAAAATTCAGCAATTGTAAAAAAAATGTAAAGAATTAATGTTTAAATTTTCTTAAAAAATATTAGCATTTGTTTATAATTTAGTAAAATATGAAAAGTAATTTTAAAAGGTTTGGTATTTCCACTTTTTACCACTAGGGGGAGCAGCTACTGAAATTTGACAAAAACCTAATGAACAATTTGCTCACATTACTGCACTGCAGTAAATATGGGCTGAGTCTGTTGACCTGTGTGATGTTACTCCTCTCCTCCCCTTCTGGGTATTTGCTAAGGGATAAGAGAGGATGACATTTAGGAACACAGTGAGCAGCCATTTTGTTGGTGACTGCAAAGTTATACTGACAAGTAGACAAGTCACCGAGGATGGCAGGCAGCAAGGATTCTGGGAGATATATGGTGGAGGGAGCAGGGTGGCAACAGCACAGAGTATTTCAGGAGATATATGGTGGAAGGAGCACTGAGTATTTCAGTAGTGCAGTGTGCTGGTCTATGGGGGGCACCCTGTTCAATGCACGGAGCAGCCAGGGATTGTGCATAGAGCGCTGTCTTTTATACACATGGATGGACCGTCTGCTTGTCTGCTCCACAGAAATCCAGGAAACATTTCTGCTGATTGATGGCCTGTTCTGATCCAGAATTTGTTTGCAAAGACCCCATTCCCTCCTCAGATCCTGTCTTGTCCATCCTGTCCTGGCGATGTGTGAAAGCAAGGCAACAGGCGCAGTCCAGGGTGACGCTGGGAAGCAGGCTGGGGGAAATGTAGCCATATAGTAACAATAAAAAGGAGACCCCTCTCTTCAGCTGCCTCACAAGCCCTCCCTGACTGCACCTAACTGGAGGTCATGCTGCCCCTCTATTACCCCAGACCATGTGCAGGTGCTCAGCCAAGATCACCCTAGAATGGGTCGCCTTTCTGCAGATAATACCGCCATATAGTTCACACATAATACCATCATAGTATTCTCACATAATACCGCCATATAGTTCACATAATACCACCATATAGTTCACACATAATACCGCCATATAGTTCACACATAATACCACCATATAGTTCACACATAATACCGCCATATAGTTCACACATAATACCGCCATATAGTTCACACATAATACCGCCATATAGTTCACAACCAATAATAACAGTCATATAGATCACACACAATACCAGCAGGGTGACAGCAGCACAGAGTATTTCAGGAGAGCAGTATCACACAGGATAGGATTCGATACTGTCTACTGAGCCATGTATCACACAGGATAGGATTAGATACACAGCTCAGGAGACAGTATCACACGGTGATAAGTATTAAGATACACGGACTCAGCAGACAGTATCACACGGGATAGTATTAGATACACGGCTCAGCAGACAGTATCACACGGGATAGGATTAGATACAGGCTCAGCAGACAGTATCACACGGGATAGGATTAGATACACGGCTCAGCAGACAGTATCACACGGGATAGGATTAGATACATGGCTCAGCAGACAGTATCACACGGGATAGGATTTAGATACATGGCTCAGCAGACAGTATCACACGGATAGGATTAGATACACAGGCTCAGCAGACAGTATCACACGGATAGGATTAGATACACGCTCAGCAGACAGTATCACACGGGATAGGATTAGATACATGGCTCAGCAGACAGTATCACACAGGATAGGATTAGATACACAGCTCAGCAGACAGTATCACACGGGATAGGATTAGATACACGGCTCAGCAGACAGTATCACACGGGATAGGATTAGATACAATGGCTCAGCAGACAGTATCACACAGGATAGGATTAGATACACAGCACAGCAGACAGTATCACACAGGATAGGATTAGATACACGGCTCAGCAGACAGTATCACACGGGATAGGATTAGATACACGGCTCAGCAGACAGTATCACACGGGATAGGATTAGATACATGGCTCAGCAGACAGTATCACACGGGATAGGATTAGATACATGGCTCAGCAGACAGTATCACACGGGATAGGATTAGATAAATGGCACAGCAGACAGTATCACACAGGATAGGATTAGATACACAGCTCAGCAGACAGTATCACACGGATAGGATTAGATACACGGCTCAGCAGACAGTATCACACGGGATAGGATTAGATACATGGCTCAGCAGACAGTATCACACGGGATAGGATTAGATAAATGGCACAGCAGACAGTATCACACAGGATAGGATTAGATACAAGCAGCAGACAGTATCACACGGATAGGATTAGATACATGCTCAGCAGACAGTATCACACGGGATAGGATTAGATAAATGGCACAGCAGACAGTATCACACGGATAGGATTAGATACACAGCTCAGCAGACAGTATCACACGGATAGGATTAGATACATGGCTCAGCAGACAGTATCACACGGGATAGGATTAGATACATGGCTCAGCAGACAGTATCACACGGGATAGGATTAGATAAATGGCACAGCAGACAGTATCACACAGGGTAGGATTAGATACACGGCTCAGCAGACAGTATCACACGGGATAGGATTAGATACACGGCTCAGCAGACAGTATCACACGGGATAGGATTAGATACATGGCTCAGCAGACAGTATCACACGGGATAGGATTAGATACATGGCTCAGCAGACAGTATCACACGGGATAGGATTAGATAAATGGCACAGCAGACAGTATCACACAGGATAGGATTAGATACACAGCTCAGCAGACAGTATCACACGGGATAGGATTAGATACACGGCTCAGCAGACAGTATCACACGGGATAGGATTAGATACACGGCTCGGCAGACAGTATCACACGGGATAGGATTAAATACACAGCTCAGCAGACAGTACCACACGGGATAGGATTAGATACACAGCTCAGCAGACAGTATCACACGGGATAGGATTAGATACATGGCTCAGCAGACAGTATCACACGGGATAGGATTAGATAAATGGCACAGCAGACAGTATCACACAGGATAGGATTAGATACACGGCTCAGCAGACAGTATCACACGGGATAGGATTAGATACACGGCTCAGCAGACAGTATCACACGGGATAGGATTAGATACACGGCTCAGCAGACAGTATCACACGGGATAGGATTAGATACACGGCTCAGCAGACAGTATCACACGGGATAGGATTAGATACACAGCTCAGCAGACAGTATCACACGGGATAGGATTAGATACACAGCTCAGCAGACAGTATCACACGGGATAGGATTAGATACACGGCTCAGCAGACAGTATCACACGGAATAGGATTAAATACACGGCTCGGCAGACAGTATCACACGGATAGGATTAGATACACAGCTCGGCAGACAGTATCACACGGGATAGGATTAGATACACAGCTCAGCAGACAGTACCACACGGGATAGGATTAGATACACAGCTCAGCAGACAGTATCACACGGGATAGGATTAGATACACAGCTCGGCAGACAGTATCACACGGGATAGGATTAGATACACAGCTCAGCAGACAGTATCACACGGGATAGGATTAGATACATGGCTCAGCAGACAGTATCACACGGGATAGGATTAGATACACGGCTCAGCAGGCAGTATCACACGGGATAGGATTAGATACACGGCTCAGCAGACAGTATCACACGGGATAGGATTAGATACACGGCTCAGCAGACAGTATCACACGAGATAGGATTAGATACACGGCTCAGCAGACAGTATCACACGGGATAGGATTAGATACACGGCTCAGCAGACAGTATCACACGGGATAGGATTAGATACACGGCTCAGCAGACAGTATCACATGGGATAGGATTAGATACACGGCTCAGCAGACAGTATCACACGGGATAGGATTAGATACACGGCTCAGCAGACAGTATCACACAGGATAGGATTAGATACACGGCTCAGCAGACAGTATCACACGGGATAGGATTAGATACACGGCTCAGCAGACAGTATCACACGGGATAGGATTAGATACACGGCTCAGCAGACAGTATCACACGGTATAGGATTAGATACATGGCTCAGCAGACAGTATCACACGGGATAGGATTAGATACACGGCTCAGCAGACAGTATCACACGGGATAGGAATAGATACACGGCTCAGCAGACAGTATCACACGGGATAGGATTAGATACACGGCTCAGGAGACAGTATCACACGGGATAGGATTAGATACACGGCTCAGCAGACAGTATCACACGGGATAGGATTAGATACACGGCTCAGGAGACAGTATCACACGGGATAGGATTAGATACACGGCTCAGGAGACAGTATCACACGGGATAGGATTAGATACACGGCTCAGCAGACAGTATCACACGGGATAGGATTAGATACACGGCTCAGCAGACAGTCTGTGCAGCTGTGAGAGCAGAGGATCTCATCACCTGTAATGTGCCCCACATGAGTGGAGACCCAGCTGTGCAGAGAGCTGCTGACACATTGTAACACAGAGATGTCAGCAGTACAGGAGGTGAGTGATGGGGGCTGCAGACACCCTTAGACCCCTCCCCACTGCTCTATGGCCTCTGGGTGCTCTCCCCCATCTCATGTTCAGAGCACAGTGTGTGATGATCACACTCCTGCACTTTGAACACTGCAGGCTGGTGGTGAGCAGTGATTTAGCATCGCTGGTCGTTGCTCACCGCAGATACTTACCTTACTGCTCCGCTGCCCCTCTCTCCCTGCTGCGTCCAGTCCTGTCACATCTCTCCAGTCTTCTGTAACCGCACGGCTCCTATGCCCAGGGCAGCCATATTTACAGAGTGTAAGTGTCTCTTACACTCCTGCAAAACAAAATGGCAGCGTCCAGTGGTTAAAAAAAAATAATTAATAATTTTAAAAAAATTAAAAAGTTAAAAAATTTAATTTTGTATTAAAAATAATTTTTTAGATAAACAATCATTTTGAATACAAAACAAAAATTGCGGCACCTTCCTTTTAAGAATAACACTAAATATAAGCATAAAAAAATGTTTTTAATTAATTACATGGTAAAACGCTGATTAAAATATTAAGAGAGATGCAGGAAATGAAAAGAGGCACACAGGACTCAAAAATATTAATTGATACAAAGTAAAAAATGTGTGTCCAAAAGAGTATAAAAAAATCTGAGCTCAATGTAAGAAGGCTCCATGATTATGAGACAAGAAAGAAAAAATAGTAAAGTGCACAGTATATAATGTCAGAGCAAAATAGACTTAGCAAAGTGGTATGTCAATCACAAGTGAAAGTGTGAACCATGCTAAAATGGCAGCATAAACCACTGCAAAGGCTGTGATGCAATAGTGTTATATATAATTTGCCACAATGGCGTAATCAAAGCATCCAATAAGCATCCCAGCCATTGCAAAGAAGTGCAAAGCCTAGATATGTCTCATTTCAGTTATACAACCCCTGGCAAAAATTATGGAATCACCGGCCTTGGAGGATGTTCATTCAGTTGTTTAATTTTGTTGAAAAAAAGCAGATCACAGACATGGCACAAAGCTGAAGTCATTTCAAATATCAACTTTCTGGCTTTAAGAAACACTAGAAGAAATCAAGAACAAATAATGTGGCAGTCAGTAATGGTTGTTTCTTTTAACCAAGCATAGGGAATCACTCAATTCTGAGGGAAAAAATTATGGAATCAACCTGTAAATTTTGATTCCCAAAACCAACACCTGCATCAAATTAGATCTGCTCATTAGTCTGCTTCTAAAAAGGAGTGATAACACCTTGGAGAGCTGTTGCACCAAGTGCACTGACATGAATCATGGCTCCAACACGAGAGATACTGTTTTTTGTAAAAAACAAGACCTCACATGACTGTGGGACAAAATACAGAAAGATTATAGTTCTCAAAATGTGGTGATGCAAAAACTATTTTTTTGCAATAAAAAGCATCTTTTAATGTGTGACAGCAGCCAAACATAAAAAACCTGATATAAATCTGGCATCATTGTAAATCGCACTGACCCAAAGAATAAAGTCGCCTTATCACTTATATCCACTCGAGAAACGGTGTAAAAAAATAAACTAATTTTCCACCTGCTGTTGATTTTTTCATTCTGCCTCCAAAAGATAGCAGTAAGGCTCGGCGCACATTTATCCTGCGCTCTGCATTGAGCGCTTACACCAGGGTTTCCATATAAATCTCTGAAATACGCAATTCAGACGGAACCTCTGGAGGAAGAATCCCTATAATGAGGTAGATGGAGGCACTGTGGATGCCGTCTGGCCTGTGATCCAGCGGTGTCCATCTTTTTAGGCGTGCATAAAAGTGCCATCAGCCACAGTTTTGTGCACTTCTGAAAAGGACACTGTGGAACAGAGGCCAGATGGAGTCTAGAGAAACTCTGCTACATCATTATAGTGAATTTATCCCTCAGGGGTTTCATCTGAATCACATCACTATGAGATTTAGATAGAAACCCTAAAGTAAGAGCTCAGCCTGGAGTGATCCCAAATGTTGTGTAAAATGTTCCCAGTAAAAGCTTCAACTCAATCCACAAAAAAAGCAAGTCCTCACTCAGATTCCGACCTGTTAATGGATATATAGGGGGCTTCCATGTTACTGGTAGTGCAAAGACTCTGAAAAAGAAAAATGGCTCCTCACCCGCCAAAAGATATTAAGCAAATTCTGTGCTCCCGAATCCAAATGCACCCCTCCCTTCTGAGGCCCACAGTGTACCTAATATAGCGTCCGTTGGCATTTCTGAAGCGACGAGAGCCAGCCTAACTTATGGGTGCATGCCTCCAGAAGCACTGGCTGGGCATTAGGTACTGTGACTGCAAGGTACTGGTCACTACAGCGGCCATTTGCAATTTTCACTTGGCAGCATTCATTGCTTCTTGTTTCTGGAAAATACACATGGAGTCAAAATCGGCACTACACCTTTAGATAAACTCTCCAAGGGATATAATTTCCAAAATGGGGTCATTTGAGTGGGTATTCTGCTCTTCTAGCAATTAGGGACTTTGAATATGGAGTCCACAAACTGTTCTAGGAAAATCTGCGCTCAGGAGGCAAGTAGCGCTCCGTTCCTCCCAAGTCTCTTCATAAGGCAAAGTAGTACTGTACAGCTACATATGAGGTATTGCCACATTCAGTAGAAATTTTGGGACAAATTTTGGTGCCATTTTTACCCACTTCTTGTGTGGAAATATAAAATCTGGGACAAAAACTAAATTTGATGGTAAAAATGTACCGTATATACTCATGTATAAGCCGACCCGTGTATAAGCCAACCCCCCTAATTTTACCACAAAAAACTGGGAAAACTTATTGACTCGCGTATAAGCCTAGGGTGAAAAATGATTATGCCCCCATATGATGCTTCACAGATTATGCCCCCATATGCTCCACAGATTATGCCAATATGCTCCACAGATTATGCCCCCATATGCTCCACAGATTATGCCCCATATGCTCCAGATTATACCCCCATATGCTCCAGATTATGCCCCATATGTTCCACAGATTATGCCCCATATGCTCCATATTATGCCCCATATGTTCCACAGATTATGCCCCCATATGCTCCATATTATGCCCCATATGCTCCAGATTATGCCCCATATGTTCCACAGCTTATGCCCCATATGCTCTATTATGCCCCCATATGCTCCAGATTATGCCCCATATGTTCCACAGCTTATGCCCCCAAATGCTCATATTATGCCCATATGCTCCATATTATGCCCATATGCTCATATTATGCCCCCATATGTTCCAGATTATGCCCATATGTCCACAGCTTATGCCCCCTATGCTCCATATTATGCCCCATATGCTCTATATTATGCCCATATGCTCCATATTATGCCCCCATATGCTCCAGATTATGCCCCATATGTTCCACAGCTTATGCCCCCAAATGCTCCATATTATGCCCCCATATGCTCCATTTTATGCCCCCATATGCTCCAGATTATGCCCCATATGTTCCACAGCTTATGCCCCCAAATGCTCCATATTATGCCCCCATATGCTCCATTTTATGCCCCCATATGCTCCAGATTATGCCCCATATGTTCCACAGCTTATGCCCCCAAATGCTCCATATTATGCCCCCATATGCTCCATATTATGCCCCATATGCTGCACAATTATGCCCCATAGTATAGGCCTCAAATGCTGCGGCTGCTGCTGCTGCAAAAAAAAAATGACATACTCACCTCTCGTCGCTGGGGGCCAGGTGCCGGTGTCCTGAGCAGGCGGTGACACCAGCGCGCTATGGGGGACAGGTGCCGATGTCACCGCTCACTCAGGACCCCGGCACCTGAGATATTTACCAGTCCCTCGATCCACCGCTGCGCTGCTCCCTTGATCTGACTCCTCTGTGTGTGATGATCTGGCAGGGGGCGGGGCGCGCACTAACGATGTCATCGCGCCCTCTGCCTGATCATTCACACACAGAGGAGTCAGACCGAGGGAACAGCGCTGCGGTGGACCGAGGGACTGGTAAATATAGCATATACTCACCCCTCCGCCGCGCGTACCTGCAGCCTCTCCTCTCCTCTCCGCAGCGCTTCTTTCCTACAGCGGTCACATGGTACCGCTCATTAGAGTCATGAATATGTGCATATTAATGACTCTAATGAGCGGTGCCATGTGACAGCTGCAGGAAGGAGCCGGAGATCGTGGGAGAAGCAGGGGGGCTGCAGAGACCGCGCCGGCGGAGTGGGTAGTATGAATCCGACATCCGCTCCCCTCTGCTGCACACCTGACCCCTATAATGACGCCAGGAATAATCCGACTGGGACTTTCAAGCCTTAGAAAAATGGCTGAAAATCTGGGCTTAAACATTTATGAGGAGTACTTTTTATTCTTAACGCTCATTATGTTAAAATTGTAAGCACCTGGGGTGTAATTGATCACATGCACCTAAAACAATTCATTGAGGGTTATTTTAAAATTGTGGTCACATATGTGGGGGGTTTCTGTTCTGGCACTCATAGGCTTCTCCAATGGGTCATGGTACCTGCCAAACCATAAAGTAAATACTTTGGTGTCATTGTTTCTAGCTTTGCAGCTGCCTTAGAAAATATTTCCTGAATACATGTAGGATTCGCACTCGGGAAAACTAATGCAACTCATTTTATTGCCATTAGACAAAATAAAATTGGGCAAAACATTATGAGGAAAATGTTTTATTATTTACGGCCATGCAAATTCTGTAAGCACCGGGTTGAAGTTGTACCATGATACTAATACATTCCTGGGGTTTTTACAATGGGTCATGTGGGGTTTCACTGTTGGCCTAGGGGCTTCAAATGACATGAGTCTGTAATGTCAGGAAATTTTAATTAAGTCAAGACGCTTGAAAAATATGTCAGGGTTTCCATTGCTCAGCTGCCTTAGCAGACTGCATAGACGGGCAACATGACTCCCATTTATTCCGTGGAGAACATAGACAATACTTTATTGAACCCAATCAACACAGAACAGTCCCAGAATTACACGAGTGTACATTAAGGGCTACTTCCTGAAATTGCCGGAAATGGGAGAGGATAATCAGAGTCGGTTATTCACTGTGAACACACAGAGAATAATGACAGGGTAGGGAATGACCGAGACACCCATAGATCATCAGATCCAAGCAGTGACATCAGTCAGCCTGTTATCGCCATCTCCATGGAACCAGATGACCAGTGGGTCCCAAACCTGGCTTTCTCCAAACGTTTCCATGGTTCAGCGATGCTCAATGGATCAGATCTGTATCCTTCCAACAGGAGCCAAAAACCCCTAGGTTGCTTCCTATAGAATCAAAGATCCGTCTCATGGTGCCATGATGAATTGGCTGCAGTCCTGTCTCTCGTCCATTGAGTGTTTTGCAAAATGTCCAACTGGTAGCTCTGTGTGATGAGATCTGATTATTTTTATACCTGAAGCATGTAAGCTATTTTTAGAATTACCCAGTGTCCTTCAATCCACCCTCACATTCGTTCCCTCTCTACTTTCGAAGTCAACAAACTGGTTCAGAATACAATGCACTATTAGCATATCAGCACAAGTCAGTAGTCAAATATAAGCACACACTATGTTATACGGTATATCACCTTACAAGTCACTATTACAGACTCACACAAAAGAAAGTCTGTTTTCTTGACCCACCAGAAATCAACACTTAAATCCAAAAGCCAGCATACCTGTAAAAAGTCAATTCTTCTTGGTTTGCAAAACATAGTCAGCTGAGTTATTAAGATATAATCTGGTTTCTTCACAATGCTTCTTCCCTTCCGAGCCCTGCTGTGTGTCCAGTCATTTTCTCCCTCATATGGGGTATTGGCGTACTCAGGAGAATTTGCACAGCAAATTGTATGGTGCCATTTCTCCTGTTACCCTTATGAAAATGCAATATTTTTGTGCTGAAAACATATTTGTGGGAAAATTAGATTTTTTTTATTTTATAGCTCAACATTTTAAACTTCTGTGAAGCACCTGAGGGTTCAATGTGCTCACTACACATCTAGATCAGTTTCCAGAGGGGTCTAGTTTCCAAACCAGTGTGTTACTTGTGGGGGATTTTCACTGTGTAGGCACATCACAGGCTCTCCAAATGCGACATGGCGTCCGCCAATTGTTGCAGCAAATTTTGCATTCAAAAAGTCAAATGGCGCTCCTTCCTTTCCTTCCTGAGCTCTGCCATGCACCCAACCAGTGGTTTTCTCCCTCATATGGGGTATCAGTATACTCCAAAGAAATTGCACAGCAAATTTTTGGGTCAATTTTTCCTGTTACCCTTGTCAAAATATAAAATTTTGGATCTAAAGTAAATTTTTTGTGAAAAAAAAAATGTTAAACTTTCATTTTTTCCCCCACTTTCCAAAAATTCTAAAAATTCACACAGGATCCATTTTAGTTAGCACTGGGCAGCCCGCCTAATCTAAGAGTATGGGGGTTATTAATAGGCTGTAAGCCAGATGCTCTGCATCCTCTGTGTAGGAACAATGCCGCATACATATTGTATCTTTTGTGTACTGGCATACCAAATGGTTAATCCGTGATTGTAGGTTGGCTGTCTCATAGGTATTACTGCACCTGTGCAGCCGCCATCTTTATTTGGGTCCACTGTACCCTGATAGTGCATTTATTTTAAGGCCTAGGCAGGTAAGCATCTGTATGTTTTGGGGTGTTTTTTCTAGATTTTTGGAGGATTTTCAAGTCCTCTTTTTGTGGTTTTGCTGTCAAACTGGTAAAACTGCAGATTCCTTCACACTGGATCAATCAACACCAGATTGAAGTCATTCAGTGTAAAAGTATTTTTAATTATGCTGGTACAAAACCGATGCTCATTGAGCAGGAAAGGAACATCGAAATCCTGTGGTGTGTGTTCATGTCCAACCTGCTTTTCTCAGAGACTAAAGGGTATGCCACACTAAACAACATCGCTAACGGGATCGCTAAAAAACGTCACTATTTAGCGATCCCGTTAGCGATGTTGTTGTGTGCGGCATGCAGCAACGACGTGGCCCCTGCTGTGATCTCGTCCGTCGTCCTGATCGTTCCGGACCCTATTCTGATCGTCGGCGCTCCCGCTGGGTAAGTATAGATCGCTGAGTGTGGCACCTTTTTTAGCGATTTAGCGGTACTTTTGTACCGCTAAAGTCGTTAAGGAGATCGCTAACCGCGATAGCGTCCTTAACGACATCGCTAAATGTGGCCGACACTAGCGATATTTAAACGATCCCGCTAGCGATCTCATTAGTATGCGACGCTAACGAGATCGTTAGCGGGATCGAGTAGTGTGGCAGTACCTTAAAGCAGCAAGACTTTAAATAGCTTTCTCAAGAAAGTGTGAATGGGTAAAAATAACACGAATTAGTTATTAATGAGCAGATATGAATCATTGCTGCTTTTCATCACAATATAAACGTTTAAATTTCAAAGTCATCATTATCAATCATAATTTAGGATTTATTTATATTCATTTATTCTAGTCCTTTTAATATGTTTAGACTACTTACACAATATGGTTTACAACCTTGCTAGTATGGAAGTATTTCTTAGCAAATTAACACCATTGCTTCTAATGTGGAAAGATATAAATATTATAATTACATCTGAAATGTTTCTATATTTTAAGATCACTCTTTCACATTAATGTAAGAGGGTTTTTTTACTACATTTTAATGATAGTAATGCCCAGACACAATTTGATTACATTTAGATCATCATGCCAGACCATTTAAGGGACCTCTATAGCATCTACAAATTTTAGTTTCCTTTCTGTATTTGTCTGCGCATAAATAATGAGGAAAAGGGACAAATCTAGGTTTTTCTACACTTGAGTTAAATTTCAGTTTTGCCCCCCCTCCTATACTGTACATAACTTAAGTGGTTTGAGTAGTTTGTCATGTGACTGCTCACATGCAGTTTGCAAACTTAGTAACAATAATAAGCATACAGCACAATACTTTATTAGCATAAGCATGCATCATGTTATCTTACTAGTTATGGATTGCTACATGTGTACAGGATCAAAACCAATAATCATACAGGAATACAGCACCAGAAACAACATAAGTACAAGAATACAATACCAGAACCCCCATCTGTACATGGCTTCATCACCATGAGCACCTTCAATATGTGAATACATCACTGGAACCACAATCAGTTCAGGAATACACCAGAAACACAACAGTCCAGGAATACAGTATCAACCATTTTCAGTACAGGAATAAAGTACCAATACCATCATTAGAAATAACATCACCAGAAGCACAATAAGTACATGAACACATCACCATAAAGAATCGACACAGACAGAAGACCACTGTGCAAGAACAGCAAAAGAGCACTTTACAGTTCAAAAATGTATATTTGACACAAGCTGCTTTGGAGGTGTAAAAAGGCCCTGAACCGTAGACATTGCTAACTATGAGCTGGCTGATCCACGCTAGAAGAAGGACTGTGTTTGTTATTGTGTGGCCCAGCTATGTAAGGCACACACATAAAATCCAGGAGAGTGCACAGGAAGGTAACCGCAAAAGCTTGTTATCTATTCACGTCACTCACCCTTTCAGACACACCCACCAGGGGTATAGGAGGGAGTGACACGTAGCAGAGCTCATTCAAGCTTCCTGTCTTAGGACAGTGCAGATCATTCAAGTTTCCTGTCTGAGAAGAGCTCAGATCAGTCAGTTTCCTGTCTTCAGACAGTGCAGTCTCAGTGCCAGTTGAGTCTGGACTTGGAGGGAGAGGAGAGAGGACTGAATCCTCGCAGAGCTAGCGTAGCTCACCTGACAAAGAAGTGGAGGCTAGTACGGGTGAAGTGAATCATCCTAGCCTGGTCAGAGCTACCCTTAATCAGTACCTCAACAGAAGCTGAAACTAGGAGGATACTGAGAGCTGCTCAGCGAGCTCTGGAGAAAGCTGACATTACCATCGAAGCTACAAGTGCTTATGCTAAGAGCAAGAGCAGGGCGAAGGGCATAGTGGAGAAGACAGAGAGAAGTGCTTCAGGTATTGGATTGCCTGCACTAAATCACCGGACACCGGAGTCCGAAGCGTTGCTAGTGTTTCAAGCATAGTAACAAGATAACCGGAGGCATCTGGACTACAGGTCGCAGAGAGCAGCCCTAAGTGTCGATACGTAATCGGAGTCAGGAGGGACAGGGACTTTTAGCAGGGCCCTGCATAGAAGGACTCTGTTCTCACCACTTAGAAGGCTCCACCACAACGTCGGCCGGGCTTGTCAGCTATTGAGAAAGCTGGAGATAACAGAGTTAACTTCGCTTCATGCAAGTTGGACTCACATACATATTGAAGTAAAGGAGGCCTCTAACCTGCTCAGCGGTTACCCGAATGTGCATTCTCCACCCCGACCAGCTCCCCGGGATCTGCTTGAACCATCTACCAGTAAAGGTATGAAAAGAAGCTGCATTGTGTGTGACTGAATTCTTAACTACACCCTGCACCATCACCATAGACTTCCAGGGACCCATCTCACCTGTGGGAGACCTACCACCCAGCTGCCCCATAACATCCCCTGTGAAGATTCTTATAGCAGCGCTGGTCCAATTGATCAGATACCACAGGTGGCGTCACGAACTACCTATCCTAATAATCCCCTGTAAATATCCCCCATCGCTTGACTGCCAGGGCCACGGACCGAGTCCCGCTGCCAGTGACATCTCCCATAGAAATCTATGGGCTCGGCTCCGAGTACCCCATAGCCCTGGTATCCACAATTGTGGTGCGAGTCATCTAAAACTTGGCGTCACGAACAGGATGCGAAAGCTTGCAATTGTGAGTCCTGTGTGCCTCTATTGAACTGTTTGGTGAAAAAGACTGTCTGCTGTGTTTGGCGCCATAATACCGCCATCTTTACCGCAATATTCACGCCCTCAGGCGCTGGTGAAGAAGGGGGGCGTACCTGAAAAAGCGCGCTGTTGCCTGGACACGCCCCCAACTCTGACGCGGCGGCAGGTCCTGTGAAACAGGAAGTGAACGCTCTGACATCAGAGCGCCAGCGACGAAGGTCCTGTCTCCACCGCTGTGCCTGCGACCAAGGTCCTGTCTCCACCGCTGTGCCTGCGACGCTGCAGCCTGTGAAAGAGGTAGGCTCAGATTAACCAAGGGGCATCAATATGTCGCAGCAACCGGCAGGCGGAGCGGCCCCCGCAAGTGGCCCCTCACCTGGCCCGGTGGTCCCGCTCATGCCCCTAACGCTCCCATACATGCCGGGAGCGAAGTGGCTTCCCCAGTACAGCGGCGAGCCCGACACCCTGCCAGGGTTTAAAAGGAAAATATGTAGTATTTTGGATATGTACTCCATGACTGAAAAGCAAAAAGCTGCTGTGGTAATAGGACAGTTAGCTGGTGCGGCTGAGAGAGAAGTAGAGACTTGGCCCATTGCAGACCAGGAGTCGGTACCTGCGATTCTCTTAAAGCTACAGGCCATCTTTGAGGACCGCACAGAAACGGATCTCCGGATGGCATTTTATCAGTGCTTCCAGAGACCGGGTGACAGTATTAGGGACTACGCCTGCCAACTACAGGGGGCCCTGCGAGCTCTTAAACAGGCTAACCCTACAAGTCCCATTGATGAGAGCCAAATGTTGAAAGAGCAATTCGTGCGGGGACTGAGGTCTCCAGAGGAAGGCAGGACTGTAAACTGGTGGTCCTTGGATCATCCAGATGCCACCTTTGATGCCCTAAAGGACATGGCAATAAAATGACTGCGACCCCTGGAAAAGCCTGAGGTGGCAAATCAGTATCACCCGGGTGAAGCCACTCTTAAGCCGGCAGTACCCACCTTTTCCCCACAGGTGGCAGAAGCTAAAACGCAGGTGGCGCCCCCTAGTGAGTTGGAATGTCTGCGCTCAGAAGTTCGCCAGCTAAGAACTTGGCCACTGTAATGGATGCCCTGCAACTGCGGAAAGAGGAAGGAGGAAAGATCCTACTTGCCGACTGTCCGGAGGATGTTCCTTGGATGAACCGTAGGAAATGGAGGACGTCGCCTCACCGGAGGAGGACCACGCCACCCCCAGGAGCGACTCCTGATCAACACCATCCTCGCCGAGAGATCATCTGCTACCGCTGCAACCAAAAAGGTCATATGGCTCAGCAATGTCCTTTAAACGAGCCGATCCTGGGTCAGAGGGCTAACACCCAGGAGTAGACTCACCAGGCCCCTCAGACTGGAACCGCAGGTTCGTGGGTGGACGGCCCTACCTGTCCATGATTCTGGACGGGATTGCAATCCCTGCACTGCTGGACACGGGATCTCAGGTGACCATCATACCTGACGTCCTTTACAATAAATTTTGGTCCATGGACAGTCTCCAGCCCCCGAGCCCTGACTTGACAGTGTACGCCACCAATGGTCTCCCTGTTGAAATAATTGGAGCCAAAAACGTAAACGTAAAAGTGGGCAGGGTGGAGCTGAAGGATCAGGGACTTTTAGTGGTAAAGACTGTAAATGAGGAGAATGCCTTAAATGTGATACTAGGTACTAACGTTATCAGTAACTGTCTGGGAGAAGTTGTGTTTTTGCTCCAACAGCTCGCTGAAATTGCCAGGCCAAAGCAGAAGGGAGTGATACAGAGGGAGATCCGGGCCCTGATGTGCCAGCAGCAAGCGAAGCTTACAGATGGTGAAATCGGTAATGTACGGGTCACCGACTCGAACCCCATTGTAATACCCCCAATGAGTGAAATGTTAATATGGTGTAGAGCAGCCATAGGTTTGAGAGGACAGAACTACCAGGCAGTAGTAGAACCTCATCGCTCAGAACACCGACCTACACTCATGATTGCTAGAGGGGTAGTGGAAGTAATAAATGGGAGAGTACCAGTACGACTTCTCAACTGGGGGGACGAGGAAGTAAATTTGCCACGTTATGCTACAGTTGCTAAATTACATGCCGTAGATAACAATTCTATCCTCACAACCGAGTCCTTAGACTCCCGCCAGCCAGCGGAGGATAATGATCCAGCAACCCCGGTAGCGGATTGGTGTCAGCAGCTTCATATAGGGACAGACACCACTTCCGTCCACCAGAAACAGGGGGTACTACGGGTGGTACAAGAGTACGCACAAGTATTTAGCAAGCACCCACTTGATTTTGGGACAATTAAGGGAGTACAGCATCATATCCCTACAGGCAGTCATCCTCCCATCAAAGAGCGGTATAGGCCTATACCTCCAGCCCATTATCAGAAAGCTAAGGAGATGCTGCGTGACATGAAGAAAGCCGGGGTGATAAGGGATAGTTGTAGCCCCTGGGCAGCACCTCTAGTTCTGGTTAAGAAAAAAGATGGTAGCATGCGAATGTGTGTAGATTATAGGCAAGTAAATCGTATAACACATAAAGATGCATACCCATTACCACGCATAGAGGAATCCTTAGCTGCTCTGAAAACGGCTAACTACTTTTCTACCCTCGACCTTACTAGTGGGTACTGGCAAGTAGCTGTGGCTGAGGAGGATCGGGAGAAAACTGCTTTCACCACCCCAATGGGACTCTGCGAGTTTGACAGAATGCCGTTTGGCCTCAGCAGTGCCCCAGGAACATTCCAGAGAGTGATGGAGAGCTGCCTGGGACATCTTAACTTTGAAACTGTGCTGCTGTACCTGGACGACGTAATCGTGTACTCCAAGACATATGAAGATCATCTGAAGCACCTGGCAGAGGTATTCGAGTCACTGTCCAAGTATGGGATGAAACTGAAGGCCCTCTAAATGTCATCTGCTCAAACGGAAGGTACAGTATTTGGGACATATTGTCAGTTCCGAAGGAGTAGCGCCGGACCCCGAGAAGGTCACAGCCATCCAGAAATGGCCGGAGCCGAAGAATCTAAAGGAGGTGCGTCAGTTCCTGGGACTAACAGGTTACTACAGGAGGTTTGTAAAAGATTACACTAAGAAGGCGGCGCCTTTACAGGACCTCCTGGTCGGACAACCTCTCAAGAGCAGAAACCCTCCATTCAATTGGGGAAAAGAACAAGCTGAGGCATTCAAAGAGATGAAAGAGATCCTGACAGGCGATGAAATCTTAGCCTACCCAGATTACAGCCAACCGTTCCTGCTATACACAGATGCCAGTAACGAAGGATTAGGAGCTGTCCTCAGTCAGAAGCAGAATGGCCAAGAAAAAGTCATCGCATATGCCAGCAGAAAGCTCAGGCCAACTGAGAGGAACCCGGAAAACTATAGCAGCTTCAAACTGGAGTTTCTGGCGCTGGTCTGGGCCATTACCGAAAGATTTAAACATTATCTTGCCTCCAACAAGTTCACTGCGTACACAGACAACAACCCCTTGACGCACCTTGAAACAGCCAAGCTGGGAGCCATGGAGCAACGTTGGATGGCTCAGTTATCAAACTATCAGTTTACCATCAAATACAGAGCGGGCCGTAAAAATGCTAACTCGGACGCCTTGTCCAGAATGCCGCACGAATCCGACACGGAGGAAGAATCAGATGATCTGGAAGAAATTGAGCTACCTGCGTTCCACCGAAATGGGATGGTCCAAGAGCAACGAGTCTACAGAAAGCTGTGTGGTGAGATGTTGAACCCTTTACCTCATCACAGCTGGAAGGAAACTCAGGACAGCGATCCCGTGGTCAGCCGTATCAAGGAGCTGATAAAACAGGAAGGTTCCTCCTTGGAGAAAGACGCACCCATACCAGCAAAGCTCCTGTGGAATGAGAGAAGCCGGTTGTTCATATACCGTGAGAAGTTGTGCAGGAGATACGTCGACCCAAGGACCCATGAGATGGTTTGGCAGATAGTGGTTCCCAGAGCAGACGTCCAAATGGTGTTGGAAGCATACCACGATCAAGCAGGACACTTCGGCTGGAAAAAGTTGGAGACCCTGTTGAGGTGTCGGTTCTACTGGGTAGGGATGCGCAGCTCCATCGAGAAGTGGTGCCGGAATTGTGGACCCTGTGGACTCAGACGAAAAGACTATCATAGTCAGAGAGCACCCCTGCAGCCTATCCGGACGACTCGTCCCTTGGAGATTGTGGCATTGGATCACGTCAAGTTGTCCCCAAGCAGGTCAGGATACTCATATGCCCTGACCATGGTGGATCACTATTCCAAATTTCTGGTGGTCGCCCCTGTCAAAGATCTGACAGCAGAGACAGCAGCAAGAACCTTCCAAGCAAGTTTCTGCAGACCACATGGATATCCAGAGCAGGTACTGACTGATCGAGGTCCAGCCTTTGAAGCTGAACTGTTTCAGGAATTCTGTCAATTGTATGGATGTAAAAAGATCAGAACAACACCATACCACCCTCAGACCAACGGCCTTTGTGAAAAGATGAATCACATTGTCATGGATTTACTGAAAACTGTACCCCTGGAAGAAAGAAATCGGTGGCCAGACTTGTTACCTGACCTGGTTGACTTGTACAACCACATACCAGTAAGTTCCACCAACTGCACTCCAGCCTACCTTATGAGAGCAAGACCCGGAAGACTGCCAAT
This sequence comes from Oophaga sylvatica, assembly GCA_033576555.1. Lineage (NCBI taxonomy): Eukaryota > Metazoa > Chordata > Amphibia > Anura > Dendrobatidae > Oophaga > Oophaga sylvatica. The sequence goes on from JARQOD010000006.1 coordinate 317,624,386, forward strand.
GGATTTGGAACTTGGTGTGGTAGAACCAGAGGCTGATGACAGTGCTGAAGATTGGGACACCACTCGACAAGAACAGTACAGGAGAGTACAAGCCTGTGTGGAGGACAGTCTCAACAAAATAAGAGAAAAGCAAGAGAAGAACTATAACAAAAATGCTCCCGCTAAGCCTTTTATGCCTGGCGAAATGGTGCTCAAAAGAAAAAGAAGAATGCACAAGTTGGATGATCAGTGGGAACAGGAGCCATATGTCGTGCAAAATTCCAATTTTGATAACAGAAAGGTCTGTACCATTAGTAAGGATGGAGGAAAAACGACGGCAACTGTGTCTAGAGATCATTTAAAGTTGTGTCCTGGCCCATTAAAGCTCCGTGAAGAAAACCCTGTTGTCCTTCAGAAAGAAAATGATGAAGCGGTCATACACACGGATTTGGGAGATTTACCTGCGGATTGGCCCAGAGTGGGAGATGCTGTAATCATTCCTGTACTGCAGTTTTATCAACCGCAAGAAGAGTCTCTACCTCAAGTCATACCAATTGTGCCAGTAGAGTTAGTTCCAGAAGGACCTGTTCCGGCAGACCCTCAACCATTAGAACCACAAGGAGTGGAATCCCCTGGTGAAGTTGGTGAAGCAGTACCGCCTCGTCCAGTCACTAGCATGCTTGCCAGGTCCCTAGAGAGGTGGAGTCGTATTTATAGTTTGCCGTTACGCAGAACAGAAAGGTTAGAGACTACTACACTTGACGCTATCCCACGTAGATCAGAACGTATCACTAAGGGAAAACTACCTATTCGCTATCAGGAGTAGTCCTAGTAAACTAGTTAGCAAGACCCAGACAGGGTTTATTGTCACTGACAAAATGTATAAAGTTTGAAATTTATATATATCTATGTGTTTTCTCATGCATGGACTGCGTGGCTGTGGACTGTGCCAGCCCGAAAACTTTCAATGTAAATAGTTTGCACTACGGTGCCTTATCTTGGTTTTACACGAAACCATTACTATCACCTCTGAAGAAAAACCCGTATGGTGTGGCCTAGAGTGAGGTCTGCAGTCAGAAGTCCTGCAGCCCACCCAGGACCCACGTGGGAGGTTTTTGGTGCGGGTCCTCCACAAGAATTTGTCTTGTATTATGAGAATGTTTTGATACTTTTGATACTTTTGTATTTTTCTAATGTACAAATTGTAACGTTCAAGAAGTCTTACCTCCCGGATGGGAAGTGTTAAAATGTTATTGTTTAATGCAAAAAACAAAAATGTTTTCTTTTTCTCTTTTACAGCCCGGGAGTGCTGTGTTTAACCAAGGGGGGATGTGTGGCCCAGCTATGTAAGGCACACACATAAAATCCAGGAGAGTGCACAAGAAGGTAACCGCAAAAGCTTGTTATCTATTCACGTCACTCACCCTTTCAGACACACCCACCAGGGGTATAGGAGGGAGTGACACGTAGCAGAGCTCATTCAAGCTTCCTGTCTTAGGACAGTGCAGATCATTCAAGTTTCCTGTCTGAGAAGAGCTCAGATCAGTCAGTTTCCTGTCTTCAGACAGTGCAGTCTCAGTGCCAGTTGAGTCTGGACTTGGAGGGAGAGGAGAGAGGACTGAATCCTCGCAGAGCTAGCGTAGCTCACCTGACAAAGAAGTGGAGGCTAGTACGGGTGAAGTGAATCATCCTAGCCTGGTCAGAGCTACCCTTAATCAGTACCTCAACAGAAGCTGAAACTAGGAGGATACTGAGAGCTGCTCAGCGAGCTCTGGAGAAAGCTGACATTACCATCGAAGCTACAAGTGCTTATGCTAAGAGCAAGAGCAGGGCGAAGGGCATAGTGGAGAAGACAGAGAGAAGTGCTTCAGGTATTGGATTGCCTGCACTAAATCACCGGACACCGGAGTCCGAAGCGTTGCTAGTGTTTCAAGCATAGTAACAAGATAACCGGAGGCATCTGGACTACAGGTCGCAGAGAGCAGCCCTAAGTGTCGATACGTAATCGGAGTCAGGAGGGACAGGGACTTTTAGCAGGGCCCTGCATAGAAGGACTCTGTTCTCACCACTTAGAAGGCTCCACCACAACGTCGGCCGGGCTTGTCAGCTATTGAGAAAGCTGGAGATAACAGAGTTAACTTCGCTTCATGCAAGTTGGACTCACATACATATTGAAGTAAAGGAGGCCTCTAACCTGCTCAGCGGTTACCCGAATGTGCATTCTCCACCCCGACCAGCTCCCCGGGATCTGCTTGAACCATCTACCAGTAAAGGTATGAAAAGAAGCTGCATTGTGTGTGACTGAATTCTTAACTACACCCTGCACCATCACCATAGACTTCCAGGGACCCGTCTCACCTGTGGGAGACCTACCACCCAGCTGCCCCATAACATCCCCTGTGAAGATTCTTATAGCAGCGCTGGTCCAATTGATCAGATACCACAGGTGGCGTCACGAACTACCTATCCTAATAATCCCCTGTAAATATCCCCCATCGCTTGACTGCCAGGGCCACGGACCGAGTCCCGCTGCCAGTGACATCTCCCATAGAAATCTATGGGCTCTGCTCCGAGTACCCCATGGCCCTGGTATCCACAATTGTGGTGCGAGTCATTATGTTTTGCCCAGAGGGCCGTGTTTATTAAAGGCAGCATAAACCAAGCTGGGAAAGATAAACGAAGCACGTTTTTAAAGAGACAGTGGGCTCCATATGATGGTCCCCATATATTGTGCCAAAAAAAAAATAAAATTAAATGCCTCTCCTCGCTAGACTCTGCTCTGGACTCCTCAGCGTCGGCGTCTTCCGGCTCTCTACACTGTGACTGTAATGGAAGAACGGGGAGAGGCAAGTATTGCAAGTGCTGGAGCCCTGAGCAAGCTGCGAGGGGCCACTCGCAGGCACAGGCACTGGGCTCCCATAGCGCGCCTGTGTCCCTGAAAGAGAGTGGACCCCCTGTATGCTATGTTTTTGCTATACATTTTTTTCAGCAGGGAAATTTTATACACCATTTATACTGCACCAGTTGTGCATCAAAAGCATGCAGCCAGACTTGGTTGGTTATCAATAGCATAGCTATATTGCTCCTGCAGTGTAACAAGTCCATCTGAGGCTGACAAGTTTACCTGTGGTACTAATCCCGCAAAGCTTTCTCAAGACTGATATACAGTATCATACGTAATTTAAATTGGGCAAGGCGCGTGGTAAGGGACAGGGATGTGGACGTGATGCTGATGTAAGCACATAGGCCGAGGCCGTGAACAAGGTGAAACTGTGCCTGCTGCGGGAGCACAACAAACACACATATCACTTTGTAGGAGGCGTGGAACACCACTCTTGAAGCCAGAGTACTGTGAAAAAGTTTATGGCTGGATAGCAGAAAATGCTTCTAGTCACTTCTAGTCTACAACCTTGTCTTCCACACGGTCCAGTCTCAGTAGCTGTGATTCTGGACCACATAGTACTCACCCTGATACTCCTTCCTCCCACCATGCCGAGTACCCGGGGACAAGTGTTCCCACACCTGGACATTCTGAAGAGCTGTTCACATTTCCTTGTATAAATTCTGGCCTCATGGCCTGCCCATTTCAAGTGGGACATGAGGAGATCACATGTAGCGATGCTCAAATATTTGTGTAGCGATACTCACAAGAAGGCGATAGTGGGAAAATGCAATTACTATCGCAAGAGGTGGATGATGATGAGACAATTGCCAACAAGGGATATTAAGTCAGCAAATGAGGAGGAGGACCTCGGTGTGGAAGTGGAAGATGAGTGTTGTGTTTTGGTAGCTGAGGAGAATAAGGAAAAACGGCAATACACCAGAGAGGCTGGAACCTATTGGATTGCAGTAACCTGAACTAACCACACAACTAGAGGTAGCCGTGGAGTGTTCCTACGTTGATCCTAGACGCCTCGTCACAGCCTGAGAGATAACTACACCTAAAGGTAGAAAGATGAAAGCTATCTGCCCCGGAGCAGATCCCCAAAGAAAATAGGAAGCCCCCAAACATGTAATGGCGGTTAGACAAGAAGAAGCACGGACACAGACAGAAAATAGAATGAGCAAATGCTGGGGCCCAATCTGTCTAGACAGAAAAGTACAGGAAAGGATACTCACTGCAATCCAAAAAAAACCCTAAAAAATACCAACTCTTCTGATTGCAAAAACACCTGAGATCACACGATCTCTACCACCTAAATCAGATCTCTGGTGTAACAAAACTAAGCAGCAGCCACTGAAAAAAGAGGAAAAAGCAAATGAACAAATAACAGTGGCTTCAGGTAAACTGAGAGGAGCACAACCCCCCCGGAGGGGACCTGGCTGACCTCCACAGAAGTGCAGGGAACAATGCAAAAAGCAAGCACAAAAATAAAAGCAGAAAATATCTTATCTGATAGCAGAAGATGCAGGCAAGACTCAGCAAACTTCCAAATGAACCAGGAACCACAACTGAGACAAGAACAATTGATCACCGGCAACCATCATGGGAGGGAACCTCCCTTATATCAGACCAGTCAGTGATCCCAGATTGCCATTCCTCGCTGAAAGGTTTAGTACTGTCTGTAACCACCAGAGGGAGCCTCTGCTCAGAAACCATCTCTAGCACATTCATAACAGATGAGGTGGTGGATCATGAAGTCACTTACCCAATCTGGTAAGGTGACATGCAGAGAGAGGACAGCAGTGCACAAGGGAAAGTACCCTCAGCACCACAACAGGCAGGAAGAGGCAGTGAAGTGTCCAGAGACAAGGCAGGCAACTTATCCCCAGAGAACCAACATGGGTGAAGTTGCCAGGCAAAGGGTTAGGTGTTCCCAAGTGTGGTGCTTTTTTAAACAAAGTCCAGTTAACCCACAAAAGGCCATTTCCAAAATCTGCCATGTCAGCATCAGCAGGGGCAGCACAACTACCAGCCTGAACACCACCAGCATGCTCCGGCACATGACAACAAAGCACCCTACTACTTGGGCCAAACACCCGGATCCAGAAACAGTGTAACAGTGTATGTGTGTGTCACACCACTGCCTCTTCCCTGTTCTACGTGCATGGCAATCCCCTGTCCATGACACAGGTGAAGATGCTTCCCACCCTGCACCTGTCATTGCACACTTGCAACCAATGTCATCAACCACATTCATGTCCTTATCCCAGTGCAGCGTTCTGTTGTTACCTATCCCAGTCCTTGGGATGCAAGCTTAAATAGGCAGCAACCAACAGGCCACAATACTAAACGGCTACATTTCCTAATTGCTTAACCTGGAAATGTTGCCATTTAGGCTTGTGGAGGTGGATGTTTTCCACAACCTCATGATAGCGGCCGTCCTTTGGTACTTGGTCCCCGTACACCACTATTTCTCACGGTATGCCATCCTCACCTTACACAAGCACGTGTCCCTGACCATCGCTGTTACTGGGAAGGTCCACTTAACCAAAGACACTGGGAAGTAACACATGCTACCAACACCGAGGTATGTGGGCCTTTGTTCTTTCAGGATTTCCCCCACTTTCTACAGTAATAGTTGCTCTACCTCCTCCTCCTCCTCACCCTCCATCTCAGAAACGTCAACATCAGTCGCAAGCTGGAAGCACTGCCTCAGCCATGCGGCAACAGGCTCTGGTGAAGCTAATCTGCTTTGGTAACAGATTACACACTGCCGCATAGTTGCTGAAAGGTCTAACAGACCAGACTGATCTGTGGTTGTTGCCTGTTATGATTTGGTAGCTGAGGAGAGCAGGCAAAAAAGGAAATACACCAGAGCAGTTGGAAACTATGAGACTGCAGTACCCTGACTAACCACCACAACTAGAGGCAGCCGTGGAGCGTTCCTATGTTGGTCCTAGACGCCTCGTCACAGCCTGAGAAACTAACTACACCTAAAGATAGAAAGAGGAAAGCTATCTGCCCCGGAGCAGATCCCCAAAGAACATAGAAAGCCCCCAAACATGTAATGGCGGTTAGACAAGAAAGAATACTGACACAGACAGAAAATAGTATGAGCAAACGTTGGGGCCCAAACTTACTAAATAGAAAAGGATAGAAAGGGCACTTACTGCAATCCCAAAAAAACCTGAAAAGCACCAACTCTACTAATTTCAAAAACACCTGAGATCACACGACCTCTACCACCTAAATTAGTTCTCTGGTGTAACCAAAAACAAAACAGCAGCCACTGAAAAAACTGGAAAAAGCAAATGTACAAACATCAGTGGCTGAACTGAACTGAGAGGGCAAAAGCCCCCAGAAGGGACCCTGAAGGCCCCCACAGAAGTGCAGGACAAAATGCAAAAATCATGCACAAAAACAAAAGAAGAAAATGTCTTATCTGTTAGCAGGAGATTCAGACACGACACAGCAGGCTACCAAGGAAACAGGAATCAAGGATTGAGACCAGAACAATTGATCACCGGCAACCCTGATGGGAAGGTGACTCCCTTATATAAGACCAGTCAGTAACACCTGTGTCATGTATAGTGTACAGTTCCTATAGCGTCTTGTGCTTGGGTGCGAGGAAAACACAGGAGACACAGGTTGATATGAAATGACTTGTATTACTTCATACAAGCATGCTGAAAAGTTCACACAGTTTGCAGGAACAGCGACAGGAGACACAGCAGGCCAGAGTAACTTCAAGCACTACAATAAATCTCCAAAGCAGGTTCAGGATCTCTTCTCTGTACCGTAATTCCTCTGCAAACATGGATTCACCAAACAGCAGGTTTCCAGAGTCCAAAAGTGTTCCAAGGCTCCTCAGTAGGGAATAGCTGGAGTACAAGTCCAAGGTTTCCAGAAGTCAGGTCACAGACTGACTGAGGCTTGATTCAGGAGCACTGATTGTTCAGCTGAGGCTGCTTAAGAAGCAAGAGGGAAGAATCAGGGGGGAACATGAAAACTGGAAACTCCATATTAACTGAGGGCAAGAGCTGCAGAAAGACAGAAAGCAAAATGGCCGACGGAAAACTGAGTTTCAAGGAACATGTCAACAGAGACAAGAACCTTACATTACTCCCCTCTTAGGGACAACCTCCGGATGACCTCAGACCAGGCTTGTCAGGGTATCTCTGATGAAACTGACGGAGCAGGCGAGGAGCATTTACATTATTGACTGGTTCCCATGAGTTGTCCTCCACTGGGTAGCCCTGCCATTTAATCAAATATTGCAACTGATTTCTGTACAACCTGGAATCTAGAATCCTTTCCACCATAAATTCTTCCTGACCATCGACCAGCACTGGGTCAGGGCAAGGAGAAGAACGTCCAGGAAACGTATTGGGTGTTGCAGCCTTTAGTAGGGATACATGAAAGACAGGGTGGATTCTCATAGTTCTGGGCAGTTGAAGACGACAAGCAACAGCACTTATAATCTTATTGATCTTATAAGGTCCAATGTACTTATGTCCCAATTTAGACGATGGAATCTTTAATTTAAGATTTCTGGTTGACAGCCAGACCAAATCTCCTACCTTGAAAGCTGGTGCAGGTTTACGAAATTTATCTGCTGCTTTCTTGTACCTTTCCTGAGCCAATTCTAGATTTTCCTTTAGAAGATCCATATTCTTTTGTAAAGAAGTGATTCTTTCAGCCACTGCCGGCAAGGGCGTATCTATGGGAAATCGAGGAAGAATGTTAGGATGATAACCTAGATTGGAGTAAAAAAGGAGACTGCTTAGTGGAGGCGCTCTGAGAGTTGTTATAAGAGAACTCAGCCAGTGGAAGTAGATCCACCCAATCATCCTGTAGGTGGCAGATAAAACAGCGGAGATACTGCTCCAGGGTCTGATTGGTTCGTTCTGTCTGTCCATTAGTCTGGGATGAAAAGCAGAAGAAAGGTATCTCGGCTCCAGGCAATAATTCAATTGGACAATCATATGGACGGTGAGGAGGAAGCTGATCAGCGTTCTTCTTGTCACATAAATCCACATAGTCCTGGTATACAGCTGGTAGTTCAGGGACTGACATGGTTCCTTTAGGAACAGAGCAAGCTGAAACTCCTTGACTCATCTGTTTCTCCGGAAAGTGTAATTCCTTGGTCTCCCAGTTAATCGTAGGATTCTGAGCCTGCAGCCATGGTAGCCCTAGAATAATGGGAAAGTGGGGAGAAGAGATAAGCAAAAAAGACATTTTCTCCTGATGATCTTTACCCATAAGGACCCTCAAAGGCTCTGTTTCTTGATCCACTGGTCCAGAAGTCAGTAGAGAGCCATCCACAGTCTCCATCTGTACTGGAGTAGCCTTCTTCACTTTACGTATCCCCTGTTTCAGAGCAAAGGAGATATCCATAAAATTTCCACTTGCTCCTGAGTCGATCATAGCAGAGCTAGACACCCAGACTGAGTCAACCCAGAGTTTGATGGAAAGGAAGCAATGAGAACTGTTTCTTTTACAACTCAGCTGGGACACCGCTGAGGAAACTTGAAAAATTGCAGCGTTTATACCGTCATCGTCCCCAGAACTAACAGAGTTTAAGTCCGAGAAATCAAGATCTCTTGCAGCAGATCTCTCTGGAGCCTGAGGCTCGGACATGACAGAGCTCTTCTCGCAACACTCACAGTGAATGACTGCTGCAGTAGTCTTACGAGAACGGCTGGGGCAGTTTATAATGAAGTGCCCTGACTTACCACAGTAGAAACATAGATTTTCCTTTATACGATGTTCTTTGCGTGCATCACTAACCCGTCTTTGTAAAGAGTCCACCTGCATGGGTTCAGGTTCTGGTTCCCTTGTGATCCTACTCAAAGGTTCCTTAGCTGAGGAGGGAGGTAGTAAAAGGTTAGTGCGATTATTTTCGAACCATCTCTCTTGTCTGCGTTCAGTCAGACGAGCATCAATACGGATACAATAGTTAATAAAGTCACCTAACGCAGTGGGAGGGTCGGCACGAGCAAGTTCATCCTTAATCAGTGGAGACAACCCTTTCCGAAAAATAGATTTTTTAGCGGAAGTGTCCCAAGTGGTATCAAGAGCCCATCTCCTGAAATCCAGGGCATATTGGCTACTGAACGCTTACCTTGGCGCAAAGTTAACATGGCTGCTTCAGCTGTTGCACCTCGATTGGGGTCATCAAACACCTGCCCCATGGCTGAAATAAAAGCATCAAGGTGATTCAAACAATCATCCTCAGTCTCAATCAGAGGGTTTGCCCACATCAAAGCCTTATTGGTAAGCAACATGATTATAGTAAGCACTTTGGATCGTTCAGTGGGAAATTGTGAAGCATGTGCAGAGAAAAATAAATTGCATTGATTAATAAATCCCCTGAATTTCTCACGTTCACCGCCAAAACGAAAAGGAGGTAATTTGGGGATCCCAGAACTCGGGGTTATGGCAGGAGCCTGGGCTCGTTCCTCTAGAGCCTCAATCCTGGCTCGCAATTCCTGGGTAGTCTGTCCAAACACTTGCAAATTATGATTAGTGAGGTCCTGTAGGCTTGCAAAAGGGTTTTTAAAGTCTGTACATCTGAAAGGATTGTATCAGTCACTCCGCAAAGTTCCTTTATGCGGGCCTCCATCTTCCAGATCTTTTAAGGCAGAAGTGCTGGAAGGAGAAGAGGAAAGGAAAAAAAAAAAAACAATAGTGTTTACCTGTGGTAACACTCCAGAGTAAAATTTTAAGGGAATGCACTCACCTGGAATGGTTGTGAGAAGTCACAACTAGAGTTGAGCGATACTTTCCGATATCCAAAAGTATCGGAATCGGAATGGTATCGCCGATACCCAAAAAATATCGGCGATACCCGATACCGATACCGGAAATCCAATGTAAGTCTATGGGAACAAAATATCGGAATTAAAAAAAACCCATTCTTGCCTTGTTGGTTAATTGTACATGAAGGAAAACAACAAAGAGTAATGTAGAATGTATTGGGGAAGGTTCAGGAGACATTAAAGGCATAGATGTTTAACCCAATCAAATGGAATAGCATAAATATTTTTTTTTTTAAACATGTTCGGATTGACGAAGAAATTGACAATGTTGTTCACGTTTTTTCTATTTTGGCAAATATGTATATTTCACAACTTCCCTGCTCTTCACCTTTTTAACTTTTGACACACTTTCTCCTTCATAATCTTCAGCAGCATCATCCTTTTCATCAAATTATTCTTCATCTTCACCTTCTATATCTTCTTCTTAAACTTCTTGCTATTCATCTTTTTGTTAACTTACTCATATTCTTCTTATTAAACTATTATTCTATTCATATTGTACTTCATCTTCTTCATCATATTCTTATTTGTGACAGAGAATCCTGTACTTGTAATCTGTCAAAGTATGAATTTTTCATTCTTCCGTTCTTGCTGTCACAAAAGATTTAAATTACAACAGTATTTGTCCGTGTTCAGTTTAGCCTGCAGCAGCAGCAGGCATTTTCCAGGGGCACCACGAGGAGGAACGGACTCACCCCCATACACTGCTTAGTCTTCTTCTGCTTAGAATTTAGAGCATATATTTTGCTCTTCATTTTGGTCTTATACTTCATGTTCTTTGCTTTTAGATCTTCTGCTTATTGTTCTTGTGTCTCTTGTTCTGTATCTTGTATTTGTAGCACAACCTTGTACCAGCTGATGTTACTGGGACACGGTTACTAAGCAGGAGGTACCTGTGCTCCAAAGCACTACCAAGGACCAGCAGACGTTGCAGGAACTCGGATACCAAGATGGAGGCACCTAGGCCAAAGGCACTGCGAGAACCAGTTGACGGTACTGGAACCCGGACGGGTAGCAGAAGGTACAAGAGCCAATGCAAGTAACGAGGACCAGCTGACTGTGCTGGAACCCGGAGGGGCAGCAGAAGGAAAAGAGCCAATGGCACAACCGAGGACCAGCTGACGTTACTGGGACACGGTTACTAAGCAGGAGGTACCTGTGCTCCAAAGCATTACCAAGGACCAGCAGACGTTGCTGGAACTCGGATACCGAGATGGAGGCACCTAGGGCAAAGGCACTGCGGAGAACCAGCTGACGGTACTGGAACCCGGACGGGTAGCAGAAGGTACCCATGGAAATTTAAGTTGACAGGCCGCGAGCCGGCCGCAGTTACCGAATCCCACAGTACTACAGTGGGTGATTGTCCTATTGTCACAACGGAAACAGCCTTTATTTTGCATATCCCGCAGCACACATAGGAAGCACCTAAACTCCAAGCACCATAGAGTCGCGAACCCGACCGCAACACGACAGGACAACTTATTGGAGGCTAAGTGACGTTTACACTGACAGGAAACAGATGGCGTGCTGTAACCAGTCTGGGCAGGAGTGAGTACCCGTGCCAATGACACTTCCGAGCAACAACTGGCGGTGTTGAAGCCCAGGGATGAGAAGACAACAGGGTGGAGGCAGCATGACTTTTTGCCGTTCACACAGCAGGGGAACAGCTGACATTACTGAACGCCAGTAACACTATAGCTTGTGTATTGGTCTGTGGACACGACACTTCTGAGCAGCAACTGCCAGTGTTGTAGCCCAGGGAGTAGAGTTCAGGTGGTAGAAAGATGAACATAACAGAAGACATGGATAACGTTGCGAACCAGTTATTTAATCTGAAAACGGACAGACAAATTCTGGCGAGATCCATGCCTTGTTCATTTTCAGAAAAGTAAGCCGGTCTACATTATCGGAGGATAGTCGCATGCGACGGTCTGTTAGTACACCACCTGCAGCACTAAAGACGCGCTCCGATAATACACTGGCAGCAGGGCAAGCCAGCACCTCCAATGCATACTGGCTAAGCTCTGGCCATGTATCCAGCTTAGAGACCCAAAACTTGAATGGGGAAGAGCCATCTGGGAGTACACTGAGAGGGAAAGACATGTAGTCTGTCACCATCTTACGGAAACGTTGCCTCCTGCTGACTGGAGCCGTCTCGGATGGTGTAGCATTTGTGGCGCTGCCACAAAACTTCGCAACATTTGGAACATACTGGTCTTGCCCTGTGCAGAGGCGCTGCTTGTGCTCCCTCTTGTTGCAGAGCTGTCTCCACTGCCTCGAGCACAGAGCTGCTTTGTAAAGCAGTAGCAGCAGCAGTGCTCTCGGCTGGAATGGAGAACATTATGGATTGCACCAGTGTGTCTTGGTACTCCCGCATTTTACGCTCCCGGTTCAACGGTGTGATGAGGCTTTGTAAGTTGTCCCGGTAGCGAGGGTCTAGGAGGGTGTACACCCAATAATCAGACGTGGTGAGAATGTGGGCGATGCGGCGGTCGTTTCTCAGGCACTGCAGCATGAAATCAACCATGTGCTGCAGACTCCAACTGGCCAAGAAACGCTGTCCCCTGCAAGAGGCGTCATCTCTGCCTGCTCTGCATCACCCCACCCTCGCTCTACATACTGACTAGAGCGTTGTGTACCTCCCTCTGGAGCGATGTCTTCCTCCTCCATTGACTCCTCCTCCTCCTCATCCTCCTCACAAAGTGAGCCCTGCCCAGCCCTTTGTGAGGAACCACGTTGCGCTGACTGTCCAGAAGGTGATGGAATTAGTGACTCCTCATCCTCCACCTCTTCCAAAACCTCATCCCTTAGTGTTTGAATTTTTTTTTGAAGCAGGCAGATAAGGGGGACAGTCAGGCTGACTAGTGCATCATCTGCACTCGCCATCCGCGTTGACTCATCAAACGGACGCAAAACGTGGCAGATGTCCTTCATAGAGGCCCACTCAGTAGTGGTGAAGTGTGAACGGCGCAAATTGCGAGTTGATTGCGCCTGATGCAGCTGATACTCCATTACTGCTGGCTGCTGCTCACACAACCGCTCCAACATATGTAACGTGGAATTCCACCTGGTGGGTACGTCACATATGATGCGATGTTCAGGAAGGCGAAATCTGCATTGCAGAGCTGCAATGCGCGATCTGGCCATGCTGGAACGTCGCAAGTGAGCGCACTCTAGGCGGACCTTGTGCAGCAGTGCATCAAGATCCGGATAGTCCCTCAAAAAACTCTGCACGACCAAGTTGAGCACATGTGCCAGACATGGTATGTGAGTGAGGTTGCCAAGGCCCAGAGCTGCCACCAGATTTCGGCCATTGTCACACACTACCAAGCCTGGCTGGAGATTCGCTCGCAAAAACCACACGTCGCTCTCCTGCTTGATGGCATTCCAGACCTCCTGCGCTGTGTGGCTTCGATTCCCCATGGAAATTAATTTCAGGACGGCCTGTTGACGTTTGGCCACGGCTGTGCTCATATCGGTCGCATCAGGTAAGCGTTCACGGGTCCATGTGGAGGTAGACCGTGACGGCTCGTGCAGCGATGATTCTGAGGAACTGGAGTAGGAGGAGGAGTCAATGTGGACAGACTTGATTCCTGCAATCCTTGGAGTTGGCAGAACACGTACAGCGCCACTGGCAAGATCTGTACCCGGCTCCACAACATTGACCCAATGGGCAGTGAGGGAAAGGTATCGTCCCTGGCCATGGTACTGGTCCACGCATCGGTGGTCAGGTGGACCTTGCTACTGACGGCGTTTAGTAGCGCATGTTTAATTTTTCCTTCAACATGCTTTTGCAGAGCAGGGACGGCTTGCCTGCTGAAATAAAATCGGCTGGGCACATTGTATTGTGGGACTGCCAATGCCATTAAGTCACGGAAACTGTCAGTCTCCACCAGCCTGAATGACAGCATTTCAAGGGACAGGAGTTTTGCAATGCCAGCATTCAGAGCCTGTGCTCGTGGATGGTTTGCCGAGTATGGCCGTCTTTTATCCCATGCCTGTGCTACCGATGGCTGTTTTGTGGCCTGGGAGTGTGAGGATGACAGGGAACTTGCAGCTGTGGGTGGAATAACACTGGGTCTCTGGACAACAGTGACAGAGGTTCTTCCATGGCGATCCTGTGAGGAAGCAGAACCAGCTGTGTGTGAGCTGGAGGAAGAGGCTCCAACACGAGCTGAAGATGTAGGTGCTGCTGTAGGTTGGCCTACATCTCCAGTGTGTCTTTGGAACTCAACCACGTGCTTTGACCGCACATGTTTCCACATATTTGTGGTATTAAGGTTACTGACATTTTTACCTCTTTTTACTTTTTGATTACACAGCTTGCATTTGACATAGCAAATATCATCTGCAAGTGTGTCAAAAAAGGACCACGCAGTGCAAGTCCTGGGAGCGCCCGTTTTTGCTGTTGGAAGAGAACTGCTACGAACGGGTGCCAAACTGGAGGCTACAGGCAACCGAGTCTGCAGCCTAACTCTCCCTACTGTTTGGACCATTGGGGCAATCTCTTCCTCTGGGCTGCTACCACCACCTTCCTGTTCCTCACGCCATGTTGGGTCTTGGACCTCATCATCTCCACTACCCTCTTCCAACACCTGCTGCTGTTGGGTGGTCTGGACAGCACCATGCTCATCAGAAAATGGCACCTGAGTCTCATCATCATCAGATGCGTTCTGCGGTGTGCTGACCATCGGCACTGGCTCACCCGCCTCTTCACATTCAGAGAGACACAGCTGTTGCGCATCACTGCATACTGCCTCTTCTTCACATTCCAGAATGCTGCTTGGCTGGGCCCCTGTTTGCAAGCCAACAGATTCTGAGAACAGAAGCAGAGACTCAGCTGGCTCCAGTTCATAACTCTCTGACTGCCTGGGCAATTTGGCAGGCGGTGAAGAGACAGATGGTTGTTCAACAGTGCTGTGGTCCTGAGAGGAGGTGGAAGGAATTGAAGTCGATGCATTGGCTGCCATCCAACCAACAACGGCTTCAATTTGTTCTTCCCGCAGCAGGGGGGTACGCTGAGCTCCTACAAAAGTGCGCATAAAGGAACGCTCACGGGGAAAACTGGTGGATGCTGTGTCACTGGGTGCGGCAGCAGCCACAGAATCCCCACGTCCTCTCCCTGCTGAAACTCCACGGCCACGACCACGTGCCTTACTCCCTGCCTTCTTCATCTTGGTAGATTGATAAAGAAAGTCAGAAAAGTTATAAGGCCTAAGTGTGGTTATTCCTCAGAGACTGCAGTGAACACTGAAACACAACTGTTCACAATCTGTGAAAGGCTACTCCTTTGTCTACTTCTATAGTGTTTGCAACCAATGTATTGTATACGGATGGAAGCGCGTCACACTAATAGATTAGATTTTAAATATAATGGAGCAGCACCAATTGGAGAGAAATGAAAAGGATGAGGCACTGAGACACGCTCAGCAGAGTACAAGCAGCAGTGCTTGAACAAGTAACTGGAGCGTGATATGCACTCAAAAAATAAAAAACACAGACTGAAGTGAACACTGAAACACAACTGTCCACAATCTGTGAAAGGCTACTCCTTTGTCTACTTCTATAGTGTTTGCAACCAATGTATTGTATACGGATGGAAGCGCGTCACACTAATAGTTAAATTGCATGGAGCAGCAAGAATTACACTGAAGAAAAAAAAATAGAGTCTGTGAGTGACACGTGCAGATGCCTACAGACAGCGTTGCATGCAGAGCAAACTGCAGCGTCACCTGCACTCTCACACACACCTTGCACAGAGCTGTTAAAACAACACTGGCAAAAGGAAGCTTTACACAGCGGTTGGTAAACTAGCCTGCCTAAAGCCCAGTACACAAAATCGCAATATCTAACTGTCCCTCAGAGTCAGCAGAGCAGCGTTCTGTCCCTAACTGAGTTCACAGCAAAGTGACGCTAAAATGGAGGCGGCGCCTTTTATAGTGCATTCTGACATCATTTCAGCAGCCAATCACAGCCATGCCATTAGTTAAGATGACCGCAGCATTACAGGATGTGCCCACACTTCATAAGATTCCTCATTGGCTGACTAAAATCACATTGCCTCTCAAAGAATTATGGGAACTTCCGATTCCGGTATACGATATAGAAAAAATATCGGAACTAAGTATCGGAATTCCGATACAGCGAATATCGGCCGATACCCGATACTTGCGGTATCGGAATGCTCAACACTAGTCACAACCACTGTCATCACATAAGATATTAAACGGACATCGGATATCCACAGTCACAGCAGACACGGCTTTCCCAGACCCAGCAGACACTAAACATTCGCTCCTGAATCTTGTCATGTATAGTGTACAGTTCCTATAGCGTCTTGTGCTTGGGTGCGAGGAAAACACAGGAGACACAGGTTGATATGAAATGACTTGTATTACTTCATACAAGCATGCTGAAAAGTTCACACAGTTTGCAGGAACAGCGACAGGAGACACAGCAGGCCAGAGTAACTTCAAGCACTACAATAAATCTCCAAAGCAGGTTCAGGATCTCTTCTCTGTACCGTAATTCCTCTGCAAACATGGATTCACCAAACAGCAGGTTTCCAGAGTCCAAAAGTGTTCCAAGGCTCCTCAGTAGGGAATAGCTGGAGTACAAGTCCAAGGTTTCCAGAAGTCAGGTCACAGACTGACTGAGGCTTGATTCAGGAGCACTGATTGTTCAGCTGAGGCTGCTTAAGAAGCAAGAGGGAAGAATCAGGGCGGGAACATGAAAACTGGAAACTCCATATTAACTGAGGGCAAGAGCTGCAGAAAGACAGAAAGCAAAATGGCCGACGGAAAACTGAGTTTCAAGGAACATGTCAACAGAGACAAAGAACCTTACAACCTGATTCCCAATCCTCACAATCTTTACTGGACAGTCCAGTACCGTTTGTAACCACCAGAGGGAGCTTCTGCTCAGAACTCATTTCCAGCCTATTCACAACAATACCCCCCCTTGAGGAGGGGTCACCGAACCCTCATTTGAGCAACCAGGTTGGTCAAGATGAGTTCTATGATAAGCACGGATGAGTCTCCTAGCATGGATGTCCGAAGCAAACACCCAAGAATTGTCTTCCTGACCATAACCTCTCCATTTAACCAAATACTAGAGTTTCCGTCTAGAAAAACGAGAATTCAATATTTTCTCAACCACATACTCCAGATTGCCCTCAACCAAAACAGGGTCAGGAGGCACAGTAGTAGGAACCACTGGCTCAACAAACCTCTTCAACAAGGACTTGTGGAACACGTTATGGATCTTAAATGTCCCTGGAAGAAGCAAACGAAAAGAAACAGGATTAAGAATCTCCATGATCTTATAAGGTCCAATGAACCTAGGCTTAAATTTAGGAGATGCCACTCTCATAGGAATATTTCTTGAGGACAACCAGACCAAGTCCCCCACTTTAAACCGAGGACCATCAGTCCTATGCCGGTTAGCAAACCGCTGGGCCCTCTCCTGAGAGAGGGACAACCTCTCCACTACCTGGTCCCAAATCTGTTGCATACGCTCCACAACAGAGTCAACACCTGGACAGACAGAAGCCTCCGTCTGTCCTGAAGAAAATCGAGGGTGAAACCCAGAATTACAGAAAAATGGAGACATCAAAGTGGCAGAGCTAGCCCTATTATTAAGAGCAAACTCAGCCAAAGGCAAAAAAGAGACCCAGTCATCCTGATCAGCAGACACAAAGCATCTTAGATAAGTCTCCAATGTCTGGTTTGTTCTCTCAGTTTGACCATTGGTCTGAGGATGAAACGCCGAGGAGAAAGACAATTGAACACCAATTTTAGAACAAAAGGTCCTCCAAAATCTGGAAACAAACTGGACTCCTCTGTCAGACACAATGTTCTCAGGAATGCCGTGTAAACGAACCACGTGCTGAAGGAACAAAGGCACCAATTCAGAGGAGGAAGGCAACTTAGGTAATGGCACAAGATGTATCATCTTGGAAAACCTATCGCAAATCACCCAGAAGACGGTCATTCTCTGAGAAACAGGGAGGTCGGAAATGAAATCCATAGAGATATGGGTCCATGGTCTCTTGGGCACAGGTAATGGCACCAACAAACCACTAGAGCGAGAGCAAGGCTTGGAGTGAGAGCAAGTCCCGCAGGACTGCACAAACTCCCTGACATCACGAGACAAGGTAGACCACCAAAAGGACCGACTAACCAAGTCTCTGGTACCAAAAATTCCGGGATGACCGGCCAACGCGGAACAATGAATCTCAGACATTACACTCTTTTTCCACTGGTCCGGGACAAACAATTTCCCAACAGGGCAGCGCTTGGGCTTATCCTCCTGACACCCCTCCAGAGCCAGTCTCAAATTGGGCGAGATGGCGGAAAGAACTACACCCTCTTTCAAAATAACAGAAGGATCAGATAACTCAGGAGAGTCCGCCAGGAAACTCCTCGAGAGGGCATCCGCCTTAACATTTTTAGTGCCAGGAAGAAATGAAACCACAAAATTAAAACGTGTGAAAAACAAGGCCCACCTGGCCTGTCTAGGATTAAGTCGCTTGGCAGATTCCAGATAAACTAGATTCTTATGGTCCGTAAGGACCACCACCTGATGTTTGGCTCCCTCCAGCCAATGTCTCCACTCTTCAAAAGCCCACTTCATGGCTAATAACTCCCGATTACCCACATCATAATTACGTTCAGTGGGAGAAAATTTTCGAGAGAAAAAGGCACAAGGGTTACTTTTAGAGGTCTCTGGATCTCTTTGGGACAAAACGGCACCTGCCCCAATTTCAGAGGCATTCACCTCCACATGAAATGGTAGAGAAACATCAGGCTGCCGTAGAACAGGAGCAGAAGTGAATCTCTGCTTAAGTTCCTGAAATGCAGAGACTGCCTCAGGAGGCCAATTCACCACATCAGAACCCTTCTTGGTCAAATCAGTTAATGGTTTAACAATAACAGAGAAATTACCAATAAATTTACGATAAAAATTGGCAAAACCCAAGAATCTTTGAAGAGCCTTTAATGAAGTAGGTTGGACCCAATCACAGATGGCCTGAACTTTGACCTGGTCCATTTCAATAACAGATGGGGACAAAATGAATCCCAGAAATGAGATCCTCTGAACGCCAAAAAGACACTTTGATCCCTTCACATACAGAGCATTCTCTCTCAAAATCTGGAACACAGTCCGAACATGTTTTACATGAGAGTCCCAGTCATTGGAAAAATCAAGATATCATCCAAATAAACAATCAGAAATTTATCCACAAAATCCCTGAAAATGTCATTCATGAAGGACTGGAAGACAGAAGGAGCATTAGTGAGCCCAAAGGGCATCACAAGGTACTCAAAATGCCCTTCAGGGGTATTAAATGCCGTCTTCCATTCATCCCCGTGCTTAATGCGAATAAGGTTATATGCCCCCCTGAGGTCAAGCTTGGTAAACCAAGTAGCGTTTTTCACCTGGAAAACAGATCAGAGATCAAGGGTAACGGATATTGATATTTCACAGTAATATTGTTCAAGAGACGATAATCAATACACGGCCTTAATGAACCATCCTTTTTGGCCACAAAGAAAAAACCGGCACCTAAGGGTGAAGAGGATGGTCTGATATGACCCTTCTCCAATGATTCCTTGATATAAAACCGCATAGCGTCATGTTCAGGTACAGACAAGTTAAAAAGGCGACCTTTAGGGAATTTACTACCAGGCACTAATTCAATAGCGCAGTCATAGCTCCAATTCGAGGTAAGGATGCAGATTTACTTTCGCTAAACACATCAGAAAAATCAATCAAAAAGTCAGGAACATCCTGAGCCTGGGGGGAGGCAGAAAAAACAGGAGTGTTGGTATTAACACATTGGCAGCCCCAACTGGTAACAGACACAGATTTCCAATCCAAAACAGGATTATGAGACTGTAACCAAGGGAAACCCAGTACGATAATGTCATGCAGATTATACAGAACCAAAAATTTGCAACTCTCCTGATGATCAGGTTCTACCCTCATTATCACCTGAGTAGAGAACTGAGGTTTTTCTCAGCCAAAGGGGTAGAATCGATCCCCAGTAGGGGAATAGACTTCTGTAGGGGTATCAAGGGAAACCCACAACGTTTAGCAAAATCAAAATCCATCAGGTTAATAGCTGCTCCAGAATCAACAAAAGCCTGAGCAGAAAATGAGGACAGAGAGCATATCAGGGTAACAGTTAATAAAAACTTAGTCTGAACACTACCCAAGACAACTGAGCGTGCAAAACGTCTTCCCCGCTTAGGGCAGACTGAAATAGCATGAGAGGCATCACCACAGTAGAAACATAACCCATTGCGCTTTCGAAATTCATGACGCTGTGCCCCAGAAACCACTCTATCACACTGCATGGATTCAGAAGCAGGTTCACAAGGCAACATTATTCCACGCATACCTTTCCGCTCACGCAAACTCTGTCAATTTGAATCGCTAATGACATAGAATCATTGAGACCAGAGGGAACAGGGAATCCCACCATAACATCCTTTACATTATCTGACAGTCCCTTCCGAAAAAGAGCTGCCAAAGCGTCGTCATTCCATTTGGTCAGGACTGCCCACCTACGGAATCTCTGACAGTATAACTCAGCGTCCTCAAGCCCTGACTTAATGCCAACAAAGTTTTTTCAGCTTGATCAGTGACATTAGGCTCATCGTACAATAACCCCAAAGCCTGAAAAAACGCATCAACATCACTCAAAACAGGATCCCCAGGTGTCAGGGAAAAAGTCCAATCCTGAGGGTCGCCGCGCAGGAGAGAGATAACAATTTGAACCTGCTGCGCTGCGTTCCCTGAGGACTTAGATTTTAAGGCAAAAAACAATTTACAGTTATTTTTGAAATTCAGAAACTTAGCTCGATCCCCTAAAAACAAATCTGGCATGGGGATCCTAGGTTCCACAACAGGCAACCTAGCAAGATAGGTAGCAATACTCCGAACTTCAGTGGCAAGCTGATCCACACGGCCAGACAACTGTGCAAACTCCATTGAGAGAGAAAAAAAACCTCCTCAGCACCCAGAGATACAGAGGGAAAAGGAAAAAAAAAAATGCAACAAACAGGAAAAAAAAAAAAAATCTCTGACAACTCTGACATCTTTTTTCTTTCCACAATATTTTTCCCTTCTGTGAGTACCATATAATTTTCAGTTTAGGCCGGTGATACTGTTATGATTTGGTAGCTGAGGAGAGCAGGCAAAAAAGGAAATACACCAGAGCAGTTGGAAACTATGAGACTGCAGTACCCTGACTAACCACCACAACTAGAGGCAGCCGTGGAGCGTTCCTATCTTGGTCCTAGACGCCTCGTCACAGCCTGAGAAACTAACTACACCTAAAGATAGAAAGAGTAAAGCTATCTGCCCCGGAGCAGATCCCCAAAGAACATAGAAAGCCCCCAAACATGTAATGGCGGTTAGACAAGAAGAAATACTGACACAGACAGAAAATAGTATGAGCAAACGTTGGGGCCCAAACTTACTAAATAGAAAAGGATAAGAAGGGCACTTACTGCAATCCCAAAAAACCCTGAAAAGCACCAACTCTACTAATTTCAAAAACACCTGAGATCACACGACCTCTACCACCTAAATTAGTTCTCTGGTGTAACCAAAAACAAAACAGCAGCCACTGAAAAAACTGGAAAAAGCAAATGTACAAACATCAGTGGCTGAACTGAACTGAGAGGGCAAAAGCCCCCAGAAGGGACCCTGAAGGCCCCCACAGAAGTGCAGGACAAAATGCAAAAATCAAGCACAAAAACAAAAAGAAGAAAATGTCTTATCTGTTAGCAGGAGATTCAGACACGACACAGCAGGCTACCAAGGAAACAGGAATCAAGGATTGAGACCAGAACAATTGATCACCGGCAACCCTGATGGGAAGGCGACTCCCTTATATAAGACCAGTCAGTAACACCTGATTCCCAATCCTCACAATCTTTACTGGACAGTCCAGTACCGTTTGTAACCACCAGAGGGAGCTTCTGCTCAGAACTCATTTCCAGCCTATTCACAACAGTTGCCCATGAACTTACAACCAAGCATGGTGGTGTGTGACAAGAGGCCAAAACTTGGTGGTGGCACTGAAGCTTGACTAACCTCGCACACGTACAATGCCTGGCCCATGTTCTCAACTTAGTGATTCAGTGGTCTCTCAAAACTGATCCAGATCTGCCTGAGCTACTCTTGAAAGTACGCTGCAAGAGTGCCCATTCTGCAAGTCTGCTACAGCCACCGCTGCCCTGGCAGTGCTGCAGCAGCGTCTGCAACTTCCAGCTCACTGACTGGTATGCAATGTCACCATGGAACTCAATGTTTTATATGTTGGCAAGGCTTTGCGAGCAGCAGAGAGCAGTAGTTGAATACCAGCTGCAACATGTCCATCGGTATTTCGGTCAGTATCCACACATAAGAGCTGATGAGTGAACATGGATGTCTAGACAAAAAAACCTGACTGGCACATCCAGACTAATGTGAACTAGGTGCAAACCAAGGGAAGCTACCCCCATGTAAATCATAGAAAAAAAGGCTGCACTCAAGCATACTAAAGCATGACAACATGGAATGCATGAAATTAAGAGTAGCAATATGGCTTTGGAATATAAGGAAAAAATTGAGACGCTTAGTATAAACATTTGGCCAAACATTTTAAAGCCCACCAACCATCGTCAAGGTGGTCTCATTTCTGGTGAGTCCCTGACCTAATGTGAACATACCTCTATTAGGCTGATATCTGAATTTCTGGGTGAATATGCACCTCTGTCAGTAATGCCTGCATTTATGGGTAAAGTAGGGACCTGGTGTAATTAAAATCACCACCTGGTGGAGGCGGAGTGCTCGGTCAGCAAGCTAACATACAATAGACAAAAAAACCTGACTGGCACATCCAGACTAATGTGAACTAGGTGCAAACCAAGGGAAGCTACCCCCATGTAAATCATAGAAAAAAAGGCTGCACTCAAGCATACTAAAGCATGACAACATGGAATACATGAAATTAAGAGTAGCAATATGGCTTTGGAATATAAGGAAAAAATTGAGACGCTTAGTATAAACATTTGGCCAAACATTTTAAAGCCCACCAACCATCGTCAAGGTGGTCTCATTTCTGGTGAGTCCCTGACCTAATGTGAACATACCTCTATTAGGCTGATATCTGAATTTCTGGGTGAATATGCACCTCTGTCAGTAATGCCTGCATTTATGGGTAAAGTAGGGACCTGGTGTAATTAAAATCACCACCTGGTGGGGGCGGAGTGCTCGGTCAGCAAGCTAACATACAATATACAAAAAAACCTGACTGGCACATCCAGACTAATGTGAACTAGGTGCAAACCAAGGGAAGCTATATGCAGAGGTGCATATTCACCCAGAAATTCAGATATCAGCCTAATAGAGGTATGTTCACATTAGGTCAGGGACTCACCAGAAATGAGACCACCTTGACGATGGTTGGTGGGCTTTAAAATGTGTGGCCAAATGTTTATACTAAGCGTCTCAATTTTTTCCTTATATCCAAAGCCATATTGCTACTCTTAATTTCATGTATTCCATGTTGTCATGCTTTAGTATGCTTGAGTGCAGCCTTTTTTTCTATGATTTACATGGGGGTAGCTTCCCTTGGTTTGCACCTAGTTCACATTAGTCTGGATGTGCCAGTCAGGTTTTTTTGTCTATTGTATGTTAGCTTGCTGACCGAGCACTCCGCCCCCACCAGGTGGTGATTTTAATTACACCAGGTCCCTACTTTACCCATAAATGCAGGCATTACTGACAGAGGTGCATATTCACCCAGAAATTCAGATATCAGCCTAATAGAGGTATGTTCACATTAGGTCAGGGACTCACCAGAAATGAGACCACCTTGACGATGGTTGGTGGGCTTTAAAATGTTTGGCCAAATGTTTATACTAAGCGTCTCAATTTTTTCCTTATATTCCAAAGCCATATTGCTACTCTTAATTTCATGTATTCCATGTTGTCATGCTTTAGTATGCTTGAGTGCAGCCTTTTTTTCTATGATTTACATGGGGGTAGCTTCCCTTGGTTTGCACCTAGTTCACATTAGTCTGGATGTGCCAGTCAGGTTTTTTGTCTATTGTATGTTAGCTTGCTGACCGAGCACTCCGCCCCCACCAGGTGGTGATTTTAATTACACCAGGTCCCTACTTTACCCATAAATGCAGGCATTACTGACAGAGGTGCATATTCACCCAGAAATTCAGATATCAGCCTAATAGAGGTATGTTCACATTAGGTCAGGGACTCACCAGAAATGAGACCACCTTGACGATGGTTGGTGGGCTTTAAAATGTTTGGCCAAATGTTTATACTAAGCGTCTCAATTTTTTCCTTATATTCCAAAGCCATATTGCTACTCTTAATTTCATGTATTCCATGTTGTCATGCTTTAGTATGCTTGAGTGCAGCCTTTTTTCTATGATTTACATGGGGGTAGCTTCCCTTGGTTTGCACCTAGTTCACATTAGTCTGGATGTGCCAGTCAGGTTTTTTTGTCTATTGTATGTTAGCTTGCTGACCGAGCACTCCGCCCCCACCAGGTGGTGATTTTAATTACACCAGGTCCCTACTTTACCCATAAATGCAGGCATTACTGACAGAGGTGCATATTCACCCAGAAATTCAGATATCAGCCTAATAGAGGTATGTTCACATTAGGTCAGGGACTCACCAGAAATGAGACCACCTTGACGATGGTTGGTGGGCTTTAAAATGTTTGGCCAAATGTTTATACTAAGCGTCTCAATTTTTTCCTTATATTCCAAAGCCATATTGCTACTCTTAATTTCATGTATTCCATGTTGTCATGCTTTAGTATGCTTGAGTGCAGCCTTTTTTTCTATGAACATGGATGTCTGACATCTTTGTGGTTCTCAAAAACTATGAGGACTCGACCAAGATAGTGAGCAGCGATGACACCATAATCTGTGTAACCATCCCTCTTCTCTGTCTACTGAAACGCTCACTGTTCACAATTAAATAGGAGGCTTTGCAGGTGGAGCAAATTGAGATGGAGCAAGAAACTATACAGGATGATGCTATACAGCCCAGTCTTATCTCATCTTCTCAATGCGGATTGGTTAATAATGAGGAGGAAGAGGAGGAGGAGGAGAAGGAACAGGAGCTGGTTGCCGGCACTACAAATGGTTCTCCCCACATCACCTTCATCCTGTCTGTTCAGCGTGGATGGCCTGATGACGAGGAGGAGAGGGAGGACGAGGAGGAGGAAAACATAGACAGTGACAGTCACCCTCTTGGTGGGGACAGGGAAGACTTGGCTGTTGGCAGGTTGGCACACATGGCTGAGTTTATGTTCCGCTAACTTTCCCGTGACCCTCGTATTGTACGCAATTTAGCCAACACTAATTACTAATTGGTAACCCTTCTCTACCCAGGCTACAAGGAGAACTTTCCATCTCTCCTTCCCCTGGCGTAAAGGTCTAATAAAATGTTGCAGTACCAGAAGGCCCAGTTAAAGAATTATTACAAAAAATTTCCCATCTGACAATGCTGGCGACAGAGGTCACAGTTCCTTGAACAAGCAAGGGGTAGAGACAAGGGGGGCACACAACAGATGCAGCAGAGGCAGGGAACACTATCAGAGTTCTGGGACAATTTTGTCAGACCCTCCAAGTGCCAAGGTCCTGATGCGTAGGCTACTCTGACAAGGAGGGAAAAGTTTTGGAAGGTGCTGAAGGAGAACTTTGCCAACCGTTCCAGCGTCCTCCATGATTCCTTTTTGCCTTACAGCTAATAGGTATACAAGTTAGACATGTGGCATGAACGGACTCTATGCCTTGGAGGTCCTGGCCTGCCCTGCCATTAGTGTTTTATCAGATTTGGTTTTTGGTGCCGCCGGTGGTATTATAACAGATATGCATGTGGAGGAGAAAGGTAAAGGTGGAACAAAGTCAGCTCACCAGTCTCTGGATTATCCTCTGTTGGTCCACACACTGAGCCACCTTGATTAAGGGGGTTGTCTGTAGCAAATGCAGGAAAAAAAAATCTCCAGCGTGAAACTCCATTTCATAAAAAAATCCAATATTTTATTGATAACATACTTAAAAATCCGGCATCGAAAATGGAAAGACATGATAACAAATGGGGTCCCTGGTGGTCTGAAACCGACGTGTTTTGACGATTCGGGTCTTACTCAGCTTCTCTTTCTGCTTAGCTACAGGTGACACCTTTTCTCTGAGTGTTTGGGTTCATCTTTTATAGCTGCAGTCTGCTTAGCTTAACAGAGGTGTTCTCATTTGTGTGCCCATCATCTTTTGGGTGCGGCTTTATATTCACTTCCCCTGCAGGCATTTCCTGCTGGTGATAGATTCATTTGGATGTTCTGCTATTCTATTGATGTTTGGAACCAGTCTGATATTCCAGCTAAAGGTTTCTTGCTTTGCTGTTTATTTGCTATACTTTGCAACTATCTTCTCTTTATCATTAGAAATTAGGCAGTATACTGTATTTGTTTAAGGCCCCGTCTCACATAGCGAGATCGCTAGTGAGATCGCTGCTAAACAGCGATCTCAGCAGCGATCTCGCTATGTCTGACACGTACCTGCGATCAGGCCCCTGCTGTGAATCGCTGGTCGTGTCAGAAATGCCTGGACTTTTTTTTGATCGCTGGTCTCCCGCAGGCCAGCATGCATCGCTGCGTGTGCAGGCAGGAGACCAGCGATCAGCTGGTAACCAAGGTACACTTCGGGTTTCCAGGCGCGGGGCTGTGCCTAGAAACCCGATGTGTACGTTGGATACCAGCGACCTGCTGCAGGGGAGCTGGTGACCAAGGTACACATCGGGTTTCCAGGCACCACGCAGCACCTGGAAACCCGAAGTGTACCTTGGTTACCAGCTCCCTGCATCAGCGGGCTGGTATCCAACGTACACTGCGGGTAACTAGGCGACGTTACCCGCAGTGTCGCTGTCCTGATCGCTGCCTTTTTGGCAGCTCAGCAGCGATCATGTAGCGATACACCAGTGATCCTGATCGTTGTCGGGATCGCTGGTGTGTTGCTATGTGAGACTGGGCCCTTACAGTACTTGCTTTATTCTTTGGCATTTCTCTATTTACTTTACTCACTTTGTGATCTTTCCTTTGTTTAGTACACTTCACTTCTTGTAGGTAATTCACAGTCTGCTCTGCCCTCCAGTTCTTTAGGAGGAATGTGAAGCAACTCTTTGGCCTTTTAAGAAGTTAGGCCAGAGTAACCATCTCCTCCTAGTCTGTGGTTAGGTCTATCTCTGCACCCAGAGGTATCACCATGGACTGCGGAGTCAGGATGTCTAGTCTGTACAGGAAACAGCAGAGTCAGTTGCAGTTTTTAGTGTATAATCCATTTTCCTGAATGAATTGCTACACAGGCATTACTACACTAGGAACTGTTATGTGCATTCAGGGTTACCCGCTGTCAAGTGGGGATGCCATTGCGTTAACAGACCAGGGTCAGAGATGGGTTTTTACCAGTCTGAACAGGGATCTGTCAGGATCAGGAATTTGTCCCCCTGGTTTGTACGCTTCATGTGGCATGTGCAGTCATAACATGATTATAAAATATATATATAAAAAAAAAACTAAATTGAAAAATAATGGTTCTCAGATCTATGATAAAGTGATCAACGGCACTTTGGAAGAAAGAGGCAAAACTGGCATTGAGCTTTGAGATGCTGTGGCCACTTCTTTGAACCGGTATTATCTACATAAGTACTTACATTACAACCTTCTTTAGGGCTGTTAGTATCCAGCTTGTTTACCTATGACTAGTTAGCATTCTGCACTTTAACAACATAGCAGGTGGCATACTAATTAACTTGAGTTTTATATACGGATGTCACACTATAGCTATAAGTATATGCCTTAATGTTGTGTAGAAATACGAACCAATATGGACTAATGGATTTATTCACTTGCATTTTTTACATTATTGACATATGTCTACTTTGATATCTATGCCAGACATCAGTTTGAACTAATGGACTTAGATATACCGCATCAGTGATGTCAAAAAGCAAAAATGCATATATTTTTTATATTTCAGACATTAGTTTTTGTTAGTCTTACTTTTACTACCTAATAAAGTGCTAAATATACTTGTAGCCATGTAAAAGTATTTATTCTTTCAATATATAAACAATTACTATCACTATACAGATATCACTTTATCATGGATGTGAGAACTGCTATTTTTATGTTTGCTTATTGTATGCTTTTTACAACAGTATTTTGTAGTCTTTACAAGTTCTCAAATGCTAGAAAGGTAAACATGAATATTTTTTGTGCTGTCATACTGTTAGGATACATCCATGGATAAACTTATAAAGAATGTTGTTGAATAGCCACTAGATGGCACACATAGCCGTTTATAAATATTGGATCACTCATAACTAAGAAGTCCTGACTAGGATATTAAAATCCATTTTATACTGTACTTTAAATTATGTGTATATTAATGAGAATAGAAAAACTGCTGAAATTAAGAAAATATATTATGAACAACATATTCTACAAAAATTTAACCTTTATGGAAAACTTTAAATAAAAAAAACAGAAAAAGAAAAATGTACATCAACTAGAGATGAGCGAATGTGCTCGGTGTTACCCAGATATAACTTGAGTAGCTGAGTGCTTGAATGTGCTTGGCACTTTGCGAGCATTAGCCGATGCCCGATTTCAAACTTGAATCCAGACCCCGCATGTTTGGCGCCTGTTACACAGCCAATAAGGATGCGGAGATTGCCTGCGAGTAACTGTAATGTTGTAGCCATCTTAGTAGTGGTATTACTGTGATTAACTGGTCGTGTGACATCATCAGGGGTTGTAAAAGAACAGGCGCTGCCAGGCTCGGCACGATGATGTAATTCCACAGCTCTGCAACAGTTGTTATTGGAAGGAAAGAGTGCTTGTTCAGGCATGTGTACAGTTTAACAAATCAGAGTCGTGTAGCGTTGATACTGGTGCTGAAGCTGAATCATCATACTAACAGTCCTAATTGCTAATTTTTGCTTTGCTGTTTGTATCAGATTCATTCTGCATTTAGTCTAGGAAGGGAGAGAGAGTTGCAGGCGCTTGGAGAGTGGCTGAATACAGTCTCTAGTTGGGGATTAGGGCTTTGCAGTCTATTGCTATACATATAGCTGTGGCAGTCGACCAGGAGGGTTAAAAAATTACTATATTGTCATCCATAGAGTATCAGGTGCTTTGTGGTACATTTTGGTGTTTATAACACTTCCAAAAAACATTGAAACATTTTTCTGTATTCAATTACTTATCCATATACTATTAAGTGCCATGTGGTACATTTTGGTGGCATATAACACTCAAAAAAGCATTAAATCTTTTCTGTATTGAATTACTCATCTATAGAATATTACGTGCTCTGTGGGCTACAAAGATGGCAGGATCAAGTGAGACTCCATAGGGAGTGACCAGAGGAACCCAGGCCACAGCTTTCACCGCTGGGGTTCTTGCGTACTGTGGGTGGGAGAGCCATGATCCAGGAACTGGAGAGCCAACTGTGGGACCTAAGCTGATCTGAAGAAACAAGAAGGCGAGCCAGGACCAGGGCTGCAGAAACGATAGCAGGCTTGCTATTCGCAAAATACAGACAGTTGGCATCCCTGTGGGAGATCGTTACATACAACCGGTAGCAGAGATGGGGATCCATCAAAGAGTTTGGGACTCATAATTACATTTTGTTCAACAAGCAGCAGTAGAGATTGAATATTTGCCTCGAAAGCTGCAAGAGCCGAAAGCTGGAACCAGCTCTCAGCTCCTCAAAATGGAGGAGCAACTTTGCTGATTTGCAGTGGGTGTGATCCAAGAAGGAATGGAGCAGGATGAACCCTTCTTGAGGAATGAATTGGCCTGGGAGAGGCAGCTTGAGATGGGGCTACTACCACCCCTGAGAGAACAGACTATTCTTGGGGTTCCCCACCTCCTGTGGGGGAGCAGGCTATGGTGCCGTTGATATAGGGGGCTGTTGCCCATTTCTAAATGTCAGAGGCTCCAGCACTACCCAAAGCCGGGTCATGTACAGGTCAGGCACCTGGAAATTGGGCTCTAGAAAGCAGGTGGAGGCTGTCCCTCCAGCCTCTCGAGGAAGGAGAAGAAGTGGACATTAGTGTATTACCCTCCATATAATTTTTTACTGGCTTTGCTTTTTATGCAAAGCCTTTATGAGTGTAGGAGTACAGCAACTATACACTAAGAATATTTGAATGAGGCCCCCTAGTTGTTTCTTTTCTGGAGTCTATGTATTTATGACTGGATGACCCTCCTTATAATTTTTTTCTGGCTTTGCATTTCTGCAAAGCGTTTATGAGTGTCTGAGTGCATCAACTAAACTTTAAAAATATTTACTTTCAAAAAATTTTATGTTTCAATTAGTCATCCATATACTATTACGTGCTTTGTGGTAAATTTCAGTACTATAACACTTCCAAAAAGAGTTGAAAAATATGTCTGTATTCAATTAGTCATCCATAGAGTATTAGGTGCTTTCTGTGATATTCAAGTAGTATATAACACTCAAAAAAAGTTCCAAAATGTTTTATGGATTCAATTAGTCATCCATACAGTTTAACCACTTGGCCTAGTACAGTTTACAAAATAATTTTGTTCAAAAAATTGACCATTGTTATATATCTAGTAGAAATTTGTTTTGTGCAATTTTGCTGGTTTGAAATAAAAACTAAAATTGGTCTGCTACAGGTGTACAAATTTGATTGTTAAAAAATAGACTATTGTCATATATACTGTAAAACTTGGTTTGTGTGCAATTTTGTTGGTTTGAAATAAAAAAAAAAAAATTTGCCTGCAACAGGTGTACAAATTTGTCCCTCGATACTCGGTCCTCAGCCGCCACTATAAATGGAAAAGTGAACAGCTCTTCAGAGAGTCCAAGTGTGGGATCAGTTGTCTCCGGGCACTCTGCATGATGGGAGGAAGGAGGATCAGGGTGAGGAATATGCGGTCCAGACTCACGGCTACTGAGACTTGACAGTGTGGAAGACAGGGTGGTGGTTGTGGTGGAAAAGTGACTGGAAGCATTATCCGCTATCTTACCAACAACCTTTTGACACTGCTCTGGGTTCAATAGTGGTGTGCTGCTGCGGTGCCCTAGTAATTGCAACAGGAAGGTCGGGCGAGAATATGTGGGTGTTTGTTGTGGCACAATTTCAGCTTGGCCTCAGCCTCTGCATGCACCATCACCATCATGTTCAGTTGACTGTCCCTTGCAACGCGCCTTGCCCATTTTAAATGGAGGTCAATATTTTCCACGTTCACTTCAAATGGCTGAATTTGGAACGAAGTTATATGTGATACGTGTGATGGAAAAACACAGTTTGAAATATCAGGCCTGTAGGTAACTTTTTTTTTAAGCAAACAGGTGTAAATACCTTCGCTAAGACACTGCAACAAAATTTAAATGGTAGGCATGAAATAAATGGCAAAATTTTGAGCGCACTGATATGTGATCCATGTGACCGACAAATCACAGTTTGAAATAGCTGGATTTTTAGCGCTGTAATATGGAAAGGATCTGGCTGTATTCTGCAGTGCCAACAAGCAAATGGAGCAGAAAAACTGTGTGCTCTGGATTGCTTTTAAAGCAAATAATCAGGATTAAGATCCAAAAAGAAATTATTCTTGGACCCTGATACCTAGGGCTATGTCTACAAATATCTGTAATAGGCAGCAGCAGATAGAACTGGAATGGACCCTCAAGGTATATGTCCTGAAGTCTGCCACATACACTGCCTGCCACTGATATCTATGCAGATTTATTAGTCCTCAGAAGGACTGTTTGTTGAGATGGATGTGTATTGTAAATGGTATACCCACACTAAGTACGAAGCAAGCAAATGTCTCCCTAGCTCAGCAGGAACTCTCCCTACACTGCCTAATTCCAGAGCAGACTTTGACGAGCAGAGCGGCGCCAGGTCTGATATAGACCTGATGACGCTGTGCGGCCAGCCAATCACTGTAATGCCACAACCAACATGGCTGTGGCATTACAGTGTGTGGCAGACATTCCCTGCATGTTCATTAGCTCTCTAAAGAGCGCCAAACATGCAGGGCGGGGACCTGAGCTTCCGCCGTGCATCACCGGAAATACTCAGCGAGCTCCGAGCATCTCGAGCAGTGAGATGCTCGGGCGAGGACTGAATAGTGATGAACATGCTCGCTCATCATTAATAGACACCAGTAGACCCCTTTGCAAGAAAAGTAGGTTGACCCCTTTTGTTGAGTTAATTGCTTATCATGAAACTCTACCCTAGCAAGTCCTTAGAAAAAAAAAACAACTACTCGAGCAGATAAGGATTACCACACCTCAAAGATACTGATGGCTTACAGTTTTATACAGAAAATCAAATGATTAGCCATAATTTTAAATTTTTCAATGTATAGTATGTTTCAACCAGTCCAAAGAAAAAAAAATACATTAAACTCACCTCTTTAAGGCTGGATTTACACATTCGGTATTGATCAAGCTTTTGATGCAGTCTTTCTCCCGAGGTCAAAGCTTTTGCTCAAAAATCTCTGACGCTCTGCATCATCATTATCAGGGATCAGTGATATTGGGCTTCCTAAACCACTAGTGTTCAATGCATCTAAGTAATTAGACTCCCTTTGTCACCCCATCAACTCTCCCCCAATTCTATAGTGGGGTCTGCCATAAGTGTTTTTTTCTGTGTGTGTTTTTACTTGTTATTACTGGGTTAGTAATGGGCGAGACATACACACCTCTCCATTACTAACCCCAAAGATTGATGTCAGCTGTGATTTTTGACAAATCACAGCTTTCATCATCCACAACTACCATTGCCCCAAATGCAACCACACCAGGACAATCAGGAAGAGCCAGGCAAAGCACCAGAATTGGTGCATCTCATGTGATATGCCAATTCTGGGCCAGTGTTGGGCTTGTATTTTTAGGCTGGGACAGGCCCAATAACCATGTACCTTTCCAGCCTGATAATATAAGACTGGAGTGGTCTGCTTTACCTTGGCTGGTTATCAAAAATAGAGTTAACGTGCATCATTTTTTAAATTATTTATTTAAGAAGGCTAAAAACACCTGTGTAAACGCACTTACAATGCATGTGTTTTCTTTAACTGAGGATTTTCCGCATCTAATGCAATTCTATGGGAAAATGCCACACTAAAGACTGATGGTTCTACAGTCATGGCAAAAGTTTTGAGAATGACACAAATATTAATTTTTACAAAGTCTACTGCTTCACTTTTTCTAATGGCAATTTGTATATACTCCAGAATGTTATAAAGAGTGATCAGCTTAACAGCAATTACTTGCAAAGTCAATATTTTGCTAGAAAATGAACTTTATCCCCCAAAACACATTTCAACATCATTGCAGCCCTGACTGCTGAGGACTGGGGTAAAGTTATTTTCTCTGATGAATCCCCTTTTCGATTGTTTGGGACATCAGGCAAACGCCTCATTCGGAGAAGACAAGGTGAGCGCTACCACCAGTCTTGTCTCATGCCAACTGTTAAGCATCCTGAAATCATTCATGTGTGGGGTTGCTTCTCAGCCAAGGGAATCGGCTCTCTCACAGTCTTGCCTAAAAACACAGCAATGAATAAAGAATGGTACCAGAATGTCCTCCAAGAACAACTTCTCCCAACCCTCCAAGAGCAGTTTGGCGATCAACAATGCCTTTTCCAGCATGATGGAGCACCTTGCCATAAAGCAAAGGTGATATCTAAATGGCTCAGGGAACAAAACATAGAGATTTTGGGTCCATGGCCTGGAAACTCCCCAGATCTTAATCCCATTGAGAACTTGTGGTCAATCATCAAGAGACGGGTGGACAAACAAAAACCTAAAAATTCTGACAAAATGAAAGCATTGATTGTGCAAGAATGGACTGCTATCAGTCAGGATTTGGTCCAGAAGTTGATTGTGTCATTCTCAAAACTTTTGTCCATGACTGTAGCAAGAGAAATTGACATGTTCTGGCTCGGAAACTTGCACTGCAGGTAAGTTTACGCAATGTAAAAAAGAAACAATGGGAATTAAATTTCTATTAACCCCATTCAATAGGTTTTTACTGTACAACGCAGCCTTTTGGATGTAGCGAAAATACGCTGCATCCAGAAGGATAGTATTACTGATTTTGGCACACAGTCTTAGGGGGGGAGAAGGAGTTTTTTTTCACCTTTTAATTTTGCGTTATATACAAGTCATTATGTTTCGTAACATTTTTACCTGTAATCCATTTTATCTTCGATTTTGTATCTTTTATTGTCAGTCCGTAAAAGAGTAATACTCTGACAACCATGTTTCCAGCAGCGATATGGGAGTAGAGATGCATACAGGTGTCTTCCTCATGCTATTCCCATTCCATTTGAGCGCTGTTTCTATCTATGTCAATGATTTTCCTGTCTCCACAGCCCTCCAGTTGGGATCTTCTGCAAAAATGCTTGTTTCTTATTGACTTCCATTATATTTGCTACTTGAGTTGAGCCCACCCGAATGTCCAGCCTATTTGATTTGAGTACCGAGCACTCAAGCATTTTAGTGCTCGATCCTCACTCATCTTTACATGTTCAACTAAATAGTAGTTCAATTAGAGAGAGTAAAACAAATTGTTTTGGAGGGGGATACCAGGAAAGAGCCTTTTCTTTCTAGGCTAATTAGAGTCATGGCTGAAAGTGTTGGCACCCTTGAAATTGTTTCAGAAAATAAAGTATTTGTCCCAAAAAATTATTGCAGGGATTTGTCTGTTTCAGATCCAGGACCAGAGGGTATGTATGAATTATACATACCCCTGGCCAGTGAATGTGGCCTCGCTCCAAATTGGACATAATTTCACACAAAGACCCAAAAATGGTCCTGACAAAAATTTTTTGCACCCTCCACTTAATACTTAGATGCACAGCCTTTGGAATAAATAACTGCAATCAATCACTTCTTATAACTATCAACAAGATTCTTACACTTCTCAACTAGAATTTTAGATCACTCTTTTGCAAATTTCTCCACATTTCATATTTTAAGAATGCCTTCTCCTAACAGCAATATTAAAAAAATCTCCATGGGTGTTGAATGTGATTTAGATCCGGACCCATTGCTGGTCACTTCAAACTCACCAGTGCTTTGTTTCCATCTATTTCTGGGTGCTTCTTGAAGTATGTTTGTGGTCATTGTCCTTCTGGAAGACCCATGACCTAAGACGTAAACCCAGCTTTCTGACACTGGGCACTACATTGCTACCCAAAATCGTTTGGTAGTCTTCAGATTTCATGATGCCTTGCACACAGTCAAGACATCCAGTGCGAAAGGCAGCAAAACAGCCCCAAAACATCTTTGTACCTCCACCATACTTGACTGTAGATACTTTGTTCTTCCGTTTGTATACCTCATTCTGCTTCTGGTAAACAGGAGAATGATGTGCTTTACCAAAAATCTCAATCTTAGTTTCATCTGTCCACAAGACAGAAGGATTTTGGCTTATTCATGTACATTTTAGCAAACTGCAGTCTAGCTTTTTTATGCATGTCTGCAGAGGGGTCCTCCTGGGTCTCCTGTAATAGCATTTCATTTCATTCATATGTCAACGGATATTTTGCGCTGATACTGATGCACCCTGAACCTGCAGGACAGTTTGAATTTCTTTGGAACTTGATTGGAGCTGTTTATCCACCATCCGGACTATCCTGTATTGCAACCTTTCATCAATTTTTCTCTGCCATTCACATCCAGGAAGATTTAGCTACAATACTAAGAGTTGTAAACTTCTTGACTATGTTACGTACCGTGGACAAAGGAACATCAATATCTCTTTTCAACAATTTTGGTTAAGTCCTCAGACAGTATTCTTCTCCTCTTCCTTTTCTTCATGCTTAGGCCTCATTCACACTTCAGTCGTACGACGTCAGTCAGAATACGCCTTTTTTGAAAACAGCGGATCTGCCATTTTTTTTTTGGCGGATCAGCTGTTTTCCCATAGAGTTGTATTAGTGATGGATCGTGACGGATGGTCGTCTGTTCCATCCGTTATTTGACGGATCCGCCAAAATTTTAGACGTCGCTGTCTGCAGTAGACGGACATTGTAACGTTTTTTGTCTGCGTCAAAATTGTGGATGGCGGTGGATCGCGACGGATTCGTCGTGTCCCCAAATTTCTAGAATGGGCTCCTATGGGTGACGGATCCGTCGCCGTCCGTCATTTGACGGAATCCGACGACGGAATCTGTTTTTTCGTACTGAGCATTCTCCAAATGTTGGATACTTTTCCAGACAGCCCCAAAACTATATAAACCTGCCTGATGTAACTCATTTCTCATTGTGCCAGACATCAAGATTCTGCCAGCAAGCTTCAAGACCCAGCATCAAGCTTCAAGACCCTGCAGCAAGCTTCAAGACCCTGCCTGCCTGCCAGCCAGCAATTTTGGCTGCCAGCCCAGCCGACTCCTGCCAGCCAGTGTGAGTCATGCCATCATGTGTGATTGAAGCATGTTTGCATGGGCTTGGGAGCCCATGACTGTGTGAGTGTGTGTCCTGCAGTATCTTATTTTCTTTCATACTGTACTTATGTTTCCAACATGTTTTTTTTGTTTTTCATAATGTACTCATATTTGACTGCTGCGTGCGTGTGCGTGCCTGTGTGTGCGCGTGTCAAGGCATGTGTATTTTGTTTCTTTTAATTTCATGTACTTCTATTTAAAATAAAGAGCAGTGTAGCTCCTACTTGACCCAAAAAAAAAAAAAAAAAAAAACTGTACAAAAACTGTCCGTAGTATCTTTTAAAAAAAAGGTTACTTGTGTTATTATCGGTATACCACACAGGGTATACATAAGTGTTTTGGTTACAAAATGTGGATATAAAATACAGAATGTGTATAAAAAGGTTACTGCAGGAATTGGTATTTCAGTTTTCTTCTACTCTGACAAATATATTTTCAAGTGGGGGATAGGTATCTAAAGTTGGAAGAAGGGTAGGTGTTTAGAAGCCATGTTTTTTTCTGGGTGGGGGTGAAACAGGAGGTGGAGGGTTCTGTAGCTTGCGCCTTGGGCATATCAAGATTGAAGAATGTTAAAGACGGTATTGGAAAACCACGCAAGTAATCTTATTATTTTATGGTATCATAGGTTTAAGTGTCCTTATAATTGCAGATTATTTAGAGGACCCAGTCAGGCCCCAAGAGGACCCCAGGCCTCAAGAGGACCCAGTCAGGCCCAATTGTCAAGTTCCGATGTAAGTATATTGGCCAGAAAGCTAAAATATCCTTTGTATAGTAGCTTATCAAGAGTCTTTATACTTGCAGATTAGTTAGAGGACCCAGTCAGGCCCCAAGAGGACCCCAGACCCCAAGAGGACCCAGTCAGGCCTCAAGAGGACCCCAGGCCCCAAGAGGACCCAGTCAGGCCTCAAGAGGATCCAGTCAGGCCCCAAGAGGACCCAGTCAGGCCTCAAGAGGACCCAGTCAGGCCTCAAGAGGACCCAGTCAAGCCCAATTGTCAAGTTCCGATGTAAATATATTGGCCAGAAAGCTAAAATATCCTTTGTATAGTAGCTTATCAAGTGTCTTTATACTTGCAGATTAGTTATAGGACCCAGTCAGGCCCCAAGAGGAGCCCAGGCCCCAAGAGTACCCAGTCAGGCCTCAAGAGGACCCAGTCAGGCCCAATTGTCAAGTTCCGATGTAAGTATATTGGCCAGAAAGCTAAAATATCCTTTGTATAGTAGCTTATCAAGTGTCTTTATACTTGCAGATTAGTTACAGGACCCAGTCAGGTCCCAAGAGGACCCCAAGCCCCAAGAGGACCCAGTCAGGCCCAATTGTCAAGTTACGATGTAAATATATTGGCCAGAAAGCTAAAATATCCTTTGTATAGTAGCTTATCAAGTGTCTTTATACTTGCAGATTAGTTAGAGGACCCAGTCAGGCCCCAAAAGGACCCCAGGCCCCAAGAATACCCAGTCAGGCCTCAAGAGGACCCAGTCAGGCCCAATTGTCAAGTTCCAATGTAAGTATATTGGCCAGAAAACTAGAATATCCTTTGTATAGTAGCTTATCAAGTGTCATTATACTTGCAGATTATTTAGAGGACCCAGTCAGGCCTCAAGAGGACCCAGTCAGGCCCAATTGTCAAGTTCCGTTGTAAGTATATTGGCCAGAAAGCTAAAATATCCTTTGTATAGCAGCTTATCAAGTGTCTTTATACTTGCAGATTATTTAGAGGACCCAGTCAGGCCCCAAGAGGACCCAGGCCCCAAGAGGACCCAGTCAGGCCTCAAGAGGACCCAGTCAGGCTTCAAGAGCACCCAGTCAGGCCTCAAGAGGACCCATTCAGGCCCAATTGTCAAGTTCCGATGTAAGTATATTGGCCAGAAAGCTAAAATATCCTTTGTATAGTAGCTTATCAAGTGTCTTTATACTTGCAGATTAGTTAGAGGACCCAGTCAGGCCTCAAAAGGACCCAGTCAGGCCCAATTGTCAATTTCCAATGTAAATATATTGGCCAGAAAGCTAAAATATCCTTTGTATTGTAGCTTATCAAGTGTCTTTATACTTGCAGATTAGTTAGAGGACCCAGTCAGGCCCGAAGAGGACCCCAGGCCCCAAGAGGACCCAGTCAGGCCCAATTGTCAAGTTCCGATGTAATTATATTGGCCAGAAAGCTAAAATATCCTTTGTATAGCAGCTTATCAAGTGACTTTATACTTGCAGATTATTTAGAGGACCCAGTCAGGCCCCAAAAGGACCCCAGGCCCCAAGAGGACCCAGTCGGGCCCAATTGTCAAGTTCCAATGTAAGTATATTGGCCAGAAAGCCAAAAATATCCTTTGTATAGTAGCTTATCAAGTGTCTTTATACTTGCAGATTATTTAGAAGACCCAGTCAGGCCCCAAAAGGACCCCAGGCCCCAAGAGGACCCAGTCAGGCCTCAAGAAGACCCAGTCAGGTCTCAAGAGCACCCAGTCAGGCCTCAAGAGGACCCATTCAGGCCCAATTGTCAAGTTCCGATGTAAGTATATTGGCCAGAAAGCTAAAATATCCTTTGTATAGTAGCTTATCAAGTGTCTTTATTCTTGCAGATTAGTTAGAGGACCCAGTCAGGCCCAAGTGTTTTGCCTGGGCCAAGTGTACGCAGTAATGTCTTCTCCTGGGAGCCCCCTGCCACAGCGTCGGCGAACTGAGGTGATTAATTTTTTTTTTTTGGTTGTTAACATTAATTGTAAACCTATATGCATGTATTCTGTTTGCACAGGAAGCTGAAGCAGAGGGGCTTCCAGAAGAAGAAGGGCAGGGTGGAGAAATACAAGGAGTGGGCGCACAGAGTGTAAGTTTTGCACAGACAGATCCTCACATATATCACATTATTACCCAACACAAACATTGATCACAGCACACACAAAACATATACCTCCATTCCAAGCACATACATTTTTTTACTCTTTTTTCTTCTTTTTTATAGTCTTCACAATCCAGGGCTCGGCCTAGAGTTCCTCCAAGGACCTCCCATGGTCGTCGGCATGATCGTCGCGGCGGTCAGCACAGAGTTAGTACCCTTTTTTTGTTTTGTGTTTTATTATTTTTTTTACTTCATGTTGCTGAATTATATATATATTTTTTTTTTTGTTTGTTTCCACAGGCTTCACAGCGTGCTCCCGATCCAGATGTTGAAGATGGTGGCATTGATGTGGACACCCTCATCAAAGAGGTCCAAGATCGGGAGGCGCTGTGGAATATTGCTGACCACCGCCATTCTGACCAAGTAATCACCCGACGGCTATGGGAGGAAATATGCTTTGTGGTGATTGAGAACTGGGAGGAACTCGACGCTCGGGACCATGATAATGCGCGCAAGTATTCACAGTTCAGTAAGTTATGGTGGAGGATGTAATGTGTTGTATACTAAAACCAATTTTTGTTTTTACTTTACAGGTGACAGGGTTATCACATGGTGGCGGTCACTCAGAGATCGCTTCAAGAGGGAATTCAACAAGGAGATGCAGGCCCCGAGTGTATCGGGAGGATGCAGGAGCAGGTATAAATATGCCAGAGCCCTGTCGTTCCTCCGGTCAACGATGGTCAGCAGAAGGTAAATATTCCACACCCCATTTATGTATCCAAAATGTTTTACCTGTCTAACCTTATTTTGTTATATCAGCAAGGGCAATGAAATATCAATATAGTAATTTTTTTTTTTTTCTTTTACAGCACTGTCTGCAGCACTCGGGAGCATGTTTCTGAGTTGGTCCCCTCTGAAGCGATCCTCAAGAGTCCGCCACCGGGGACCACGTCGAACGACCAGACCCCTCTGCACCTTCCCTCTTGTCCAGTCCCTTGGCCCCATCCACCAGCGCTGGAGTAGCAGGGCAGACTTCGTCACATGAAGCTGCAGGTGACGATTTATAGTTCCCTTTACCCCACCCCCGCTGACACTGCCGCCACATCTAGACCATCTTTGTGGTCTGGACGGCAGCGCCAGAGAGGTCAGGAAAAGAGCTATGCCCCTGAGTTTTTGTATCTGAATGCATACTTTCAAAACACGATCAGACTTTTGAATGTCGTATTGATAGGATGCATTCAGATACAAACTTGTCGCCAAGACACTGTTTTTTTCAGTCCGTACTCAAGCACATGGAAAATCTAACTCCTGACCTGCAGATGCATGTGATGCAAGGCTGCCACACTGCTCTAGCGCAGGCAATGTCCCAAGCCCATCCACCTATCCAGCAAATTCCAACACCTTCCCCCCCTCAAACTGCCGTCCATCCAGCTGCCATACATCCTTCTACCGTCCATCCTCCTTTGCCATTCCAGCCTTCCCTGTTCCATTATTCCCAGTATTTTAGTTCACCCTTCCAGTGTTCACCCTTAACTTCACCGTACCCCATCCCACCAACACCTTCACCGTTCCTCCCACAAACCACATCTGCCCCTCAACTCCCTGCCCAACCTCATGTTTTTACCACCCTTTCCACTTCTGATTCTACCCAACCTGGTGTGTTCCGTCCCCCACTATCGACGTGGTCCGCCCTGTCAGCCCCTCCGCTACTATCTCCACCGAACAGTACACCAATCTGTGAAGACACATTCAATGTTTCACAGAAATTTTCTCCGCTGCTGTCTACAATGCAGCCAGTTCTGTATGTTTTTGTAGTCCACTGCCATCTACAATGCAGCCAGTTCTGTATGTTTTTGTCCTCCGCTGCCATCTACAATGCAGCCAGTTCTGTATGTTTTTGTTCTCCGCTGCCATCTACAATGCAGCCAGTTCTGTATGTTTTTTGTCCTCCGCTGCCATCTACAGTGCAGCCAGTTGTGTATGTTATGTACCCTATTTTCAAGATGTCTATTGTACGGACGCTCTGCTTCCAACAAGGATACAAGATGCCTTTTGATAAATATTTATTTTGCTTGAAAACACATTTATTGTCTTTGTTTTTTTTTTTTTTTAGTGCTAAAGTTTAAAAGCGTTAAAAGGTAAAAAACACAACTTGGTGTAAAGGTACCAAAATTAGGGTACAGATAATAAACTAGTGGTAAAGGTACAAAAGGTTTAAAAGTTAGTAAATTGGGGTACAGATACCAAACACAAAAATTTTGGTAAACATACAAAGGTTTGGTTAAAACACAGGCCTCTTTCACACTTCAGGTGTTTTACAGATTTGTTGAAACTTCATTGGTCACAACACAAAAGCATGGTATAGTTAAAAAAAAAAAAAAAATTAAACCATGTCATACTGCCAGTCAACTCTTCCTTCAGGTGACATGAAGTAGTCCACAAACTTGTCCAGCATTCTGGAAACTGAGGCTGTACTCCGAAAACTTATATTGTGGTAATCCTGCAAGGTGGTTTCAGAGACATTTTCCTCCATGGAAACCTGTTCCTTGGATAGTACAAAATTGTGGAGGACCACACAAGCCTTCACCACCTCATCCACAGTCTTAGTTTGCAGTTTGGATAGATGGATGGTTAGCACTCGACTAAAAGGTTGCCCTAAACGGTGCTAGTGAGAAGGAACCAGATGGTCCCAATGTCTAGAATCAAAGAAAAAAAATCACTGCACTCGTAGAAATGCTCAAATATGCAACTGGTGAAAATTTATTATTGAAGGTGATGCGACAATTTATGCGACAACTTGACGTTTCGCCCAAATATGGCCTTTATCAAAAATGGTCGCCTTTCAAATATGAAGTGTCAAAACCACCAGGTGGGTGCATTAGAGTTCATATATGAAGAAAGTGTGGTCAGGGAATCCTAGTATGTCCCAGGTTCATGGGCAGTCATTGTTCAGACGGACACTATGAGAATCATTGGTGGCGCTGGGTAGTAACGCAGACACTACCGTGTCATGGCGTGTACCGCCGCCATGACATGGTAGTGTCTGCGTTACTGATAAAGGCCATAATTGGGCGAAACGTCAAGTTGTCGCATAAATTGTGATTTTTTTCTTTGATTTTAGTTTGCAGTTTGATCGTGGTCAGCAGCACTCTCCATTTTGCAGTTAGAATCCTGAAGGCACATTCCACCACTCTTCGGGCTCTTGTTAAACGATAGTCAAATATTTGTTTCCTTTGTGTCAATCCAATACTTCCATATGGCTTCAGCAAGTGTGGTGAGAGTTGCACAAATGGCAATGCAGGACCAGAGGTTCCAGGGAGTGGTCTTGGAGGTGGAAAATCAAATGTCTCTCCATATAACCGACGTCCCATCAGCGACATTTTGAAAACCTGGGAGTCATTTGAGTGGCCATAGGCACCAATAGCCACTGCGATTAATTTATATTTGGCGTCGGCAATGCCCATGAGTACAATTGAAAAAAATTTTTTATAATTAAAATATTGTGACCCTGATCCAGCAGGTTTAACAATTCTTATGTGCTTCCCATCAACTTCACCACACAAATTTGGGAACTGGCATATGTCCTGAAAATTATCCGCAATCTCCAGCCACCTCTCCTGTGTTGGCTGTGGATGTATTCCTCCTGCAAACAATCCCACAATGCCCGGCAGGTCTCTTTCACAATCCCTGAGATAGTGGAAATTCCAAGTCGGTATTGGTAATGGAGAGAGGAAAAGGATTCTCCAGTTGCAAGGAATCTGTAAAAAAGAAAAGACAATAATTAATTAAAAATATCAGCAAAAACATACAGTTATAAGTTTGGAAAATGAGGAAGAATAAAAAAAAAAAACAATGCTTACCGAATTGTCACCATCAGACGCTCTGCTGGGGATATTGAAAACCGCAAATAGGTGTCTTTTTTCCTTATTCGTTCTCCAATCCGTTCCACCAAAAATTCAAAATTGTCAGCTCTCATTCGCACATAATTGAAGAACTTGTCCGGGGTTTTGCCTCAATTCCATGTATAATGTGGAATACACCCCACGTGTCATACGCCTTGCATTTATAGAATGGATCCACATACGTCTCTGCCGCCGCAGACGCAGGATACGCTGTCTTGCATCCTCCTTCTCCCGAACAATTGTTGCCAACTGATTGGCCTCAAAAGCAAAATCAGCACATATCCTCCCAATGTTCGCCAAAATTTCTTCCATCTCTTCCACTTGCTATACAACCTTTCAAAAATATGGTGTAAAAACACCCTATATATAAGTTTCCACGTAGCCAATCACGGTACAGAGTAGTTTCCATTGGCCAATCACGTTGGAGATCCTCCCATGTGAAAAACAGATCCGTCAAAAAACGGATGAAACAGATGGAAAAACGGATGTGACGGAGTGGACGGATCCGTTTTTTTCGGCGATCCGCTAAACAGATCCGCTGAAAAAACGGATCCGTTCACTCCGTTATTCACTATTTTTGACAGATCCGTCACGATGTCGGATTCTGACTGACGTCGTACGACTGAAGTGTGAAAGAGGCCTTAGTGTGTAACACATAGACACACAATCTTTTAATTTGATTTTAGGTGTGATTGTCATATTGCCCACACCTGTTACTTCCCTTAGGCGAGTATAAACTAGCATCACATGCTAGAAACAAGGTTGTTTACCCACATTTTTAGAAAGGTGTCAACAATTTTGTCAGACCTATTTTGGGGGTTGTGTGTGAAGTTATGTCCAATTTGCCTTTTTTTCTTTTTTGTGTTGTTACAATGAAATAAACATGTGTATAGGAAATGTGAAATGGCAATTTTCTGGGAGAAATGCTTTATTTACTGGAACAATTTCAAGGGTGCCAATACTTTCAGACATAACTTTATATGGCAGCATGGCTAAAATTTTGAAAGTTGCATCTGAACTAGAGTTGAGCGATACTTTCCGATATCCAAAAGTATCGGAATCGGAATGGTATCGCCGATACCCAAAAAAATATCGGCGATACCCGATACCGATACCGGAAGTCCAATGTAAGTCTATGGAACAAAATATCGAAATTAAAAAAAACCCATTCTTGCCTTGTAAGTTAATTGTACATGAAGAAAACAACAAAGAGTAATGTAGAATGTATTGGGGGAGGTTGAGGAGACATTAAAGGCATAGATGTTTAACCCAATCCAATGGAATAGCATTAATTTTTTTTTTTAGGAAATACGTTTGGATTGACGAAGAAATTGACAATGTTGTTAACCTTTTTTCTATTTTGGCAAATATGTATGTTTCACAACTTCCATGCTCTTCACTATTTTAACTTTTGCCACACTTTCTCCTTCATAATCTTCAGCAGCATCATCTTTGTCATCAAATTATTCTTCATCTTCACCTTCTTTATCTTCTTCTAAAACTTCTGCTTTTTCATCTTTTTGTTAACATTACTCATATTGTTCTTTTTAAACTATTATTCTTCTTCATATTATAGTCCTTCATCTTCTTCATCATATTCTTATTTGTGACAGAGATTCCTGTACTTGTAATCTGTAAAAGTATGATTTTTTCATCGTTCCGTTCTTGCTGCCACAAAAGATTTAAATTACAACAGTATTTGTCCGTGTTCAGTTTAGCCTGCAGCATCAGGCATTTACCAGGGGCACCACGAGGAGGAACGGACTCACCCCCATACACTGCTTAGTCTTCTTCTGCTTATAATTTAGAGCATATATTTTGCTCTTCATTTGGTCTTATACTTCATGTTC
This sequence comes from Oophaga sylvatica, assembly GCA_033576555.1. NCBI lineage: Eukaryota > Metazoa > Chordata > Amphibia > Anura > Dendrobatidae > Oophaga > Oophaga sylvatica. Next base: position 317,669,181 of record JARQOD010000006.1, read on the forward strand.
TTATGCTTTTAGATCTTCTGCTTATTGTTCTTGTGTCTCTTGTTCTGTATCTTGTATTTGTAGCACAACCTTGTACCAGCTGATGTTACTGGACACGGTTACTAAGCAGGAGGTACCTGTGCTCCAAAGCACTACCCAAGGACCAGCAGACGTTGCTGGAACTCGGATACCAAGATGGAGGCACCTAGGCCAAAGGCACTGCGGAGATCCAGTTGACGGTACTGGAACCCAGACGGGTAGCAGAAGGTACAAGAGCCAATGCAAGTAACGAGGAGCAGCTGACTGTGCTGGAACCCGGAGGGGCAGCAGAAGGAAAAGAGCCAATGGCACAACCGAGGACCAGCTGACGTTACTGGGACACGGTTACTAAGCAGGAGGTACCTGTGCTCCAAAGCACTACCAAGGACCAGCAGACGTTGCAGGAACTCGGATACCGAGATGGAGGCACCTAGGCCAAAGGCACTGCGGAGAACCAGTTGACGGTACTGGAACCCGGACGGGTAGCAGAAGGTACAAGAGCCAATGCAAGTAACGAGGACCAGCTGACTGTGCTGGAACCCGGAGGGGCAGCAGAAGGAAAAGAGCCAATGGCACAACCGAGGACCAGCTGACGTTACTGGGACACGGTTACTAAGCAGGAGGTACCTGTGCTCCAAAGCACTACCAAGGACCAGCAGACGTTGCTGGAACTCGGATACCCAGATGGAGGCACCTAGGCCAAAGGCACTGTGGAGAACCAGCTGACGGTACTGGAACTCGGACGGGTACCATAAGGCACCCATGAAAATGTAAGTTGACAGGCCGCAAGCTGTCTGCAGTTACCAAATCACACAGTCCTACAGTGGGTGCTTGTCCTATTTTCACAATGGAAAGAGCCTTTATTTACATATCCCACAGCACACATAGGAATCACCTAAACTGCAGGCACCATAGAGTCGGATAACCGGAATGCAACATGACAGGACAACTTATTGGAGGCTAATTTACGTTGACATTGCCAGGAAACAGCTGTCGTGCTGTAACCAGGGTGGGCATGAGTCAGTACCCGTGCCAATTACTTCCGAGCAACAAACTGGCGGGTGTTGGAGCCCAGGGATGAGAGGAGGACAGGGTGGAGGCAGCATGACTTTTTTGTCGTACACACAGCAGGGGAACAGCTGCCATTACTCAACCCCAGTAACACAGGAGCAAGTGTTTTACTGTGCTAACAGCACTTACAGGCAACAACTGGCGGTGTTGGAGCCCAGGGTCCAATGCATCGACTTCAATTGCTTCCACCTCCTCTCAGGACCACAGCACTGTTGAGCAACCATCGTCTTCTTCAACCGCCTGCCAAATTGCCCAGTCAGTCAGAGAGTTCTGTACAGGAGCCAGCTGATTCTCTGCTTCTGTTTCCAGAATCTGTTGGTTTGCAAACAGGGGCCCAGCCAAGCAGCATTCTGGAATGTGAAGAAGAGGAAGTATGCAGTGATGCGCAACAGCTGTGTCTCTCTGAATCTGAAGAGGCGGGTGAGACAGTGCCGATGGTCAGCACAACCGCAGAACACATCTGATGATGATGAGACTCAGGTGCCAGTTTCTGTTGAGCATGGTGGTGGCCAGACCACCCAACAGCAGCAGGTGTTGGAAGAGGTTAGTGGAGATGATAAGGTCCAAGACCCAACATGGCGTGAGGAACAGGAAGGTGGTGGGAGCAGCTCTGAGGAAGCGATTGCCCCAACGGTAACAAACAGGAGGGAGAGTTAGGCTGCATACTCTGTTGCCTGTAGCCTCCATTTTGGCACCTGTTCGGATAATTTCTCTTCCAAAAGTCTAAACGGACGCTCCCAGGACTTGCACTGCGTGGTCCTTTTTCACACACTTGCAGATGATATTTGCTATGTCAAATGCAAGCTGTGTAATCAAAAAGTAAAAAGAGGTAAAGTGTCAGTAACCTCAATACCACAAATATGTGTAAACATGTGCGGAGAAAACACGTAGTTGAGTTATAAAGACACACTGAAGATGTACAGTCTATAGAGAATCACTGCACAAGTTTAACTGCATATGTCATGGTTAAATTGGAAATTTTTATTGCACACTTGATGTGAAAAAAGAAAATAGCTATGAGACTACTGACTGACGTTTTGGGCAACGCAGTGGCCTTTATCAAATAGTCGCTGGAAGAGATGAAAAATTTACAGTCAATGACAATGTATAATATATACAATATATACAATATATACATAGGGTGAAGAATATATATCCATAGGAATTAGGCAACATGTTAAACATTTGGGGTGATACTGTAGAACACGGGAGAATTATCCCTCTAGGGTATGCGGGTGGATAATGTAGTTTTTTTGTTGATTTTTTGGGAGTGTGTAGAAAACAGGGGTGATGGGGTATTGAATATTAAGGAATGTCATAGTCTTACAGTCTATGGTGATCAATTAAAGATGTTTTGTCAGGATACGATCAATTTTTGACAGATGTAAAATGTAGGGTCACAATTGAGTTGTCTGTAGGTTAGTTTAAACTGACAGTTGTCTATGAATTTCGGCAATAGATTGGGTCTTATTCATAATAACGATAGCACCCCCCTTATCTGCTGGTTTAATAATAATGTTGGGGTTATCTTTCAGAGATTTTATGGCTTGTTTATCTGTGGGTGTCAGGTTGTGGCGTATCGGGTGTAGGCCCAATCTCGGCAAACCATCCACGAGCACAGGCTCTGAATGCTGGCATTGCAAAAACTCCTGTCCCTTGAAATGCTGTTATTCAGGCTGGTGGAGACTGACAGTTTACGGAACTTAATGGCATTGGCAGTCCCACAATACAATGTGCCAAGCTGATTTTATTTCAGCAGGCAAGCCGTCCTGGTCTGTAAAAGCATGTTGTTGAGGTTAAAATTAAACATGCGCTACTAAACCTCCGTCAGTAGCAATGTCCACCTGACCACCGCTGCGTGGACCAGTACCCATGGCCAGGGATGATACCTTTCCCTCACTGCCCATTGGGTCAATGGTGTGGAGCCGGGTACAGATCTTGCGAGTGGCGCTGTACGTGTTCAGCAACTACAAGGATTGCAGGAATCAAGTCTGTACACATTGACTCCTCCTTCTCCAGTTCCTCAGAAACATCGGCTGCAGGAGCCGTCACGGTCTACCTCCACATGGACCCGTGAACGCTTAATAAGAATCTTTAGTTATATAGCGCCAACAGATTACGCAGGCTTTACAGTTTAACAGTTTCAGAACACAAGTCATAAGTAACAACGTTACCAATACAATAATTAAAGCAATATAATCCGCACATGCTCGTGAGAGCTTACAATTTACAAATATGTGGGGGATGATACAAAGTACAGGTGTTTATATACAATGGTGTATTTAGAATGATGGTCCAGCCATTTTGAGGGAGTGAGGGATGGATGGAGATAGTGAATGGGCTACACACACACACTTACACATAGAATGACTTTGATTAGTGAATGTGATAGGCCGCTCTGAAGAAATGTGTTTTGAGTGAGCGCCCGAAAACATGCAAAATTGTGGATAGTTCTAATTTCTTGGGGTACAGCATTCCACAGTATTGGCGCAGCCGGGAGAAGTCTTGGATTCGGGAGAGATGTTCTTTAGGTGTAGGCGGCAATAGCGGGCAACAATTGTATATGGGAGGTGAAGGAGAGATTGGTTCAAACATAACACCCAGACAGCGAGCCTGTTGACCGATATGAGCACAGACGTGGCCAAACGTCAACAGGCCGTCCTGAAATTAATTTCCATGGGGAATCAAAGCCACACGCGCTGGAGCTCTGGAATGCCATAAAGCAAGAGAGCGACATGTGTATTTTGCCAGCGAATCTCCAGCCAGGCTTGGTAGTGTGTGACAATGGCCGAAATCTGGTGGCAGGTCTGGGCCTAGGCAACTCACTCACATACCATGTCTGTCAGTAAATATGCACAGCTCTTTTTGGAGGTGCTCCAGTAGGTTCCCAAACCATATTAGTGTCAAAAAGCTGGCACACTCGAAATTTGTGTTAAAGGTAAATTTAATTACGTACACTTGGTCACAACACAGACGTTTCGGTCTACATAGACCTTCATCAGTGTACTGAAATCATAAGTGATCAATAAAATGTTACTAGATTGGAAATAAAGTTATTACACAATGACAGTTGGGTCAAAATTATGACATAATAAATATCAACTTGATCTCTGGGTTAGCTAACCAACAGAATAGCTATCGTAAGTACTCAGTATACATAGAGAAAAAAAGAAGGCAAATAAGTATAACACAACCTAGGACCAGATGCAAGATGGGACCAGAAATTAATATATCTACAATCCAGACATGTGGAATGTGAATAATGCATGAATGATATGTATAAGAGTGATGTCTTATAGTAGACAAATAGTATAACCATACCGTTCAAAATGGGTGAGCTGAATAACTAAGGAAAGGCATAAGTGTCTGGTTAGTGAATAAATATGGATGATAGATCACAAAAAATAAAAGCAAATACATCGTACCACTGGTTACTGCTTCTGGTATACCCAGGGTTAGGGTTCTGGTTACCCAGAAGCAGTAACCAGTGGTACGATTGTATTTGCTTTTATTTTATTGTGATCTATCATCACATATTTATTCACTAACCAGACACTTACTGCCTTTCCTTAGTTATTCAGCAACACCC